>JAWPHD010000398.1:162500-482956 GCA_037043455.1 Cyrtodaria siliqua | reverse complement strand
GGGTCCCATTGTAATGTTTTTGTTCGTGGCATAGAGATAAAAAAGATTTTGCAACATGTATTTATGCTTAAATTCTTCATTGATCCAATATCTGCATGCTATTAACTTTTAACGAATATTTACCAGATTGAACTTTTTTTAATTTCATGTTTGCCTGACACCTATCAAAATTTAGACAAAAATACAACCCCGTGGAGATTAGACCCATGATGTGTAAAATGAGGCAGAATTAGCTAGAAATCTTATATCAACATGCATTTTTCTGGGATCTCTTCCTAAAATGCTGTAGATTTAGAACCTGGTAAAGATAAATCAATGTATCCTGTAAAATGTAGAAAAGCGAACTTGTTTTTTTTATCTACCTCCTTCATCTGTAGGGCAGGAGTATTCAAGGGAGATAATAGTGGTGTGAGTCCTAAATGCATTAAAAAGTTTGAAATACGTTTCGGAATTTATTCATTGTATTTATCAGTCTTGTCAACTTTGTACAGATAAAATGCACTTGGCGTCTCATTGTTTGGCGTCTCAAGCGCGCTGTCGGACAAGTTGAAAGGTTGTCGGAAAATTCAGATTTTTTCCCAATAATAAATCACCACAGGTTAACAGAGTTCCTCCTTTCATCTATGGCAATGTACTGCTGACATTTCATGAGTGTGAGTGTTAAAGTTTTTGAAGTTATCACTCTGAATGCCTATTTCCATATAAGGTCATAGCGACCTTGGGCCTAAAATAACAAGAGGTCAATGACCTTGAAGCTCTACTGATTGATTTTGATTTCAGGAAGTAGTCGCTACAGACTTGTTTTTTGAAAATCTATTTTTAACCGTGGCGGCCATCTTGAATTTCCGGCCGACCTGAAATTTTGCTAAGATCAATAAGACATTAAGAGCAACATTCCTGTGAAGTTTCATGAAAATCCGTCAGGTAGTTTCAAAGAAGTAGTCGCTACAAGTTTTCATTATATAACTCTATGTAAACAAAGCAGCCATGTTTAAGGTCAAATCAAAAACGATTTTCAACAAGGACCAACATCATGTCATACTGATCATTTTAGAAAAAGTCCCATATCAATATCTCTTATTGTTTTGAAGAAGTAGTCGCTACAAACTTATTTATTTTAAATCTATTTTTAGCTGTGGCGGCCATCTTGAAATTTTTCTAGGATCAACTAGACATCAAGAGCAACATTCCTGTGAAGTTTCATGAACATCCGTCAAGTAGTTTCAGAGGAGTAGTCGCTACAAGTTTTTACTATATAACTCTATGTAACCAAAAATGGCCACTGGCAGCCATGTTTAACGTCGAATCAAAATAATTTTCCACAAGGATCTACATCATGTCATGCTGATCATTTTAGAAAAAGTCCCATATCAATATCACTTATAGTTTTCAAGAAGTAGTCGCTACAAACTTATTTTTTAAAAATCTATTTTTAGCTGTGACGGCCATCTTGAATTTCCGGCCGACCTGAAATTTTTCTAGGATCAATTAGACATCAAGAGCAACATTCCTGTAAAGTTTCATGACAATCCGCCAAGTAGTTTCAGAGAAGTAGTCGCTACAAGTTTTTACTATATAACTCTATGTAAACAAAGATGGCCACTGGCAGCCATGTTTAACGTTGAATCAAAACGATTTTTGACTAGGATCAACATCATGTCATGCTGATCATTTTAGAAAAAGTCCCATATCAATATCACTTATAGTTTTCAAGAAGAAGTCGCTACAAACTTGTATTTTAAAACTCTATTTTTAGCTTTGGCGGCCATCTTGGATTTCACATCAACATGAATTTTTGCTAGGATCAACTAGACTTTATGGGCAACATTTCTGTAAAGTTTCATGAATATCCATCCAGTAGTTTTAGCTGTGAAGTCGCTACAAATAAAAGTTTACGGACAGACGGACAGACGGACGACGGACGCCGCACCACGGCATAAGCTCTGCTGATCTCTGATCAGTAGAGCTAAAAATGTGTTTGTTTGCAGTTTGCGACCGACCCACCCCATGTCTGCTGACCCAAAAGTATTTTTAGGCCAACCAACTTTTTTTATTATTTTTTTAGTGTTATTTAATTGAAAATCCATTTTTACAAAAATAAATCCATACCTACCAACCCATCCCTAAAGGACATGTTTGTGTTGGAAACTGCAAACAATTATTTTTTTTAAGGTTGGCCTTGACCTTTGACACCCAAAACACTAGGGTTCCTCCTCTCACCTAGGACAATGTGCCTGTGCAGTTTCATGAGTGTGGGTTATATGGTTTCGAAGTTATTGTCAGGAATGCGTTTTTCAATATACGGTCATTGTGACCTTGACATTTGACCTATTGACCCCAAAAACAAATCCCTCTCACCTAGAGCAATGAACATAGAAAGTTTCATGAGTGTGGGTGTTATGGTTTTTAAAGCTATCTATCATCCAGAATGCATTTTTCCATATAAGGTCATGTATAAGTAATGAACTCTGTCCGAAATCATTGACCATTTCAGTTTATATTTAGAACATACTGTATATATATTATCTAAGATCGAGCCCTATTGCTTAATGACCAGAATGCTTGAGATGTCTTCATTATAGCCTAGAAAAGGCTTACACTGGTGTCTTATGTGGAAGCCATGGCATGTTTAATCGATTATTGATCAATCATCGCTTCCCAACACTACTGTTTTTTTGTTTTGTTTTTTAAATGTTATGTTTAAAGAGGCTCCAGCAGGGCCACCTATTTTAATATAAAATAGTAAATGCTCAGTATTAATGCAAGTCATTTTATGAATATTATATGTAAAGAAACGTGTATTTTTATTTTCTTCTGTAACTCTAGTATTGATGATCAAAATAAAATCTTGAATAAAAAGCTTAAATATTCGGGAGAGTTCTGAAAAATATGATGGTAAAATGACTGTAGTCGCTAAGACAATTATGAACAAACTTGCAAAAATCCAACCTTTTTAGTTGACCATATTTCAATGAAAAAGGGTATGAAATCAGAGGTAAACAATCACCATTTACCATATTGAAAATTTGCTTCATTTTGCTTTTAATTGGGAATTTTTCACTATTTCACTATCAAACAAAAGCAATATTCTATGCTTAAATACTTAACAAACACATTACAGACATGTGTCTGTGGTTTTTATTAATTGTTTGTGTTTTATTAAATCTAGCTTCAATGTTATAAAGCTTGTTTCCATGCTCAACTCAAATGTGTACTCAAACTTAAATTACAAGATTCATATTTAGTATACTTTTTTAAATTTTAATATTACAATGTACACAATTGTAACAGAAAATGTAACAGAGTGTTGTTGTTGAATATTCTTACTCAGTTATAATCAGATAATATATACTTAGACACATTCGATAATTGCTTTTCATAGATATACATGTATTCTGACAGGAGATATTTTAAAACTGTATGCATTAATTTTTGCAGTATTTTAAATAACAAGGCCATCAATAAAAATATGTTTGTTTGCCGTGCTCCGACCGACTCACCCGATTCGGCCGCGACTCAAAAAAATTTAATGACCTCGGGCCGAATAATATTTTTTAAATAAAAAAAATAAAAATAAAACTTAATTTTTTTTTTTTATTCAAATGATAATTTTATTAGCCAGAGTTGTTAAGCATCTAATCTGGATTGCAAAGGTTATCAAAAAGTTGCCTTAGTACAAAAATGGCATAATATATGCAAACAATATATATAAAAAAAATATCTAAAAATAAAACTTTTTCCTACCTTAAATACACATGAATAAAATTATTATGTGCAAGTCCTTGTGTTTAGTTTTAATAACCTATGCCCTAACATCGTACTAGGGCCTTTATAGTGTTGTAGATTGGATATTAAGCTTTTGATGTAAAAAAAAAAAAAAAAAAATCCCTACCTACCTACCCACCCTCAAATTCTGGGTAGGAGCACAGCAAACAAACAATTTTTTATTGATGGCCCAAAGCATATGATTTATAAATGAAATGTTACTATTTTTTTAAAAAACAATTTTCTGTCCGTATTTTCCCTACCATATCCTTATTATACACTGTCCGTGTTTTTCCGATATGTGTCCATACTTTCCCTACCCTGTCCGTATTATACCAGATTTACCACTGTCGCTTTAAATCAAAATCACACAACTTCTCGATCATAGCAAATGATGATATTATGACTGAAAAAATCATAGGAAACTGTAATTCGAATGAGCGGAAGAAGACCTTTCACCTTGACGCTTATATGCTGTCTGATGTAACGATTTAAAGCATGGTGTGTAAAAAACGTCCGTATTAACCCGGATTGCCCCTAACGCGCTATGCAAAATGCCAAGGGGGTGCCTCTTATATAAAAAAAAAGTTATTAGTGTTATACAAAAGATCGAACATTTATTGAATTATGAACATTTTGTTATTGTTTTTTGGATACAAAAGATCGAAAATGTATTGAATTTTAAAGTTTTGTTTTTATTATTTATTTTTTTCTTTGAAAATGTTGGGGCATTCTTAAAGAGGAGAAATACAGTAGGTATACACTGATTTTGTTAAACAACTATACATTGATGTGACTTTCTATTTTCAGGTCCTGCGTCGACATTACTTATATCCTGGATGCAGCGAGAGATGTCGCCCAAGGTCAGGAATACAAAACTATTAAGGCCACCATAGGTAGAGTTAAGTCCCAACTAGAAGAGTTGAAGAAAACAAAAAAAGATTACAAGAGTAAACGCGAAAAAGATAAAAACATCTGCCTAACCAAGATTCGCGATTTCCGCAATACTATAAACAAACATCTAGATGACCTGGAGAAGGTAGCATGCGATACAGTTCAGGCAAAGCACAAGGAATATGAAGAAAGGCTAAACCTGGATATAAAAGCTCTGGAAGAAATTATATCAAGGATGGAAGCAAGTATCGACCAACTAAAGAACGTCAACACAGATAATGAGCCACAAGTATTTGTCTACACAAAAATGGGCAAACAGAACCAAAATGACGGTGAGAAACTCCTACAGGAAATGAAAGCGCATCTTAAACCAGAACCACTGAATTTCCAGATAAATACAACCATAGAAGACGTCATCACGAGTGTGAAGTCACTTGGAGATTTCAAACAGGCTGATCTTGGTGACCAGCTTTATACAGCTTCTCTCAGAGGTCGTTATGACGTGAAAGTCAAAGGTGACTCAACGGACTGTTATATTACTGGCTCCTGTCTGCTGCCAGATGGCACAATGCTGATCACTGACAATGCCAATGAAAAGTTAAAGCGACTTGACCAATCATATAAGGTGACAGATTCGTGTGACTTTCCTTTTCGCAGCATTCCATATGGTGTGTGTGTTACTGGTCCTGGAGAGGCGGCTGTAGCACTGGCACAGAGCAAAAAGATTCAGTTTGTGTCACTGGGTCAAAGATTGGCACTGACAAAGTCATTCAATGTTGGTCAATACTGCTATGGTGTGGCTTACATCAATACAGAACTGCTTGTCTCATGTCCGAGTCAGATACACACCTACAACATGGCAGGCAAGCGACTGCGTACATTCCAGACAGATGCAGCAGGGCAGCAGATGTTCTCAGTTCCATTGCATATTGCTGTATCCACTGACAACACACTGATCCATGTCTCAGACGGAGATAATGGGGTCATAACCCTTGATCGTCAAGGCAACAAGCTGTCACAGTTTACTGACCCAGACCTCAAGTGTGCCCGTTGTGTTGTCTACCCAGGATCTAGCGGCCAGATGTTTGTCTGTGACCACGGCTCCAACAACGTCCTCCAGATCAGCCGTGAAGGACAGAAGCTTGGTGTCCTGCTGGATGAGTCACATGGAGTGAATGAACCCAAGTCACTATGTTACGACTCTGCCAACTCAAGACTCATTGTTACCATGTCTAATCACATTGCAGTGTTTGACTTGTCCAGAAAGGAATCAAAATAGATTACATTGAAGATAATGAATAATTTGATTTGTTTCAGAACTTTATACAACAATTTAGGAAGACAGATTAATTTTACTTTTATTTTAAAAGAATATATTTACAACACACAATGGATTTTATCTGAACTGGAATTTGGGACAATTTATGGAACTATTTCATGTGACACTGCATTTCAGAAATGATTAATTTACCTGACATTATTCTGAATATATCAATAATACAAAAATTAATATCGAAAACAGATTGATTCTTCTTTTATACCAATACCTATGTCGTGGGCACAAAAAAAACAACGCTATTATTTACACCTGGCTAAGTCGATCAATCCATGGTTAAATTTAAAGGAAAACACAGCAATCTTATTTTTTAAAACTTTCAGCTTCCCAATATTTCTAAACTTTTAACAATTCTTATATTTAGGGCATTTTAGGCTTATTTCATGACTTTTGTATAAATTCTTAATTTATTGTTTTTCCATGATCTTTTGCTTTGCTATAATTTCATGCATTTTTTTTATAAATAAGAAACAAAATCTTCCTTCTTCACTTTCATTCTAATGCATCTTTAAAAGATTAAATGTGACCAATGGCAACTATATTCTCTGCTGACCAATGGCAACTATATTCTCTGCTGACCAATGGCAACTATATTCTCTGCTGACCAATGGCAACTATATTCTCTGCTGACCAATGGCAACTATATTCTCTGCTGTATTTCGATAAGATGCTTCATGCTTTATTATCCTATGGTCCAACAGTTTCGTGGAACACAAAAATTATAATAATTGCTCATACTCCTATAATAAATGCCCAGCCCCTACTTTTAAAGGGACACACGGCAATCTTTAAGTGTTTATCGAAATTAACATCTCAATTTATTAATCCAATATCATGCTGAGTTTAAACCTGCTTGCATTAAATTAAATAAAAAAAATAAAAATCATTTGTTCTTTCTTTACTACCACTTGTTTAAATATATATACTATATAATCACCAGTTAGTAATATGCAATATATACTTTTCTATTAATAGAACAAATGCAATGTATGTGAAAAAATAAAGGGAGGCTGTGAGTTTTATTAAAAATCAAGATTGCCGTGTGTCCCTTTAACTGGCTTTAAGGTAAAAAAAATTGTTGTTTTTTGTTGTTGTTAAGCTAAAATGTGAAATTCATAAACATCTTTATAAACACACAAGAGGTCAATGACCTTGAAGCTCTACTGATTGATTTTGATTTCAGGAAGTAGTCGCTACAGACTTGTTTTTTGAAAATCTATTTTTAACCGTTGCGGCCATCTTGAATTTCCGGCCGACCTGAAATTTTGCTAAGATCAATAAGACATTAAGAGCAACATTCCTGTGAAGTTTCATGAAAATCCGTCAGGTAGTTTCAAAGAAGTAGTCGCTACAAGTTTTCATTATATAACTCTATGTAAACAAAGCAGCCATGTTTAAGGTCAAATCAAAACGATTTTCGACAAGGACCAACATCATGTCATACTGATCATTTTAGAAAAAGTCCCATATCAATATCTGTTATTGTTTTGAAGAAGTAGTCGCTACAAACTTATTTATTTTAAATCTATTTTTAGCTGTGGCGGCCATCTTGAATTTCCGGCCGACCTGAAATTTTTCTAGGATCAACTAGACATCAAGAGCAACATTCCTGTGAAGTTTCATGAACATCCGTCAAGTAGTTTCAGAGGAGTAGTCGCTACAAGTTTTTACTATATAACTCTATGTAACCAAAGATGGCCACTGGCAGCCATGTTTAACGTCGAATCAAAATAATTTTCCACAAGGATCTACATCATGGCATGCTGATCATTTTAGAAAAAGTCCCATATCAATATCACTTATAGTTTTCAAGAAGTAGTCGCTACAAACTTATTTTTTAAAAATCTATTTTTAGCTGTGACGGCCATCTTGAATTTCCGGCCGACCTGAAATTTTGAAAGGATCAATTAGACATCAAGAGCAACATTCCTGTAAAGTTTCATGACAATCCGCCAAGTAGTTTCAGAGGAGTAGTCGCTACAAGTTTTTACTATATAACTCTATGTAAACAAAGATGGCCGCTGGCAGTCATGTTTAACGTTGAATCAAAACGATTTTTGACTAGGATCAACATCATGTAATGCTGATCATTTTAGAAAAAGTCCCATATCAATATCACTTATAGTTTTCAAGAAGTAGTCGCTACAAACTTATTTTTTAAAAATCTATTTTTAGCTGTGACGGCCATCTTGAATTTCCGGCCGACCTGAAATTTTTCTAGGATCAATCAGACATCAAGAGCAACATTCCTGTAAAGTTTCATGACAATCCGCCAAGTAGTTTCAGAGAAGTAGTCGCTACAAGTTTTTACTATATAACTCTATGTAAACAAAGATGGCCGCTGGCAGCCATGTTTAACGTTGAATCAAAACGATTTTTGACTAGGATCAACATCATGTCATGCTGATCATTTTAGAAAAAATCCCATATCAATATCACTTATAGTTTTCAAGAAGAAGTCGCTACAAACTTGTATTTTAAAACTCTATTTTTAGCTTTGGCGGCCATCTTGGATTTCACATCAACATGAATTTTTGCTAGGATCAACTAGACTTTATGGGCAACATTTCTGTAAAGTTTCATGAATTTCCATCCAGTAGTTTCAGCTGTGAAGTCGCTACAAGTTTTTACTATATAACTCTATGTAAACAAAGATGGCCGCTGGCAGCCATGTTTAACGTTGAATCAAAACGATTTTTGACTAGGATCAACATCATGTCATGCTGATCATTTTAGAAAAAGTCCCATATCAATATCACTTATAGTTTTCAAGAAGAAGTCGCTACAAACTTGTATTTTAAAACTCTATTTTTAGCTTTGGTGGCCATCTTGGATTTCACATCAACATGAATTTTTGCTAGGATCAACTAGACTTTATGGGCAACATTTCTGTAAAGTTTCATGAATATCCATCCAGTAGTTTCAGCTGTGAAGTCGCTACAAGTTTTTACTATATAACTCTATGTAAACAAAGATGGCCGCTGGCAGCCATGTTTAACGTTGAATCAAAACGATTTTTGACTAGGATCAACATCATGTCATGCTGATCATTTTAGAAAAAGTCCCATATCAATATCACTTATAGTTTTCAAGAAGAAGTCGCTACAAACTTGTATTTTAAAACTCTATTTTTAGCTTTGGCGGCCATCTTGGATTTCACATCAACATGAATTTTTGCTAGGATCAACTAGACTTTATGGGCAACATTTCTGTAAAGTTTCATGAATATCCATCCAGTAGTTTCAGCTGTGAAGTCGCTACAAATAAAAGTTTACGGACAGACAGACGGACAGACGGACAGACGGACGGACGGACGACGGACTCCGCACCACGGCATAAGCTCTGCTGATCTCTGATCAGTAGAGCTAACAAGAGATAAAGAAACAAACCATACTTCCCATCAAGTGAGATTATTTCATCAACAAACCTACCGAGCTGTAGTTCAAAATGAATGAGTTTTTAGAAAATAGTTGTTTTGCTGTGCTCTGACCCATAATCTTTTTAAGTGGGTAGTTAGGTAGATTTTCTTCTTTTTTTTTAAAGCGTTTTACAAAACGTAAGTGTCCTGCATGCATTATACATACAATCTGTTTTAATCTGTCTTAATGTACTAAGAAATAATGGTGAATTTTTGTTAAAATCATGCGAGAAAGAAGCATTAGATACGCATGTCATAGGGGAGACTGGATGTGACCTGAATTTTGTCGAAAGTAGGTCGAGAAAGAAGCAAGATACGCATGTTATAGGGGAGACTGGATGTGACCTGAATTTTGTCGAAAGTAGGTCACAGTGACCCAAAACTTTGCATGTGATGTTAGATGCATAGAAGAAACATTCTGGTTAAGTTTGGTGAAAATGCTGCGAGAAAGAAGCAAGATACACATGTCGTAGCGGAGACTGGACATGACCTATATTTTGTTGAAAGTAGGTCACATCGACCCAAAATTGTGCAACCAATGTTGGATCTATATAATGAACATTTAGGTGGAGTTTGGTGAAAATCCTCCAAGTAATGAAGAAGATATTTAGAAATGAAAATCGGTCGTATGGATAACAGACGAACAAGCGGACGGATGAATGAACTGACATACATATATATCTGGACAACACTGTGATTGCTAAGTTGAGATCTGTAGACGGGTTCAACATTCATTGCGATATCTTACTCATAATAAAAGATACGGAGCAGAAACCATTTTTTATAGTTTTAATAACAGCGACAAACCAAATGCAAAACCAACCTAGCTTCCTTTCCATATAAGCTACCCAAACAAACAAGTTTGGTGGCAATGACTCACTCCTAACAAAAGTTATTGAGCGGAAACCATTAAATATATAACTGTGACCTTGACCTAGAAATCAGTGGCCCAAAATGGAATCCCAATCTTTCTTTCCATATAAGCTACCAACCCAGCAAGTTTCGTCGCAGTACCTCATTCCTAACACAAATTATTGAGCCGAAACCTTTCTATTTTTATTAACAGCGACCTTGATTTTGATTCCAGTAGCCCCAAATGCAATACCAACCTTCCTACCCAGCAAGTTTCGTCGCAATACCCCAAATGCAATCCCAACCCTCCTTTCCATATAAGCTACCTACCCTGCAAGTTTTATCGCAATACCTCATTCCTAACAAAAGTTATTGAGCGGAAACCATGAGTTTGACCCAAGTTCTCAATATTATATAGCATATTTAAAAAAATCAAGGGCCGTAACTCCAGTGTTACTGGTCTCATCCGGATGGTTTTCGAACTCGTCCAAGCTTTCATTGATGTCAACAATTTGATGAAAATTGAGAAAGATCGGATGAGAAATGAGGGCCCTATCATGTTAACCAGGCCAAATTATAGCATATTTCACAAAATCAAGGGCCATAACTCCGGTGTAAATGGTCCGATCTGCAGGGTTGGAAAATTCCACTTGTCCGCTCGCCATGGCGGGTAACTATTGGTTCAGGGAGTAGAATTTCATTCATCCCTAATCCGATGAATCGTCCAAAATCCAATAAAATCGTTCGGTTTGAAACTTAACAGCTATCCGGGACCGTATTCGTATGTTCCGTGTGTAAAGTGTGAATGCTATGACTTTAACATGCCCATATATTTTGTTTATTGTGTGAATAAACTAAGATCATTCAAATTAATATAATGTTAACTGTTTAAAAATACATATAAAATATTGGTCGCATTTAATAGCATATTAACCGAAGGGTTAACAACGTTGTGTTAAATGTTTCCGCTGCGGGTTCGAAGCCCACTGGGAGTTCGACTTGTATGTGAGGAAGTGTCAATTCTTACAGATGGCGGAAGGTGTACAGTACAGGTTCTACCTAGGAAAAGTGGGTGGTCTGCCTCCACCACAAAAAAAATTGACCGTCACATATAACCTTAATACATATGATGAAATGACGTAAAACACCATACAAACAAACTAAGCATTTATATTTGAACAAAATTAATATTTGTTTTGACAGACAAGAATCTAAATTTGATGACTCGTCATAAGTGACAATGTGTGAATTATTTCATGTCAATTACTAAATCAATATTAAAAGTTTCACAGTAACACTGAGTGTGTTTTCTTTGCAGTCTGTACGAGGGTCATTCAATAAGTTCTGTCACTAACGCGTTTTAACAATTATGTGCTCATTGTGAGTGTTAATGTTTGGTACCAAATGAAAGAAAGTTTCAATACCATTCCATTGTTGGTAAAATGAATGCTGTATCTTTTGTGTGACGAAAGTTATGGAACATTTAATACACATCACTTATACATACTGAGGTATTTTCGTCCTGAGTTTTTTCAGGTATGTTAATTGTTACTTTTTTAAATGCCTGTTTCTCTTTAAGTACTTGTCGAAGACCTTTGAAATTTCTCATACATAACCAGTTATATCTGTGCATTACAAGATTCAGAATTTAAGCATGGTAGATGAAAACGCATTGTCTTAGAAATTAACATTTTAAGCTAACGTGTAAAATTAATTTAATGATAAATGGACATTAAATGGAAGGGCAGTCTTCTGAAATAGCGTTTTTGGATGATCAATATTTTCACTAAACATTGTACAAAATTCGACAATAATGTGATGAATATGAAATTTAAACACTGAAGGACTAGGATTTGTAAAACAATATGAAAACATATTAATACTATGAGAATAATTACGACATTTAAAAGATATTATAACATTTCCGTAAACAAAATGAAGAAAATCAGTGTTATTTCTGCTAAAATTAAGGGATATGCATTCACTCATATCTGGTTTGCAGCAAGACCTTTCCGAGTTCTCGACAATCATTTTCATGGATTATGGGCGAATAACAACAGATGGTGTACAAGAAAATTTAAAAGCATAGAATTATTCAAATAATTTTTACAACGTTTTCTAACAAGGACATTTTCAGAGATGCCAGTATCCAAAAGGTGTGGTAGGGGGAGGTAATTCAGGGGTATAAATAACCAGGAATTTTTCATTTTTCATTTTTGTTGTGGATTTTAGGAGAGCGAACCCAGTAGTACTATAAATACACTTTATCTCAGTGTAATATCCAGTTCAAAGGATATATGCCTAGTGACAGAACTTTTTGAAGCACCCTCGTAAGGTTCAATTGGATGCTCATTTTATTACCATAAAAAAGAATTCAAATAAAGTGAGCATTTAATTGAAATTTAAGACTTCAAGCTTCATAAACATGAAAATCACCAAGATATAGGGACGAGTAGAATTTTTTTAAGGATGAGTAAGTTTTAGAGTACACTTTTAAAGAATCTTCCAACCCTGAAGATCGATCGCTGGTTTTATCAAACTCATCTAAGCTTTCATTGATATCAACAATCTGGTAGAGATGGTAAAGATCGGATGAAAAATGAAGGCCCTATTGTGTTGACGACGGTGATGGACGGACGACGGACAACTTGCCATCCCATAATCTCTGCTTATAAGTCCCCCAAATGTTCAAACAAAAAAAAGTTGGGTCACTGGCTAGCTGCCTTTTTAGTGGTAGAACCTACCACAGCAAAACAAAACAAAATTAAGGATGAACTAAAGTCTTTCTTTGCGAAATCCTAATCTTTCACCAATAGAAATGTAATAAATCAATGATTGTATGTATTAAGCCGGGAATCCATTGGTACGTGATCCCTGTCCGTCAAAAATCGCACATTGTGCGATTCGACGCGACACGGAACTGATCAATGGATGCTTCTCAAAATTTTCTCTATATAACTGATTTTACACTGACACGGATATGGATACGGACCATGTATCACGTACAAATGGATGCCTGGCTTAAGGCTTATAATGTATTATATTTATATTCACTTGATCCTTCCTGTTAAAGTCTAATTTCGAACAAACTTCACTTTTCAAGATGGCAGAACTACTGTGCATGTCTCAATAGAAAATGGTTATGCCACTGTCTGAAAATACACTGACAGTCTTTAGCAGTTGGTTCTCTTGCACTTTTTTTTATCATTATTGTTCTCCCAAGGCACATTATCGTTGGTTCTACAGCAATGGGAAAATAATTAAGGATTGTTCTGATATTTCTACGGGCCATGAAAAACAAAGGCTAGTTTCAAATGCGTGAAGCCCTTCACTAATTTTATTTTGAATTCATTCCTTATACACTGAATTTACATTATGTTTGTTCTATTTGTTTTTAGACATAATAATGTATTTGTGTTAAAATTCGGTGTTTTAAAGCAGTAATAGCATGTTTGGAACAGCAACTTTGCCAACATTGCATATACCATATTTTCATGTTTTACACTGAGTTTATAATATAGGATTTTACTATTTTATTTGTCTGTCCTTCATTTTTTTTATATATATGGGTTTTTTTCACCCCAATCATTGGTTCTTCTCGATATTTTTACCCTTCATTTGTTTTCATTTGCTTTTTATTTCTTCAATTACTCAATGTACAGTTTCAACTAAATTGTCAACATATATGTCTGTGTACACGTGTGTATCCGAGCTTTCCCCAGCCCTTTAAGACGTGGCGCTACCGTGATGCCTTCACTTCAAAAATTGACCTGCTGCCATGCCTTAATGTAGCCGCTATGCCTCAAATTAGTTGCGGCGATGCGTTATAATCTGATCAACATTTTAAATTTCCCCATGGCTTAGTTAGAAGGCTGATTACCTTTACTGTTCCCTTTATTAATCCCTAAATAACAACTGATTAAAAACTGTCATTTTTGCTTCCGGGGCAATCAAGATATATACACAAAATCTCTTTTTTTCAACCGACATTTAAACAAAATCAGGATGCTGGAAAACCACCCACCCTTCCCTCGCCTATCCCCTTTCCAACGCAAAAACGCCATCACTCCTTAAAAAAATCCCGAGGAAAGCCCTGCGTATGTTTTGTTTTTCTCTTTTTACTTTGCAACACTATGGTCCATTAAATCAAACAATATTTGCCAAACAATTGACTCAGAAGAAACGTCTTCATTCATTCATGGAAAGGTAACTCATAAATTTACTTACGTTGTGATCAATGTTTATACTTTTACCTGAAGCAGGGACTGTAGATAGACTAAAAAGGTCCTGCCTGAAGATATGTTTTCATGTTTTTTACGGAACAATTTACAGGATATAATTACGCATACTGGATTACAGTACCTATTAATTATACATTGTTTCAGCATATTTTAAGAAGTAAATATAAACCCGAAACCAGTCTAGGAAATTTTTACTTTGTCAAGCGTAGATTTGAATGTTCTAATAGAGTCTTGCATCATACAGTTCATGAACAGACTGTACACAAGTAACAAGTATGGAACAGTTTGACGATAGCACTAACCATAAATTCTAAGATTTAGATCGGCAAAATTTTAAATGCTGTATAATTATGTTTTGCCAAGCATTGAAATAAATTCGTGTTTTTATTATATTTTTTTTATGTTTATAAATATGCACAGAACGAAATCTTTTGTGTTTTTTGGTTCATTTATTTGCGTAAATTCCGCAGCTTATCTAGAGCTATTTTGATTTTAATTAGCAGGTAACATAACCACCCTTTGATTAATATGTAATAATCTCCCTTTAATCTGTGACTTTCCAATCATTTAATTTTCACCTGTGATAATATGATACTTCTCAGTGTGTCAGATGCACAGACTGTAAAATGCAGAGCTCTAGATAGGGTTTTACTATTTTTATTTTTTTTACCCTTCATTTTTTTATATTTGGATTTTTTACCCCAATAATATTTTCTTATGAATATATTTACTCTTCATTTGTTTACATTTGCTTTTTTTTTTTCAATTACTCAAGAGTTATTGTAAATTGTACAGTTTTAACTAAATTATCAAATTATGTGTTTGCGACACATATTTGTTTTTTGTTTTACTTGTTGTTTTTTTTACTTTGCAACACTTTGGTTAATTAAATCAAACAATATTTGCTGAAAAATTTACTCAAATGAAACGTCTTCATTCGTGGTAAGATACCATAATTTTATTTATGTTGTGATCGATGTTTATACTTTTTTCCGCCCGAGAACGCTTTTACCTGATGATTTGTTTTCGTATTTTTTACGGAATAAAATGATAGGATATAAATGCAGACTGGATTACAGTATCTATTAAGTATACATTATTTCAACATGTTTTAAGATGTAAACATAAACCCCGAAACTCGTCTTTGAAATGTTCGCTTTGTCAAGCATAGATTTGTTCTGAATATGTTCTGATCGAGTCTTGCATCATATAGTACATGAACACATTCTACATACGAGTGATGATTACGGAACAGTTCGACAACAGAACAATAAATTCTGAAGATGGAAATCGGCAGAAATGCTAAACGCGGTATATTTGTTTCGCCACGCATTGAAATAAATCTTGTGCGTTTTTCTTATATACTTTTACGTTTTTAATATGCACAGGATGATATCTTTTGCGATTTTTGGTGCATTTATTTGATAAGCAGCTTTGAAATGTGCAGCGATTGTTGCAAGAATGTTAATACTTTAAATTAGCAATCTTTCGAATCTGAAAACAGATGTAAGATTTTTTATATTTTTTGGACTGGTTCCTCTAGGTTAGTTTGATCTTGACCGAATTTACAAATGTAAAAGTTAAAATAGATTGTCAAGGGTGACTTACTTGGACATTATTTAGATTTTTGAGCAAGAGGTGAAAATAAAGGGACATCTCTAAATTTTTATTTGTGCATAATAGTCATATAAGATAAAATAACATGCGAAATATAACGAATGTCTGTCAAATCATGTTTAAATTCATAACACTGGTTACTGACAAAATCTTGTGCGAGGGTAACGAAGAAAAAACCTCTTCTCATCTCCTTTAAAGGGACACACGGCAATCTTAAACGCTTTTATCAAGCATTACAATTAGCATCTGGATTTATTAATCCAGAATCATTTCTAAGCCTCTAGTATAAAGTGGGAGGGAGCTAAAAGGCATATCTTTTTAAACTTTGAATTGTTTTAATATTATATAAACTCATAATGTCTGACTAGAACAAATATTATTTGTGACATCAAGACATAAAAAACACTCACACTTTTCAGAGATAAAACTCAACAAAGAACTTGGAAACAGGTTTCAAAAACAAAAGAAATATTTAACACACATTTATCAAATCAATGCACTTTAACTGTCAAACATATATCAATGCTTAATGCAAACATTGAATGACTAGAATTTTAAAGACTCATTTATGACAAGATAATAACTTAGTGCTTGTCAAAGATTTAAAACTAAAACTCTTCTACAAGAAGACTTCAATGTCCAGGAAACATGGGAGGAGTTTCAAATATATATATTTAAAAGTTAAAGTCTCTTTTTAACTGTTCTGATTTGGACAAGTTTGTAAAACACACACATATCATTCTCATAATTGAAGTAAAATTAGCACTCAAATAATGTGTGTTCTCTGACATTAAGTTGTTTCTGTTCTAATCAGTGGCAGTCAGAACTGTCTTTGCCAGGGAGCAGATATTAGGGATTTATATACTCTTGACATTTGATTTCAATTTTACTTTCTGGGAAGTCTCTTTAAAACAGCATTTCCTGCTGATTTACACTGTGCGCAAATTGGAAGCACAACTCTGAAATGGGTAAGGGCCACTGCATCTTGTTCTGTGTTTTCATCGGCTGCAGTGACAGCAAATGTCCTTCCTAACGGCCAGGCTTGCGGAGTAGTAGGGGAATTCTATATGACTTTGGCAGCACAGTTGTAACCGACTGAATACCTTTCCTTGAAGGTTGTCTCCTATAAAAAAAGCACACATTAATTCTATTCTCTGACAGATGAACAGAGTTCTTCTTTCATCTGTTTAAGTCTTTAAAAATACATAACAGATTTATTAATATTTATATGTTTTAATTTTTAAGAGTGCATCAGCTCTGCAATTTCACAGTTTCATATAATGAGATTAGTTTTAAAGTATCTTGTGTCAACCATGTACAAACATTTTGAATCCACATCTCATTTCCATAAAACAGAATTAAAGACAGAAATCCAAAACAACCACACTGAGAAAGCAGGGAATCAATTATTTTAATCCAATACCGATGGTTAATTTAATATACCTTTAAAGTTATATACCTTTAAAGTTTAATCTCTGACAGAGGCAATTTCATTATAAATTAGTTTAAAAAGCCTCACATTAAAAATAAATTTCTTTAAATACCATCAGGCGTAATGACAGAACCGCAGCTGTAATTGTACTTCTCAAGAAGTCGTTTGAAGGCTCTCTCCTCCCGAGTTGTTAAGCTTTTCTTGCTGTATACACAGCATGGTTTTCCACACTCGTAGCAGGAAACTGTTGAGCGGACATTCTGAGCAACAAGCAGTCGATTTGGACAGCCCTGAAAATTACGAAAGATATACAGTCAAACCTGTGAACAAAGGTCACCCATGGGAAGGTAGAACACTGGCACTTATTGACACTGGGGTGGCTATCCAGAGGTCCATTTCCTTTTAATATAAAGCCTACTTCTGAGATCAGAGTTGGTGGCCTTTGTTCACAAGGTGGTTATTATTTAGAGGCGACTGCTAACACTAGCTTGAGTGTAACATGGGATTTACCAATATGTAGTCTGCGACAGTGTGTCAGGCCAGTTTACTTCAATGGTTGAGGAAGCACATGTAAAACCAGTGGTACCTATTTTTAATAGTTTATAAAATTAAAAGTATAACTCTTTAAATTTATTTTAAAAACTGTGTTCATATACATGTGCAGCACCAAAACGTCCATCAGATTTAATATATATATATTGGTATAAATAAAGAGGTTCATATTTTTAAAAATAATATCAAAAATACTTGTTGTTCTTCCGCTACCTTGGCAACAGTGGCCACATGACTAGACGGCATGTCATCCTCGATGGTTTCTGTACCGAGTACCTCACTGAACGGTTTGTAATGGTCCCTTCATCTGGTTTCAGCACTTGGTCCGGAAGAAATGACGGAGCAACTCCAGATGGATTTCTCAAAGGACTGCAGCATGTACCAACATTACATTTTCTCACCTTAAAACCAAGAAACATTCTGCATATTTATAATAAGATAAAAATAGTGTTTAAGTGTTGCAGATTGCAGAACCTTTAAAATTGTTAAATGGAGCTGTTTTCATTGTACTTTATAGCACTCTGTCAGACACAGAGTGGTTCTTTTTAAAGATACTGATGTTTTAATATGCACCATCACAGTGTCAGAAATTTATTTACATTCAGTGCCATGTACATTGAATTTTAAAAAAAATGTACTATACATATATACATATTAATAAATGAAATTTGATGTTTAAATGTTCAAATATATAAATATGTACCCGATACTTTTAAACGTATATCCTCAGGCACTGTCGTGGCATAAATTTAAGACGCCAACAGGAATGGAACAATTTCTGTAGTATTTTAATATCAATGAATTTCTTACCTGAAATATGTAATTTCTTCCTACACAATGGGATGCCATGAACTGATTGTACACATCCAGATTCTTCAGATCATTTTTGGTGTACTTGCCGATGACAATATCAGGATCCACAAGGTTTCGTACTTGGGCCTCGAAATCATGAATCTCTTCTAGTGAAGCTGGACTGCCGCACTCAAACTTATTTCCCTTTAACTGGACACGCTCCGTACGGTTATTAAGCAGTGCTATCATGTCCTGTAAGGATGTTATCCATGCATCCTGCAATCCAGCCTCTTTGGAAGCTTTCTTTCGTATGTCATTCATTCCACCGCAGCTTTTCAGAACTTGCTCAAAATGACTATTTGTCTCATCACGGTGTCAGGAGACGTTCTGGTAGGCTATGTTGAGAAGCCTCATGATTCGCTCGGCTGGGTTAGCCCATGAGTGTCCTGGCGCTGTTCGAGCTGCAATAAGAATGTCCAAGTCAAGTTTCTTGAACAACACAATCAACGATAACTTTACGGCAGCATATGTTGTCCGATGATCCGGGCCACCATCTGTATACATTAGCAGGAATGGTAAGGGTACCTGATCGTTTTGCTTCAACACATTGTATAACTCTACAGCATGTCTGAAAGGTGAAGACGGCTGGAAAACAGAATCTTTCAGTGTTACATGTACCTGTCCCCTGTAGAAACTTGACCCAATATCTTGAGGAGTGTCAACAACCAGACAAACAGATGGTGTTAACGACCCTTTTGAACCAACATCGTGATCTAAAGCACCAAATGTCGCTGATACAGGTACGATGGACTTCTTCCCCCTTACACCTGATGAAATGGCCATACCAGGCTCGCCAAAGTCAACTTTGGATTTGTCATCCATGCACACTAGTTTTGAGCTGTCTATGAACTTCATGGCGTACTGTTCTATGTAGTTAAAGATGGCCGCACAGTAGTGCTCATCGATGTGTGACACTCTTAGTTGTCTTGTTTGGACCTTGTGTTGAAGGTTGATTCTCCCTTTATATAGTTTAGCACTTTTCACAAAAGCATTTCGAGGTACAAATGCAAATAGAACTGTACTTTCACTTGGGATTTCAGTTCCCTCTTTGTCTTTCTTTGTTTGTTCGATCAAATCTCTTACCGAAATAAAATGACTGAAATGTTCGACATTGTGTCGGCGTTTATCTGCAGCTGTCACTGATTCTAATTTTTTTTCTAAGTGTTCAAAAAATGTTTCAAAGGTATCATCGGGTCGACCTTTATTTAAACTTCTTAAATCTACTGCTAGGTCGTGGTCATCACTCATCATCGCCTGTCATCACTCATCTAGCGCAGGATTTTGATTTACAATTGCATCCATCGTCAACTCTGAATATATAGCTCCGAGGACATGTGGTGGAATTGCTGCCATCCTCTCATATTTCTGACTGAATTCCATCTTCATTTGTCTGGTGTGATATTCCGCGAGTCGACCCCTTAGACTATTATGAATTCTACTTGCCGAAGTCATCATCTCTGATGGAGATCGATCAGCAGGTACTCGCCATATAAATATTGTTTGTCCTATTCCCGCCCCTGGATCATAAGAAAGTATATCAAAACTTTGTGGCAGGGACATACCCTCTACAAATCTTCGTCGCTGAAATCGATCTTTAAACGGTTCTTCAATGGCGTGAATGGATTCATCAAAGTAAATAGGTGTGTATTCCTCAGTTTCACATAATACTTGGTCAAGAATGCTGTATCTAGCATGAATAGGTCCTGTACAAGCTGCTACATAATCCACAACGGCCTGAGCCCCAAACTGTCTGATAGGGTGTAATAAGGATGGTCTGTATTTTTGTTGCTCATTACTGTTTTCCAAGTGGTCAGAATAAGAGTTAAGACAAAGTGCCAGGTTTTCAAGATCTTGTTTGAATTGTCCCCATGCTTGCACATAAGAAGTACTTGTTAAACGAAACAACAAACCACTGTGCTGCTTCAACTGTGTGGAACTTAAACGAGGTTGAGCTTTGCGTTTCTTCCTGTAATCATCATAACCATTGAACTTTTCCAACCTGAAAAATATTTAACAGAATTAAATGTATTCTGACATGAATATGTGAATTGTTATTTGTGAGTCTGGTTTTTAATGAGGCACAACATTGGACGAGTCAAACAGATTCTGAATCCTCATTTCCTCTTAAATCGAAAAAACAAATGTGACAGAAATTATAAACCTTCTGTTCAATACAGATCTGTTAAAGCTCAATACTCGTTTATTTTAATACTATTTAAACTGCCAAGTAGAGAAATACCCTTAGTGGTTTCCCGGATACAACCACTGACCTTCCTCTTAATAGTTATAAACTTTCTCTACATACAGTTTTGGACCAGGTGGAATTCAAATCATTTAACAACCACAGATACTACTAAAAGCGACAAAGGACCATTTAATAGAACAAAGCCTCAGATCGCTTGGCCACAGAGGCCCCTACTCGAAAGCCAGTTTGAGTAGAAATGAATATTTGCAAATGTCAGAATATACAAGATATGCTATGAAAGACTCCAGAAGCATTCAATAGATAGTGTTAAAGGGATTTAAATATATGCATGAATACCTCTCTGGAATCTGCGTGGCAGATTTTTCGCAAAGTTTTGTGTGGTTACTATCGATATACCATAAGGTGTCGACGATTACCATCATGTTCCTTGTTACTACATTCTCTGAAAGAGATGCGGGAAATTCTGCTCCCTTCATCGTGTTCATTTCATCAACCAGGTTGTTGTAAAGCCTGTCTTTGGCTGAAAAAATCATAGATTTCTAAAAATACGAAGGTAAATAAAATGGAGCCAATCTTATAAAAAAAATTATCAAATATTTTTCTGGTAATATTTTAAAATATTCATGTACTAGGAATTGACATTTTCTGTGGTTGTTTTTATTTATTTGGATTGGGGGCGGGGTATCAATCTATCAAAATATCTGGTAATTTTGGGAGCCCTTATTTAATTTAATAGTAGCACTAAAATATGATAGTACAGCACTGGGTCCCAGATTATGTGCAATTGTGAGAGGTTAACAGACCTTTGATGGAGGACGGGAAATTGGATGCAAAACACTATTAAATTCAGAAATCTGAAATTGAAGTAAATATCTGGACTACATTTATCATACCTGTAAACTCTGGCTTGTCAACTCTTATTTTGGCAGGTGGCTTTGTTTGTTTTGCTTGGCCCATCATGAGAGCAAAAGCATCGACAGTCTCATTTCCCTGGTCACCTGTGGCAGCTTTGAGGTTAGCATTGTCTTTTATGCATATATTGACATATTTCAAGGCTGTATCAAACTCACTCAATGTTTTTATGCGGTCATACGCACTTGGGCGATAGTTTTCCCCAATACCTGTAGGGGCCGATGACACAGAAATCTGAGCAATTTTCTCAAAAGTTTCATCAATATCTTCCGGCAAATCGCCATCAGATAAGTGGGAAGTAGCGATGTCAAACAGTTCATACCAATCGCGATCTATATTAACTTTCCTGATTGCATTTCTCACGAGATTTGAACAATTGTTGTTCTCTTTTTCAACAGAAACTGACACCGAAAATGTTTTTTCGTCCATTTTGGTTGTTGTCACGTCATGGCATGTGAACGCTTATCCACTATATAACATAAGCAAGCGTCCAATAACACCGCGCACCTGTTTCGAGACGTTTATATGCCGGTATCCGGTACCGGTTAGAGTCCGGGTCCGAAAACGAAGTAAAAAAAAAAACTTCCGAAAAAGGCTTAAAAAAATCGGTCGCTGCCTTTTTAGACGGACGGTCGCAGCACAGCAAACAAACACTTTTTTAAGGATGGCCTGAGTGTAAATACAAAATATTAAACCTTCGATTCTTGTAGTTTCAGAGAAGAAGATTTTTAAAGTTTTTCCCTATATATATATATTAGTCTATGTAAAACTGTGACCCCAATTGGTAGAGGATTCATAAGATGATAATAAATAAAAATATTTAACCTTTATCTTTTGTAGTTTCAGAGCAGAAGATTTAAACACCATGTAAAACCATGAAAACTGATCCCAATTAAAGAAAAATAAGAAAAATTGAACCCATGAACCAAGGTTTCTTATGAAAAAACAAGAGGCCCAAGAGGGCCTGTGAACGCTCTACTGTCTGTTATACCATTGATGAATCGAGTCGTACTACATGGTGTCTAGAGTGTACACAAGGTTTTTCAAGTATTTGACCTAGTGACCTAGTTTTTGACCCCATGGGACCCATTTTCGAACTTGACCAAAATATAATTAAGACAACATTTCGACAAAGTTTCATCAAGATCGGGTCAGAAATATGGCCTCTAGAGTGTACTAGTGACCTAGTTTTTGACCCTGTGTGACCCATTTTCGAACTTTAGCAAGCTATAATTGAGACAATTATTCTGACAAAATTGCATCAAGATCGGGTCAAAAATATGGCCTCTAGAGTGTACACACGGTTTTTCCAAAGTTTGACCTAGTGACCTAGTTTTTAACACCATGTGACCCATTTTTGAACTTGACCAAGATATAATTAAGACAAACATTTTGACAAAGAGTGTACACAAGGTTTTTCCAATATTTGAACTAGTGACATAGTTTTTAACCCCATGTGACCCATTTTCAAACTTGACCAAGATATAATTAAGACAAACATTCTGACAAAGTTGCATCAAGCTCGGGTCAAAAATATGGCCTCTAGAGTGTACACAAGGTTTTTCCAATATTTGACCTAGTGACCTAGTTTTTAACTTCATGTGACCCATTATCGAACTTGATCAAGATATAATTAAGATAAACAATTTGACAAAATTTCATCAAGATTGGGTAACAAATATGACCTCTAGAGTGTACACAATTTTTTTCAAGTATTTGACCTAGTGACCTAGTTTTTGACCCCACATGACCCATTTTTGAACTAGACCGAGATTTCATTGAGACAAACATTCTCACAAAGTTTCATCAAGATCGGGTCAAAAATATGGCCTCTAGAGTGTACACACATTTTTTCCAAAGTTTGACCTAGTGACCTAGTTTTTAACACCATGTGACCCATTTTTGAACTTGACCAAGATATAATTAAGACAAACATTTTGACAAAGTTTCATCAAGATTGGGTCAGAAATACGGCTTCTAGAGTGTACACAAGGTTTTTCAAGTATTTGACCTAGTGACCTAGTTTTTAACCCCATGTGACCCATTTTCAAACTTGACCAAGATATAATTAAGACAAACATTCTGACAAAGTTGCATCAAGCTCGGGTCAAAAATATGGCCTCTAGAGTGTACACAAGGTTTTTCCAATATTTGACCTAGTGACCTAGTTTTTGACCCCACATGACCCATTTTCGAACTTGACCGAGATTTCATTGAGACAAATAATTAAGATAAACATTCTGACAAAGTTGCATCAAGCTCGGGTCAAACATATGGCCTCTAGAGTGTACACAAGGTTTTTCCAATATTTGACCTAGTGACCTAGTTTTTAACTTCATGTGACCCATTTTCGAACTTGATCAAGATATAATTAAGATAAACAATTTGACAAAGTTTCATCAAGATTGGGTAACAAATATGACCTCTAGAGTGTACACAAGTTTTTTCAAGTATTTGACCTAGTGACCTAGTTTTTGACCCCACATGACCCATTTTTGAACTTGACCGAGCTTTCATTAAGACAAACATTCTGACAAAGTTTCATCAAGATCAGGTCAAAAATATGGCCTCTAGAGTGTACACACGGTTTTTCCAAAGTTTGACCTAGTGACCTAGTATTTAACACCATGTGACCCATTTTTGAACTTGACCAAGATATAATTAAGACAAACATTTTGACAAAGTTTCATCAAGATTGGGTCAGAAATACGGCTTCTAGAGTGTACACAAGGTTTTTCAAGTATTTGACCTATTGACCTAGTTTTTAACCCCATGTGACCCATTTTCAAACTTGACCAAGATATAATTAAGACAAACATTCTGACAAAGTTGCATCAAGCTCGGGTCAAAAATATGGCCTTTAGAGTGTACACAAGGTTTTTCCAATATTTGACCTAGTGACCTAGTTTTTGACCCCACATGACCCATTTTCGAACTTGACCGAGATTTCATTGAGACAAACATTCTGACAAAGTTTCATGATGATTGCATCAGAAATGTGGCCTCTAGAGTGTACACAAGCAAAAGTTAACGGACGACGGACGGACGACGGACGACGGAAGACGGACAACACACGATCCCATAAGCTCTGCTGGCCCCTGGCCAGTAGAGCTAAAAACAATGCCTCCAGTGAGATTAGAACCCACGACCTGAATAATGTAAGGGGACATTTATCATTTCAAGGTCAATAGCGTTACTAGGACGATTTCGAAATAAATTTGCCCTGTCACATCCCACTATTGAGATAAATATTATAATCAAGTTTAATGAAAATCAAAAACAAGCGGTTATAAGATATGGCTGTAGACGGACAGAATTAAGCAATTTTTATCAATTAAAGGGCAATAACTCTGGCAATACTGGTGCGATTATGGAAACAAAATAGACGCGTCTCATCCCACTATTAGGATAAACATTTGCAAGTGTAATGAAAATGCAACCTTCAGCTATGAAGATACCGGTCCTGACGGACGGACAACGGCAAATTTTCGGCAAAGGATAACCATGTAAATCCGTCAAACAAAAGGCTCAAATGTGGAAAAGGCAAGTTGCCGATACTTACCAATTCAAAAGGGTTTGATACAGCTGGTTTTTCCTTCTTTTTCTTCTTTTTTATTTTCTTTGAGAGTGTCTGACAATCAGATTGCACAACATCAATTTCATCTTCAGAGTCAATTTCTGGTAAATCTGGCACAATTGGATCAGATCCATGAAGTCTTCTTAAAGCCCTGTTAGACATTTTAAACGAACAAAATCCTAATTTCGATTGACAGCACTATATACAGATGTCAGTCACCAAAATATGCTAAACTGAAAGTTGAGTTCAAAGTTGTCCACATTTTCATTAAACCGGAAGTAAACTTGTAAAAACCGCGGGACTATAATATGTTGTTTTTACGGTACCAAATATAGGCCTATGCTTTTAATTCAACTTAGACTGTTCGTGATACAAATAATTACAATACTAATGACATTATCCTCATTCAATTTTGGGCTTTAATTTTAAGTTTGGAAAAATAAAAATAATGTGCGGAACTATGTGTATTCAAAATGGCTGCGCCCATGGTGAAGACTATTTTTTTTCGATTTCAAATTACAAATGCTGTTGTTCGACAACATGTCATTGCGTTCTCAGCTTGCCATTTGTTGCAGAGCGACCCAACGCAATCGAGGACAATGCAAAAGATAATGAAAAAGAAAAATAGGTCTCAACAAATTACATTTGTTATTTTGTTTTGTACAAGGGAAGTAACTCGCTGTAAAATATGTTAACCTTTGGCATATATATCCTATTCCTGGAATTTCTTTGATTCTCAACTACGTTGACTTAGACTTTTTCACCTAGTTTTGAGGGTGATAGTAAATTTTTTGGTACACCAATAATTTCCTTAAGAATGGTTTAGAGTACGATCTTGGCTTAGTGTAGTAGGTTTGGGTGAGGCTGTGATTTAAAGACCATGTCTCTGGTTGAGATAAAGGTTGTGTGTGTGTGTAGTTCTGAGGTTTATAGTCCCTCCACCAACTAACACGACAAGGTTTCCTTGAAGCGACGGGTACAATAGAGTTTAGACTGTTCTAGATGAGTGTGTGCTGCTGCTGTGATGTCAATTCTGTTATCTGTAAGTAGATGATGTGTCGCTCTCGCTCTGTGTAGTTGTCGCTGCGGCGGTGAAGTTGGGGATCTGGACGACATCCTCTAGGTGGTCAACAAACTACTGGGCTGGTGTAGTTTAGGTAGCCCAGTTTGGGGCCACACCCATCACAGTGACCCCTGCGCCACACCGGTTTTCAGTCTTCTATCCTCGGCGTCGATCCGCTGTGGTGGTGTAGCTCACGGCTCCGGACTTCTGACTTCCAATTTTGGTGTAGCCATCAGATGATGTGTGCTGTGACGGGACGCAGGAGACATCCTCACTCTCGGTCAAATGACACTCAAGCTACTAAACTGCAAACTGAATGCAGGTTCAGTAATACCAGTATTGACCACCCTACGCGAATAGAGTGATACCGGTAATGGCGTATAGGTCTGGCAAGTTGACCCCTATACAAACATCATGAGTGTCATCAGTGCCCACGCAGCGATGTGCACACGGTGAAGATAGCAGGTAAAGGTTGTCTTTGGGGTAATGGTTGTGTTTGGGGTTACGGGTTATTATGTCCTTTAATTGCTTCATCGTGGGAACTTGTTAGTTGCCGATGGTGAAATTTAGAATTTAACAAACAACTTTTTGAATTAAGTTAATAAATGTTTTCAATCCTTCTTTCATTTAATGCACTCCTCATTTTGATAACGATATTCAATAAGTCTGCCAGATATATATAAGAAACAGACACAAAAACTTATCCAGTGTTGGTCAGATTCTCGACATACTAGAATGGCGATCCCTACAAGACAGAAGGCAGGATGCCAACTTGTCGCCATAGATAAACACAAAAAACTAATCCCACCGGCCAGTCTGTCTAGAAGCATGCACCAGAAATCCTACCAGATACCAGCCTGTAAAAATGAATATCGCAAAGAATCCTTCTTCCCACGAACCATCTAAGAGTGGAAAAGATTGCCCCTAGACATTGTGTCGCTAGGGTCATTTGAAGCCTTTAAGACTCAAGTGTCCAAGATCTCTATCTAAGCTCATACATAAACAGTCTTTTATTTTTAACCTTTCACTATATATAAGTTCACTCTGATCTTTATTTTTCTTCTTCTTACTTCTAGCACAACCCTCTCATGCACTTGGCAATATCATCAGTTAGTTGATGGTGGCCAATATCTGGCAGAAGCAGAAGTCCAAAAAACACATTGGTTTTCATCATAAACTCAGTTTTACCCTCAGAGGAAGTAAGGAAACTAAGTCCGTCTTCTGTACATTTTCATCTTGTTTACACATCAACTTTAATAAATGTTTTCCGATTTTCACATCTGTTATTTGAAGGTCTGTTTCAATGGGATCTCGGATGAGATCGCCAGTAAACAAAATTGACACATGCGTTATGGTTAACACAATAACAGTAATTTTGATTATTTTTTTAAATCTGGCGTTCCTCGTACGTTCTTCATGTTCTTGATTAATAAATTGAAGTGCTCATTTTAATGCTTGATTTATACTTCAGGATTTGCTGTGTGCCTCGTAAAGTAAATAAATAAGAAAGTTTCAGTTTGTTAATACAATAACGTAAGGAATTCCTTCTCATTTGCACCAAGTTTTACCATGTTTACTTTAAAGTTTGTTTCAATGAGGTCTCAGTTGAGTTCTGACAATGAACAAAATTGACATGTGCATTCCAGAGTTATTGCCTTTGATTGTCAAAATAAGGAAAATTTGGCTTGTTTTCACAATTGTATCTGAAGGTTTGTTTCAATGAAGTCTCAGACGAGATAGACAGTGAGCAAATATGATGCATGCGTTACAGAGTTATTGCCCTTGATTATGTAGAAATAAGGTAATTTTGAGATTGTTACCATAGTAGCTTACTAGCTTTAACTAGTAAACAGCTTCTGATTTTTCCCAAAATTTTATTTTAATAAGGTCTTGGACATGAGTAAAACTGACACAGATTTTAACAATCTTGAGTTGTTGCCCTTGATTTTGTCAAAGTAAGGGAATTTCAGTTTTATTACACTAAAAGTTCAGCTATCACCTTCAGATGTTTTACCATATTTCAAGGTTTTCAGCCATCCAAGATCACTATCTATAAGATGGCGCGTTGCCCTTTAGCAGGTTTTCATTTTGTCATCTTTGATAACAGAGCTAAAAATATTCTGGAGCACTATTTACCCACATCCTTTGAATTGATTAAAATGTATTTCATTTCTATTTTCAGAAAGAATGATAGATCATTTTTTGTTCCTCCCTTTACGCAGGTAAGATGGTATTTATATTAAAATAAATAACACTCCTACGTTACAGCTGTCAAAATTGACACAATTATTAGATAAAATTATGTTAGAAAAACAAAATAAATGAAAATAATTATTGTTGGGTCACAAAACAAGATTTGCTAAGAACTGGATACAGATTTAAACTTGACCACGATGAATAACTTCTGTCCTACAACAATTTTTTTTTTGTCTGCAAAACACAAATATTCCTTTTGTCACCTGTCTGTTTTTGAAATAATGGCATCAGGTAGTAGATATTTATTTATCACATAACTTACAGTGTGGGAGTGGAATAACACCATTCTATATTTTCGATATACCACTAGTTATATAAGTATGCAAATAAGCCTAGTGTGCTCTGTCAAATAAACACGATAATGACTATGATCCAATTCCCAGGGTTTATGTCGGTTTCGCGTGTTAAAGCGACAGGCAAAATGCAATTAAAGTCGATATGTGAGTTATGTGATAAATAGAATCTAACATTATTCAACTCGTTAGCAAAAATGATATAATGCTCGGCAAGAGCCTCGCATTATATCATTTTGCCAACTCGTTTAATAAATTCAACAATGAATGAGTACTCATGTAAGATCCTCTATGTATTTCACATCCGTGGCCGGGATGGTAAAGATGCTGAGTTTGAAACTGTCTCACCTTTCGCTGTTGTAGGTTCGAATCCCACAGGGAGCTTAAATTGTAACTGAGAAAGTGTCGATTCTTACGGATGCGGGAGGGATACAGTACTGGTTCTACCCAGGAATAAAGTGTGTGGTCTGCTTCCAACAAGAAAAAAAATCTACTGTCCTATATAGCCTAAAATGTGTGCTGAAAATAACGTAAAACACCATTCAACCAACCAGCAATCAACCAACGGCTGAGGCCGACGATGAAAAAGTGTTGGTTTGCTGTTTTTCTACCTACCCACAAAAAAGGTTCCTACCAACAACTTTTTATAGCAATTCTTTAACATTATAGTTTTGTTATTATTTTTCTTACATTTCTTAAGCTTTTTAATGTCTTCAGCAAAAAAAAAACTACCTACCTACGCACCCACTTATTAAATCCAGGTCGGAATTATCCTGGGTCGGGAAACAGCAAACAAATGTACTTTTAAGGATGGCCTTAGATATAGGGCAGGAAACAGCAACCCTCTATTAACCCTGATGATCTTAGGACATTCTTATTTGATATTTAGGAATTATTGTATTACGTTGCAGCCAACAGTGCAAAACAGGGTAGGAAGTGGAAAACCTGCCAAAACAAGCAGGAAGTTTTCTGAAGGCATGTGGAGAAGAGCGACACAAGTCAGCTCCGTTTTATCGGAGACGATCTCACAGATTATTGGTGGAGGAGAGCTGGATATATATGTGGAAGTGACCAAGGTAAGTGAAATGTAACGTTATATCTGTCATCCAATCAGAATGAGTGTTTGGTCCGAACCTCATGAATATACATAATTATATGTAGCAAATTTAAATGGCCAAGCCAACCAGAATGCATGAAATTTCTAAAGCATGTTTGAATCTGGTATAATGGCTTTGCTGTGATAAGAGGCAACATGGGTTGATTAATAATGAGTTGATACAGGGAAAGGTTAGGTTAAAACTTTTATTACATTTCTATGCGTGAAAGATCGGGATTTCTCAGTGCAAGAATATTCATAATCGCTAAATATTAATAACTTACTCAGAACACAATAATAACTAACGTTGCGACGTTGATGCGTGACGTCAACAAAGTGTTGCTGACATCGACGTCGTCCGCCGATAACGTTCAATAAAGCGAATATTTGTTTGCAAAAACGTAATTTAAAATGTAATAGATTATTTAACTGCTGGGATCGATTATTGGGTAATCCTTCACTTGATGGTAGACACCCTATGTTTTTTCACTCGCTCGCATGCGCTCTTTCATGAAAAGAACCACACGTCTACCACTCGTGAAGGATTTCCCTATAATCAACCCCAGCAGTTAAATAATCTCTATGTTTTTTGTATGAAAATATAATCTACATTGTCAAAAATTGTGCAATTTATAAACTGTTGAAGTTTATAAACTGTCAAATTTAACTGACTATATTGTGTATCTGTACATGTTAAATTGTTCCTTTAATACTTAACACTCATGCATACACATGATTTCAGGTTGAAGCCCTGCCAGATATGGCTTATGTTAATGTCTACTGGGAGGACAGCGGTGTCGAGGAGAAAGACAATGAAACACAGAGGCTACTGGAAGAAAAGGCTGGATTATTACGGTAATAATATATAGATTACTTAACAGCTGGGTCTCATTATAGGGAAATCCTTCACAGTAGGTATGCGTGCATGGACAAGCGGTTGCGAGTGAGTGAAAAACAAAACTCACCCACCATCGAGTGAAGGATTTAGTTATAATCAAACATTTAGCAGATAAATATTCTACTACATTTCAAATCTGTTTAACCAAAAATGTTTCGCTTTGTTGAACATTCTTGGCGAAGGACATCGACGTTCTCAACACTCTAATGTTACTATAAGATTTTTTCTTTCGTTCCAATCCTATCAAATATGTACTGTACCAATATAACAAGGGCTATATGGAGTCTGTGGTTGTTGGAGGTGGGTGTGGGGTGAATAGTTGTGTTGACACTTATGACAAAACCCTTTGCCTTGCATTGAGCAAACTGGCAGTCGAACATATAAATTACTTGCAAGTTTCCCAAGTTGTACCCTAGCATGTAGAGAGGCCCCTTTACGCTAGAGGACATAACCCATTTTATAAATGCATTCACATTTTGCACAAGATATTAAATTTTGTGTGATTTTTTACCCGAATAAAACTTTTATAGGGCCATAACACTGCCAAAATTCATTCAACTGGAACACGGCCATGATATGCGCAACTAGGCTTGGTACCCATCATCCCTGCCAAGATTCATTTTAATCTGGCCAGGGGTTCAGGAGAACTTGTCTGGAGTAAGTGTATTAAAACCCGGGGTTACTATTTTAAATCTGATCTGGCTAGTTTTCGAACTCGTCCAAGCTTTCATTGATATTAACAATCTGGTAAAATTCGGATGAAAAGAATGGGATGAAAAATGAAGGCCCTATTGTGTTGACGACACAAATTATAGCATATTTCAGAAAATCAAGGGCAATAACTCCGGTGTTACTAGTCCGATATGGCTGGTTTTCGGACTCCTCCGAGCGACGATATGCACAACTAGGCTTCACCTGCTAGGTACTGATCATACCTTCGTATTTTCGTTGAAATCTGGACAGAGGTTCAGGAAAACTAGCCCGGACAAAGTTTGTGAAATACAGACATAAATTTGATTTAAAACATCCATCACAGGTCAATCGATACAGAGAGCAAACTGAATAATATTCACGGTAGATTTTCTAATTTGCCCCGTCAAAGACTGGGTTACAATTTCCCTTGAATTTACATCAAATTGCTTAAATTTCTGCGCAAAATTGTCAGCATTGCAGTCTAACAAAGGAACACAACTCAATTGTTTCAAAAAACGGTGTTATCTATTGCAAGTCTTATTTTGTATTACAATTTGCTCTTTGCTCCCACTTATTTCAAGCCCTGTTAATGCTTGATAAATATTTCATGATTGCAGATTGAATTTAATTCTTTGCTTCAATTACAGACAACTGCTGATGGATGCCCATGTGCTGAGCACCGTTCCCAAGGTCGTGTTTGTAAAGGACCTGTCGGCTTCCAGACAACGACAAGTCGAAGAACTTCTGCGGAAGGCCGACCTGGGCCCGGATTATATCCGTAATGAACTGGGCTATGTTGTGTCAAAAAAGGAACCTGTAGATAGTATGGATAGTGATGGGCCACATGATTTTGGGGAAAACAAGTGTTCAGATGATTCTAAGTTTCGTCAGGATCTGTATGGGTTGCGACGTGATGTCTTGCTTCAGAAAGTACTGGAAGCTAAATCAGCTTCCCATAAGCGTCCTGTAGTTATTGACAATACATTTTCATTTTCGCCAAGTAGACATGAATCAAAAAAGCTGTTATCCCAGTTGTATAAAAAGGAAAAAGTACCGAGAAGCGGGAAAATTAAGAACGTAGATGCGCGAGAATATTTTGAAGAACCAACACTTCAGAACAACTCGGACTATATGTATGAAGATGAACGTAGTGACTTATACGAAGATGACAGCGACCTTAATGAGGAAGATAGTGATATGGATGAATGTGAGAATGGCATCGATGAGAATATGAAAGATGTTGGTGAAACTAAAACTATTAAAAAATAGTGGCCATTTGCCATACATGTATATATGAAACAAATTGTTATCCATTGGATCCCTGTCAAATTGTTGATAGAGGTTTGGTTATTAAGAATCTCCTCGAGAGAGCTGGGTTTACCATACTGTATTTTTCTCTGATTTCGGAACACTACATTATTTATAGATAGGTGCATGTAAATGGAACTGCATGTTGTCCTCATCCGACGGACAAAGCTGTAGGTTTAAATGATTTGCTCGTGGTCACAGATCTGTCCTGCAGCATATGGGAGAACCAGAACATCTCTGTAAGTGACTGCAGCATTTGGGGGAACCAGAAATATCTCGGTTAGTGACTGCACAATTGGGGAAACTGGCAATCTCCCTGTTAGTGACTACAGCATAGGGAAGAAGCAATCTCCCTGTTAGTGACTGACCAAGTACATAGAATCATCAGTCTTCTGTTAGTGACTGCATTATTTGGGGAACCAACAGACTGTCTGCCTGTTAGTGACTACAGCAGTTGAGAAACAAGCAGTCTCCCTTTTAGTGACTGCAGCATTTAGGGGAACCAGAAATCTCTGTTAGTGACTGCAGCATTTGGGGAAAATGGCAATCTCCCTGTTAGTGACTGTTACATAGTACATAGAACCATCAATATCCCTGTTAGTGACTGCAGCGGTGGAACCAGCAGTCTCCCCTTTTAGTGACTGCAGCATTTGGGGTAACCAGAAATCTTCCTGTTAGTGACTGTCACTGACTGCTGCATAGAGAGAACCAGCAATCTCCCTTCCAGTGACTGCAGCATTTGGGGAACGAGCCATCTCGTTATTAATGACTGCAGCATATGGGGAACCAACAATTTCCCTGGTAATGACTGCTGCATTGGGGGAACCAGCAATGGCCCTGTTAGTGAGCAAGTGGATGGAGCATGTATAGAATATAGTAAAGTATGAAGTGTATAGAATTTTCATTCAAACTCTGTTGTTTAATATCCGATATTGGTGCTATTAAACTTGTTCAAGATTATATCGACTATTTCTTTGAATCCTGCCACTGGCGCCCTCATTGACTTTAGAGTGAATATTTTTAAGTTGGTATTTTATACAATATAAATAGTTGTATTTAAATGTTTAAAAGTTTATTGACTATTTCAGTCATTCTAATGCACACGTCTACATTAACTTATTAAAGGGACAGTAGTCGATCAGGCGGTATTTTGGGTGTCAATCCTAATCATAATAAAACTACCATAAATTAATGTGTTTTAGTTCCATATTCAGTACGCATATGCACTGATGTGGGCCTCGTCTCATAATCCGTACAATTAATTATTGTGAATGAAATAGTTTGGTCTGGAAAACTGTTTAATTTTTCTTATAAATTCTTATTTTGCGATGGAAGTACACTTAATTTGAATTATATGTACACGTGTTAGCAACATAATTGCCATTTTAATCAATATTAATGACTTATGTTCATTTTGTAGTTTTTTGTTCATGCTCATTAAAGGTCTTCATTATGACCCCTGCATTGTTTCAGGTGCCATCTTGCTCAAATCACTAGAGCAGTGGCAGAAAAACAATAAACGTGGCTCCAGCTTAAATAGAGTGTCTACAGTAGAATTTGCAGCAACTCTGCAGTTCTGCAGGTGAGAAGGTTCTAGGCCCATTCTCAATATTTTATCTCGATGTACATGGAGGATGAGCCTGACATGTTCATTCCTGTTAGGCGCCATATAACCTTTTATGTGTTGGTGCACCTTAAAATCCTAATTCAATTCATTATGACTTAATAGCAACAAACCTAGCTGAGTCGTAACATGCAGCTTAATCTAATGCATGTGCACATTTGGTATGATGGTTTCCAGTTGTATTGGAGTGACACCAATCTTCTCTTCAGTCCCTTTAAAGGGAGTGTTTTTCTGGAAGAATCTGAAAAAAAAAAAAGTTCCAGTTCATGGTACAAATATCAATCAAAATATGGTGTTGGCATCTTGATGTTCAGGTCTACAGTTTGAATTCACCATAGTTTTTGAATGGAATCGGGTGTAATATGCTTACATAAACCCTGGTGAGTAACCTAGGATAGCATATACTACTGGGCAGAATGAACGGCCTTGTAATTAAGGGGTCATTTTTGGAGTCATTGTTTATCTTTAGGCCCTTTAAAATAGAAAATATTTGTAAATTTTATTTTGGATCCCTGGGACTTGTTGGATGCAACTCCAGAAAGTAATTGCATTTTAATTAAAAATGAAAAGCGTTCATGTGCACAGTATTAAGGTAGATCAAGAGTTCAGTACAACACTGTTGTAACTACATATAAATAAAGAAGATACAACAGTGCTGTATTGAACCCACCATTTGTTTCTCATTAGGAAACGAAGCAGTTTGTGAATCAAAGGGACAAAATAAAATGATACATGTAGTACTATACTGTTGTTCGATTCTCGGTGATTCAAATACAAAATCTCTCTTTGCACATGATTTTTGTTTTCTGTAAACTTACGGATCTCGAATTAGCGATCACAATGTCATCCGGGTGTTTGCTATCCGTTCGTTTTCGTCCATGTGTCTGATTTTAAATTTTTAATCTTTTCTTCGTTTCTTGCAGGATTTTCACCAAACTCCATCAGAATATTCATTATATGGATCCAACATCACGTGCAGTTTCGGTCACTGTGGCTTACTTTCGACGAAATATAAGTCATGTCCGGTCTCTGCTACGACATAGTGCATTATCTTGCTTGTTTCTTGCAGGATTTTCCTCATAGGCATCTAACATCATCTGCAAAATTTCGGGTCACTGACCTACTTTCGACGAAATATAGGTCATGTCCGGTCTCCGCTACAACATGCGTATCTTGCTTCTTTCTCGCAGGATTTTCACCAAACTCCACCAGAATGTTCCTTATATGCACTGTGTGCAACATTTCTGGTCGCTGTGACCTGCTTTTGACAAAATATAGGTCAGGTCCGGTATCCATTTTGACATGCGTATCTTGCTTCTTTCTCACAGGATTTTCACCAGAATGTTCCTTATATGGATCTAACATGTGCAAAATCTTGGGTCGCTGTAACCTACTTTTGACAAAATATAGGTGACCCACTTTCGACAAATTATAGGTCACGTCCTGTCTCTGATATGACATGCATATCTTTCTTTCTTGCAAGATTTTCACCAAACTTCAATGGATGTGACCTATATTTCGTCCGAAGTAGGTCACATCAACCCGAAATGTTGCACATTATAAGGTACATTCTGGTGAAGTTTGGTGAAAAACCTGCAAGTAATGAAGAAGCATTCAGGTGAAGTTTGGGAAAATCCTGTAAGTAATGAAGTTCTACAATAAACTTCGGACAATAATTGTGGATATTAGCGGATTTTACCCCTCTGCCAGGATAAGCAGCCCCTCTGCCAGGATAAGCAGCCCCTCTGCCAGGATAAGCAGTGGTCCTATTCATGACTGGCAACCACCAGGCTGGTGATGAACCAACAAACTCCCGCATGTGAAGAGGACGTTCCACAACTCTGCTATTTCTGTTCAAATTTGCTGTTACTAAAGTTTGGCTGGTTATTGAATGTGTTCAGCTTTAATTGAAATAAACTCTCAGAGTGGGTTTGATAAAGATTCGATGAAAAATAAAGTAGTTTGAGATTTAACAAGCTTATAGCACTTTTTAACAAATCAGTCATAATTCTGTTGTAACTAATCCAATATAGCTGGGTTACTGAGTTGTCCAAGCTTCATTAATATCAACAATCTGGCCAAGTTTGATAAATTGGATGAACAAGTGGGCCTGTAGACACTCTACTGGTATGACGTGATTCAAAAACATAAACATAATAGAGGCCAACCCAAGAAACAGGTTTCCTGTATACATGTACAACTCTATGTAAACTTTGGGTTATCGTGGCGGCCATTTTGAATTTTTGACGACAACGAAAAACTAAATCCTTCAAAGTAACATAGTGATGAAGTTGCATCAAAATACTTCAAGCGGTTTCAGAGAAGATGTTATTTTTAACCTTTTCCTATATAACTATGTAAACTTTGGATCGCCGTGGCGGCCATTTTGATTATTCGACGATAACGAAAAACAAGAAGTTGATAGAGGCTAACCCAAGGAACATGTTTATGATATTTCACAAGAATGGAATAAGTGGTTTCGGAGGAGATGTTTGAAATTTCCCTAAATTTGACCTTATTTTAGACATGGCAAACATCTTGGATGACTGGCGGCCGCAAAAAACACAAATCTTGAGAGGGACTATCCCAAATATCATGGTGGTTAAGTTTCATCAAAATCCTTCAAGAGGTTTCAGAGATGTCATTTTTAACCTTTTCCTATATAACTTTATGTAAACTTTGGGTCGCCGTTTTGGCCATTTTGATTATTCGACAATAACTAAAAACACACACTTGATAGAGGCCAACTCAAGGAACATGTAGTATTGGAGGAGAATCTGATGTCGTTTGAAATTTCCTTAAATTTGATTTAATTTTAGCCACGAAGGCCATCTTGGATGACTGGCAGCCGCAAAAAAAAAAAAAAAATCTGAGAGGGACCATCCCAAAGATCATTGTAATTTAAGTTTCATCAAAATCCTTTAAGCGGTTTCAGAGATGTCATTTTTAACGTTTTCCTATATAACTATGTAAACTTTAGGTCGCTGTGGCGACCATTTTGATTATTCGACGATAATGAAAAACATAAACTTGATAGAGGCCAACCCAAGGAACATGTTTAGGATATTTCACAAGAAAGGAATAAGTGGTTTTGGAGGAGATGTCGTTTAGAAATTTCCTTAAATTTGATCTAATTTTAGCCATGGTGGCCATCTTGGATGACTGGCGGCTGCGAAAAACACAAATCTGAGGGGGACTTTCCTAAAGATCATTGTAAACAGTCTATTAAATCATTTTAGAATTATTTTGTTATTAGAATTTTTTGTTTTGGGGTAACTTTTACAACCGACGTTCACCGCTTCTAAACCTACGGACGACGAGGTATATATAAAATGTACATATTTTGATAATCCAGTCTCTATAGACACAATATAAACTACTTTAACCAGACAGACCAACCACAAAAACTGAAGCGTCCAATTTACCAAATGCATAATTCACATTCACGGGTACAGCAATGGGCCTAGTTGCTTACATTTGGAGAATGGATGACAGCAATAGGCCTAGTTGCTTACATTTGGAGAATGGATGACGGCAATGGGTATAGTAATTTACATACAGAGGATGGATGACAGTAATGGGCCTAGTTGCTTACATATGGATGATAGCAATGGGCCTAGATGCTTACATATGGAGAATGGATTATAGCAATGGGCCTAGTTGTTTACATATAGAGGATGGATGATAGCAATGGGCCTAGCTGCTTGCACATGTAGGATGGATGATAGCAATGGGCCTAGTTGTTTACATACAGAAGATGGATGACAGCAATGGGCCTAGTTCCTTACATATTGAGGATGGATGACAACCATGTGCCTAGTTGCTACATAAACAGAATGGATGTCAGCAATGGGCCTAGTTGCTTTATATATATATATAGAGGATGGATGACTGCAATGGACCTAGATACTACATTAGAGGATGGATGGCAGCAATGGGCCTAGTTGCTACATAAATATAATGGATGGCAGCACTGGGCCTAGTTGTTTACATATAGAGGATGGATGACATGTAGGATGGATGATAGCAATGGGCCTAGTTGTTTACATACAGAAGATGGATGACAGCAATGGGCCTAGTTGCTAACATATTGAGGATGGATGACAACCATGTGCCTAGTTGCTACATAAACAGAATGGATGTCAGCAATGGGCCTAGTTGCTTTATATATATATATATATAGAGGATGGATGACTGCAATGGACCTAGATACTACATTAGAGGATGGATGGCAGCAATGGGCCTAGTTGCTACATAAATATAATGGATGACAGCACTGGGCCTAGTTGTTTACATATAGAGGATGGATGACTGCAATGGGCCTAGTTGCTACATACAGAGAATGGATGACATCAGTGGACCTAGTTGTTTACATATAGGGGATGGATGACTGCAATGGGCCTAGTTGCTACATAAAGAGAATGGATGACAGGAATGAGCCCAGTTGTTTACATATAGAGGATGGGTGACTGCAATGGGCCTAATTGTTTAAATGTGGAGAATGGATGGTATTAATGGGCCTAGCTGCTTACATATGGAGAATGGATGATATTAATGGGCCTAGCTGCTTACATATGGAGAATGGATGATATTAATGGCCCTAGCTGCTTACATATGGAGAATGGATGGTATTAATGGGCCTAGCTGCTTACATATGGAGAATGGATGATATTAATGGGCCTAGCTGCTTACATGTGGAGAATGGATGACATTAATGGGCCTAGCTGCTTACATGTGGAGAATGGATGATATTAATGGGCCTAGCTGCTTACATGCGGAGAATGGATGATATTAATGGGCCTAGCTGCTTACATGCGGAGAATGGATGATATTAATGGGCCTAGCAGCTTACATGTGGAGAATCGATGATATTAATGGGCCAAGCTGCTTACATGTGGAGGATGGATGACAGACAACAACGGGCAAATTTCATTTAAATATGGAGGATGAATGACAGGAATGCGACTAGTTGCTTACATATGGATGATTGCAATGGGCCTAGCTGCTTACATATGGAAAATGGATGACAGCAATGGGCCTAGTTGCTTACATATAGAACATGGATGACAGAAATGGGCCTAGTTGCTTACATGTGTAGAATGCATGACAGCAATGGGTCAAGTTGCTTACATATGGAGGATGGATGACAGCAATGGGCCTAGTTATTTACATATGGAGAATGCATTACAACGATGGGCCTAATTGCTTACATATGAATGATGGATGACAGCAATGGACCTAGTTGCTTACATATGGGGAATGCATGACAGCAATGGGCCTAGTTGCTTACATGTAGGGGATGGATGACAGCAATGGGCCTAGTTGCTTACATAAGGAGGATGGATGAGAGCAATGACCCTAGTTGCTTACAAAGAGAGGATGGATGACAGCAATGGGCCTAGTTGCTTACATAGAGAATGGATGACAGCAATGGGCCTAGTTGCTTACATATGGAGGGTGGATGATAGCAATGGGCCTAGTGATTTGCATATGGATAATGCATAACATATGGATGATACTAATGGGCCTAGCTGCTTACATGTGGAGGATGGATGACAACAATGTGCCTAGCTGCTTACATATGGTTGTTGTTGTTGAATTGGGTTTTAAGAAAGGATGGATGATAGCAATGGGCTTGACGATTTACATATGGATAATGCATAACATATGGATGATAGTAATGTGCCTAGCACACTTTTCATGTGGAGGATGGATGACAACAACGGGCCTAGTCATTTAAATATGGAGGATGGATGAAAGCAATGGGACTAGTTGCTTTCATATGGATGATGGATGACAGCAATGTGCCTAGCTGCTTACATATAGAGGATGGATGATATCAATGGGCCTGGTGATTTACATATGGATAATTCATAACATATGGATGATAGTAATGGGCCAAGCTGCTTACATGTGGAGGATGAATGACAACAACGGGTCTAGTCATTTAAATATGGAGGATGGATGAAAGCAATGGGACTAGTTACTTACATATGGCAACAACCGCCACATTTTTCAAAATATGTACAAAGTTTCTAAACCTACTGACGACGAGGTATATCTGTAACTGACATAAGTGACTAATCGGCACATATACATTATTATATGACCTGAACACCTGGATAGAGTTTTGGTCGACGGTTTTGTAGTGTAATCATTCTACCGTTATTTGGCGGGTTAGTTCCATTAAGTTGCAGACACGTACGTAGACATTGTCTACCTTTTTTTTTTTTCAATTATGGTTTGGGTATATTCTTTGAAAAAAATGGCAACATGGAGTTCTGATGGCAGGAAATAAGAACTTGTTGGCTACTGGAAACTGAACAAATAGTCAAACGTTCAATATCCTCATGCCTTTTTAAGAGCAAAAATTATCTTTCATTTTATATACCATTAAATGATATAAGAAAGAAAGAACATTTGAGGAACATACTTAGTAGTTGGTAACTTGATATACTTGAACTTCAGGCACATTTCTTTAATGTTACTAATCCTGACCTCATATTTTTCTTAATTGAACTGGGGCTATAACACAAGTAGTTCAAGGGAAATAACTAGGCTAGTTCACTGAGGTATGTATTGTCTTAATTAGTTCCCTTATTCAACAGTATATTTAAATAACTGGATAGTTTTCACAGTTAACATCATCTCTACTTTTTAATAATAAAATGTAGAATATATGTATATATATATATATATAAAATGTATAATACTATATTATCAATAGACTTGAAATTCTTAGATCATTAATATTTATGGTCTAATATTCCCCCGTAACTGAAACCAGGGTGCTTATGTGCTTATCTTAGAACAGGTAGACAAAAACGGAGCTAGAGAAAGTTTGCATGGGGTGCTATTAGGTATTAGAATGTGACCTAAGTCATCACTCACTCACTCAACGGCAATCTTTTAGTTTTTATCAAGCATTAAAATATGCGTCTCGATTTATTAATCCAGTCTATAATTTTTACTTTCAACTTGCTTGCATATAATCATATAAAGTTCTGAGTTTTCAGTTTTCGTTTTCTCTTCTTATTCTACTGTAGGCTTAACTATATCATTGTTACAATATAATCAATAGTTATGCAAACATAATTTGCTTTATACTATTCTTATACATAATATAAATGACTGAACACATGCAGATTATGTAGAAAACTAATGGAACAGCAAGAGTTGCTTTTGTGTGCGTGTGTGTGCGTGTGTGTGTGTGTGTGTTTTAAGATTGCCGTGTGTCCCTTTAACTCAACACCATTTTTTTGCCAAACCATACCTGATTAACATACATTAGACTGGCCATGTCCTTAATGTTTGTTCATGTTTATACATACATTAGACTGGCCATGTCCTTATGTTTGTTCATGTTTATACATACATTAGACTGGCCATGTCCTTATGTTTGTTCATGTTTATACATACATTAGACTGGCCATGTCCTTATGTTTGTTCATGTTTATACATACATTAGACTGGCCATGTCCTTATGTTTGTTCATGTTTATACATACATTAGACTGGCCATGTCCTTATGTTTGTTCATGTTTATACATACATTAGACTGGCCATGTCCTTATGTTTGTTCATGTTTATACTACTTGAGACAACTCAAGCTCTCATCAGATCAAATAGTCTGCATTGAATTCCCTTGAATTATTGGCTTCAACAAGGATTAAAAGAGTATGAGAGTGGACCTTTAGAAACGGCCGAACACGACACATACAAAATATTGCAGTCTCGGTTTGATTGAGACTGTTCATGAACAGTAGTGAAATATGCTAGCTACCGCTCATGCCCTCTAGGCCCGGGATGCGCAGAATTCAATAAGCTTTCAAAAGGCGCGATTTTTTTGCATGACCGCCAGTCATCATATCTAACCGGTGTCCATTTTTTCCTGCTAAACACAACTGTTGTCCACATTTTCCTGATTAAAAACATGGCGATCTATACTGTTCACAAAAGTAATGCCCCCAGAAAGGTTTTCTTATAGCAATTCCTACATTGTTAAAATGCTCAAAGATTACAGGTAACACAATGGTAAATGGAAAGTAGATGAATGAGGCACACAACACACCTTCTGATTCTGTACATTTTTGTGTAGTTTGATAAATTCCCTCATGTAATTTTCCAGTTATGATACACAATTTTAATGCATTTCATCTTTGACCTCTCAGTGCAACTTTGGCTTTTGAGGTACAGACCCGATTCTTGCACCATCACACCTCATTATACTTTACGTTTGTGTCATCAAATTCCATTCAGAATTCCGAGGTATTAACTAATTTGTTTCTGTGACACACCTTCTCACTGTGATAAATATTTGTGGGAATTTCATGAAATTCTCTTCAGTATTTTCTAAGTTATAGCTGAGAAACAAATTTTAACTTAAACCTCTATGTGTGACCTGGACTTATAGACCCGAGTCTTGTGCGCGACAAACCGTCTCTGACATTGTGATTAACATCTGTGTGAAGTTTTATAAAAAAATTCCTTCATTACCTTTGAACTTTGACTGCCAAATGTGATCTTTAACTTTGGGAAGCAGACCCCGATGCCTGTGCACAACATTCTGAAAAACATTTGTGTGATGTTTCATGAAATTCCCTTTCAGTACTTTTAAAGTTGTAGCTGAGACATGATTGTTTCGTAGGACGAACGACCAGCGCAACTACCTTCTCTTTTGGAAGCATCCTTCAGGGGCATAAAAAAACATAAAACCCATTATATGTTGCATTACTTTTATACAAATAATAAATGTTGATATATATACAGTGTAACAGTTAAATATTACTACATGCTGTACATTTATAATCAGTGTTTCAATATTCACCAAACAATATTGGCCAATTTTTTTTTGCTGATGAAATACTGCAAAAATCTAGTACCCGGTACAGTGTTTTTGACACAAACATTTCTCTATAGACCATTTCTGTGTATTTGACAATTTGCTACATGGCACGTTATTTCTGTATTTATCGCTATGCAGCATGGCACGTTATTCCCGTGTATTTGATGTTATGCAGTGTGGCACAGAACATTATTTCTGTATTTAAGGGGCATAATTCTGTAATATTAATACAGAGTTATGGCACTTGTTTGTATGAGTTCCTATTATGATAATATATCTTTTATTCAGCAAAATTCCAAAAGGTCAGATACAAAACATATATACAAGGTTGACAGTAGGTACATGCAATAGTTATGTGTACTTATGCAAAAGTACTAGTGTTTCAACATCAACACGATATATTATTATAAAGCTTTTGAAAGTAACAATTCAAGAAATATTTTCAATCATGTATACTATTATTATTATTATTATTATTAATACATTTTAAACAGTTTTTAATCGCATAATATATGCGAAGATGATGATGGTCATTATTTAAATCCTAAATAACTTTATTTCACCTGTTATAAAAAACATCAAATAAAATTTAATAACATTTGAAATCTTTGTCAAAAAACAGAACAAAACAAAAACAACTTTTTAACTGGTCTTAATATTCAAGAGTAAGTTTTATATATTTAAATAATAAAATGTTCACTAATTACTATTATCTAACACATTTAGCCCTCTTATCTCAAAGACTTTAAAAACAAAGACACTGAGATTTTTTTTTATAATTTTGTGATTTTCACTATTTATAAGTTCCAAAAATTTAAACATACTTGGTCTTTTCCAATAATACTTCTTTATATATTTTTCTCTTAACTCAGTATATAAGGAACATTCAATAGCAAAGTGTTACTCATCTTCTAGTTTTGCACAATGTGATACATTTACGTTCATTTATTGGTGTGCTATTCGGCTTGTGCCATCTCCCAGCTTCTACTTGTAAGTTATGTGATGATAGTCTTAGTTCTATACTTTGGTATATTAAAAACATATAAGGAAGGTTTCATAACATAGTTATCTACTATCAATGTGTAAAAAAACAAAAAAACAAAACAAAAACAATCCTAGTCAAGCAGTTTCTGAGATATGAGCTTACCAAAAAAAGTTAAAGAATAAATTGAGTACGTACAAAAAGGGGTATAACTTTTTAAAAATAGGTTGCAGTATGTAACTTTCGTGTAGCATGTTATCTATTTATACTGAATATATGAACAAGTTTTATTCAATTCTGTCAGGCTGTTTTTGAGATACGAGCTTACCGAAAAATATTAACCAACTTAATACAAAAAGAGGAATAACTTCGTCAATATAGGTTGCAGAGTTATGTCACTTGCACATGGCATGTTTGTTATCTATTTAAGTGAATATATACATGAAGTTTTACTGAGTTCTGCTAGGCAATTTCTGAGATATGAGCTTACAGAAAAAGATTAACAGTAATGCTAAATCTGGGACGAGGAGATTAGCGCTCGCCTTTGCTGCAAAAAGTTGGGTTAAAAATGCACGAGTTTTAAAACCTGGTTCTATCATGCTCTCTAATAATGCCAAAGACATGTGTGTAGTTCTACTCCCCATTATGCGAAGTAGTTTCTGAGATACAAGTTAACATACAAATCTTTAACCAGATCGCAATGTCTATCAAGAGAAAACAATAGCTCTTTTATTTTTTAGAAAAATGTCGAGCTAAAAATATGTATTTAAATAAATATTTAAATAAATATTTACATAAAACGGTTGACAAAATATTAAAACCGTTTAGATATCAAGAGAGCTGTAGATAAGCTGAGTATTTGAGTGTTTTTATTCATCCTTTGTTTTTACAAAACCCCTCAGTTTTCAAAACTGTAAGTATCGTTACTCATCAACTATAAATCAAAAACCCATAACTTTTAAAAATCGTGAGTAATATATATGTAAGGACTGTGTCCTGTGGAACAGTTTATTCCATATTTACATGATGAAAATTGTTCCAAGCATGTGTCTAATATTAAGGTCATACAGTGTTTCTCTTTTCTTTTCTTTTTTACTTAACTTCCATTTAATCAGAATGCATGTAGTTGTTTCTTTTAAAATGTATCAATTCATATCCATTTTGAAAGCATGAAATATTTTTTCTTTTAAAATGTATCATTTCATATCCATTTTGAAAGCATGAAATATTTTTTCTTTTAAAATGTATCAATTCATATCCATTTTGAAAGCATGAAATATTTTTTCTTTTAAAATGTATCATTTCATATCCATTTTGAAAGCAAGAAATATTTTTTCTTTTAAAATGTATCAATTCATATTCATTTTGAAAGCATGAAATATTTAAAGTAATTGTTTACTCTGAACAAGTTCCTTTTACTCATTCTTTTTGAATCTGATGAGTAAATACTCATTGCAGTCAAAAATTATCTACAGCTCTGTATCGTCAAATATGTCACAGTTTAAGTAATATATTCATGGCAGATATGGCCACATGGCTCCATTTATATGTTGCCCACTCTGCTAAATATCTATCAAGATAGATACAGATAGAGTTTGGGCTCTGTTGCATTGCCAACTCTCGCTACATGAATATCGAGACACGGATATCACAGTTCAGGCAATATTCTGGTGCCAGCTCAAGCTACACACTAGACACAAATGTCAAAGTTTGAAAAATATTCAGGTGGCAACAGTTTACTCTCACTATATACTAATAAACACATATGTCACAGTTTGGACTCTATTGCATTGCCAACACTCGCTACATGAATATCGAGATACGAATGTCACAGTTCGGGCAATATTCTGGTGCCAGCTCAAGCTACATACTAGACACAAATGAAAAAGTTTGAAACAATTTCAGGTGGCAACAGTTTACTCTTGCTACATACTAAACACGTCACAGTTTTCTGTTGCCGGGTTTCGAGCAGGTATATCACAGTTTGGGATCTATTCTGTTGCCGGCCCTCGCTACATGTATTAACTTCTCGCTCTCCTCCATAGGTAGGTATTTAGCTATTAGTGAGTTCAGGCTCACTTTGTCATTGACAAGACCTTGTCTGAAAGTAGTAAAAAAGATGGTCACACTATAATTTTGATTTGAATTTAATAATTTACGGGTCTTCACCACATTGCTTAGGTTATTTCAAGCAGCCCAAGAGAGAGGGAAAGGATACATATGTCCGGGAGCCGTGCCCTAGGCTTTCTATCAAAAAGATTACTATGGTTCTTTGAAGTGCTCGGAAGACAGATTCCAATACACTGGATCATCAGGTTAACGTTCCCATTCGACGGATGAGGCTAGGGGAAGTGTCTTGCCTAAGGTCACAACTAAGTCTCCGAGGAGTGCAAGTGTGGACTGAACCCACAATCTCAGAAGTGTGGTTCAAACAGGCTATCCACTGGGCCACCGCAGCCCCACATTAATGAGCTGGTCGACAGAGCATGGCTGTGCCCAGATATGCTGATGACATCTTCATCTGAGCATAATGAAACAAGAACTAACATTGAAGGTAATGAAAACCCCAGCCTTTTATTTGCATACATTTTATACAAACGTTCAAAGATCTGTAAAAAATTGCAGAATCAAAAACCTTTGATGCAAAAAAACATATCATCATGTATGAACCAGGGCTTCTAAAATTTTAAAATGCAAATCGGTCCAGGTTTTTAACTGCCGTAAGAATCTCGCTTATTTTGAAAAAATCACTAAAATCGTCGTACCCCACCCACCATGTCAGCTGCACCATGATTTTTTTCCGTTCAGTCATTGATATAGAGAACTATTTAAAATGTATGTTTGTATTATATTTGTATTATTTCTAACTTACTTTATCACAATTTGTACATTTTAATGACTGACATCATGTCTTCGCTTTACTGAATGAATAATTTTCACTCAATATTAAAGTTGTTGATCATTTGAGGAATTGAACCGGAAGTGTCTAATAAACCGGGTAGGTATAAAACGCGGACTAACACGCGCGGACTAGCGGATTATATACGATTTTACATAAATTTGAGTAATATCGTTTTTCATCAATTAGCTTAATTAATACCAAATGGTACGACTAACGCAAACAATTTCGGTCCGACTTAAAAAAACAACGGTGTCCGGTTTGATCACTTTCCTTAATATTATACTTAAAGTTATTGTAAAAAAAAAAATCAAACAAACAATTAACACATCTCGGTATTTTAATGACGCAAACAAATTTCAGTCCCAGCTTTGGCCACTTAAAAAAACAAACCGACACAAGCAAACAGGCTAACACCTTACGACTAACGGTATATCAAAGAAATCACAGACGGTAACACTCGCTTCAGTGAACCCACAGATCGCGTGATATACTTTCACTGATCACACATCAAAGGCCATCGTCGGATACCCCCGTGTGATTTGTTCCGTTACTCTCCACCATGATGAATGGAGTATAACGTAATCAATCAAACGTGGGTTTCGACGATGATCAAAGGCGTGCTACATGGCTATAGACTCTTCCGGAAAACTCCCTACTATCGGTAATGGTTTAGTCCAAATTGACCAAATTGACCTACTTTCGCACAGCGAGTGACAAACAATCGTGTTATGGATCAAAGAATATTGCCACAAGGCATATTTCAAGGAGTGTATAAGGTAATTGTTGATTTTTTAACGACCGATAGATAAAATATCTGGGACCGATTTTAACAGAGATTTTGAAAAGAAAATCGGTCCGGAGAAACAGAATTCGGTCTGGGGACCGACAAACCGGCGATTTTAGAAGCCCTGGTATGAACTGTATGTATGTCAAGTGTAATAACAATCTATAAAACGTGTGAAGTGAAAAGTCACATGAAATAATAACAATCAACAATGTGTGATGTAGAGGGACATGAGGTCATCAGTTGTTATGTGTATATGAAGTTCAATTAAGGAAGCACTTGTTGCCTTTGGGGACAATGGAAGTGTCAGTTAAATAGAAAATGAACAGCTCAGCGAGTTTTGCCGATGTGGCTGTTTACAGGTGCAGTTTATGCACCGTTGTGTAGTTGTACATTGTAAAGATTGATATTTTACTACATTTCGGGCAGATTTATTCGGGGTTTTGATAACAAATCAGTCCAACATTTCAGTCTAGAACTGGTAAAACTGGATATTTTGCAAGCCCTGATTTGTACAGAAGAAACATCAGCTGCATGATGTATAGTGGTACCCTTGTCAGTCCTTGACTATAGCTAGAAGTGTGTTCAACAGAACGCATGTGTCGTCTGCCGTGTGATTATTTCAGCAGGGACAATCTAACTAATGTTTGAAGACGAGGGGTGCAATCCTTCCTGAATTATGGTGCAGATTTTTTTCAAATTGTTAAAGTTTATGAAAAGGTGCATAACTCTGCATTGGATAATTGATAAGGAAGTTATTGGACATGTCAACAGCACTAAATAATTGATAAAGAATTGAACTGAATTGGGGTTTTAAGGTGCACCAACACATGGAAAGGTTATATGGCGCCTAACAGGCATGAACATGCCAGGCTCATCTTCCATGTACATCGAGATAAAATATGGAAAATGGGCCTAGAACCTTCTCACCCTGAACTGCAGAGTTGCTGCAAATTCTATTGTAGAAACTCCATTTACGCTGGAGCCACGTTATGGTTTTTCTGCCACTGCTCTTTTGATGCAAGCGAGATAGCACCTGAAACAATGCAGGGATCATGATGAAGACCTTTAATGAACATGAACAAAAAATGATAAAATGAACATGAATTTGGGGGGATTCTACCCCTCTGCCTACCCCTCCACAGGGATCTGCAGTGGCCCTATTCTTTGCCCCGTGACCAAACGGGGGCCCCCTTGAACTACACGAGGCAATTGATAAAGAAGAACTGCATAATGTTTTATGAACATAGGACAATATGTTGCCAAGTTATGTGCCAGGTTAGGTTGCAGGTTGAAGTTTTATTAAAAGGGGCATAAATCAGCCGAAATGAGTCAGAGTTATTAGTCATGGGTAACAACATTCAAATACTTTTTATGTTATGGCCAATTATGAGCTTGGTTAGTTTGCAGTTTAAAGTTTTATGAAAAGGAGCTCAACTCGTCAAAATGAGTCAAGAGTTATTGGACATGTGTAATGAAATTCCTTGTGGTAAGATGAAGATGTGTGAAGTTTTATGAACATAGGTCAAATATTTTTAGTTATGAACAAGGTTAGGTTGCAGGTTAAAGTGCGACGGATTACGGACAACGACGACAAAGTTATCCCTAAGTGTCTGCAGGTGACACAATAAAAAGAAATATTTGTCAAATTATAATATACTCCGTAATATTAATATATTTTTTAATATATTCTGCTCTGAAATTTAATGATACTGTCTTTCTCTAAAGGGTAATGACATACCTTTTGAAAAGTAATGCAAAATCGGCCATCTGGATTTTTTTCCTGCCTGCATGCTTGGCATATGCATCAAGGTCTGCCGCTAAGTTGTCCCAATACTTCTCTGACCTGAAAATCCACAAATCGTAAAAATAATCTTAAATGCTGTTTACATAATTGGAATTTATTAGTTGACATGTCATAAATTTTGATCCTTTGGTACTTGGGAAACACCGATAATATTAAAAACTGAAGAATATATCCATGGGACATCCATATTACCCTTCTCAAATGTGTATCTTGATGTTTATGTGGCTCTTTTATCTAAGTATCATATGAGAATGCAATCATATGTTTATTTTATATGGCAAAATTGCCTATGTACAACACTAGCTACTTACAACTAAATCATGTACTTACGCTTTCATGACCTCCTCTATTGCCTCTTTTGATACTCGCATTCCAGCAAAATGTGTAAAGTGCTTCTTCACAACGCTCACCGGAAGTGAATACTTGGATTTTTGTCTTGGTTTCCTTGCAGCTTTCTTGGCTCTAGAAATTGGAAAAATAGTATTTTTCAAATAAAATAATCCATTTCAAAGATAAATGATAGGAAAAATAAAGATTTAAAGCACATTTTTAGTGATGCTCGTACATGCATTAGTGAATATAAGAATCTATCATGGGTATCCAGTGAAGATATGGAATTCAAACCTGAGGTATAAGTGTTTTTATCGGAACCGAGGCTCTGCCGAGGTTCCGATTAAAACACTTATACCGAGGGTTGGAATTCTGTATCTAAACCGAATACCCATGATAGATTCTTTTTCTTGCATATCAGAGACATTTTGTGCGTTGACGCAGCCAGCTACAAACGTTTTGCATGTTTTCCTGCATACCGGATGTTGGCGCTCGTGAATTTTATCTCGACCCTAGGGTGAGATGGAAATATCTAGCCCCGGTAAAACGACCGATATCCTTGTCCGGTATGCAAGAATATCCCATATTAGTATTACTTGGGGTTCCAGAGTCAGTAACAATGAGACAGAGACGGTGAGACATTATTACCACTGCTCAACACAGATGTATTTCCAAGGTGATTGTAACTTCTTGGGCAGCCAGTGGTGGCCCGAAGCCAGTTAATTTGTCATTTGTAAACTATCAAAAAATTAGAATTCTTAATAGTTTGCAAACTTGACAACTTACTTTGCAGCTGTGTTGTCCGCCGCGGCAAGGCCAGGCTTTAAGTGCGTTGTTTGCTCATCCTCGTCCACCTCCATCTAGTCAAGCAAGATTTAATTAATTGCATGTGGCACGATAACAATTTATCATCAAAAAAATCAGCTATTTTTGATATTTATTTTTTCACCATTTTATTTTTTCTATATATACTATGTTTTCCACGTTTATTAATGAAAACATAGCCTACATACTATTTGTTTTACGGTGGATTTCTTTTCTTGTCCACATTGCAAACTACATTTACATCTTAACACAGGTAACACAATTGCACTGCAATACAGACTTGTTACAGAGACTTATTACAAATTACAAAGACTTAACAACAAATTACAAAGACTTTTAAATTACAAATACTTATCAAAAGAACTTGTTACAAATTACAAAGACTTATTACAAATATTTATAACAAATTACAAAGTAGATTTCAAATTAAAATACTTATTACAAATTACAAAGACTTACTACAAATTACAAAGACTTATAACAAAGATTTATAACAAATTACAAAGGCATATAACAAAGAATGTTTACATATTACAAAGACATATTATACATATTTATAACAAATTACAAAGACTTATTACAAATTACAAAGACTGATAAAATGACTTATTACTAATTACAAAGACTTATAACAAAGACTTATTACAAATTACAAAGACTTACTACAAATTACAAAAACTTATAACAAATACTTATTACAAACTACACATACTTAATACAAATTACAAAGACGTATAACAAAGAATTATAATGAAGATTTATAACAAATTACAAAAACTATAACAAATACTTATAATAGAAATCTTAGGAATCGAATATCTTATCCGACATGTCTTATTCATATTATATACAAAAAGAAACATTTGGTTTAAAGACATAATCAGTTTCAGATTAGAGTACCAGTTCCATGAAAACTGTTAAGTAAATAACACGATAACAAGACATCGCATTCTTGTACTATAAAGCAAATACCAATACACAAGCTAATGTCCCTTCTACAAGATGCAGAAATTATTTCAAGCATTAAAAGGTAGTATTTTCCCGAGGTTTTAAAAAGGGCAGGGCTCCCTGAAAAAGGGTATTTTAAGCGCGCTGAACTATATAAAAAACTTCAAAACGAAACAAACAAAAAGTCGATTTTATTGTTGGAAAGGAAATAAAATATGAAGTTGTCATAAATAAAAAACAGGTACATGTGTAATGCAGTTCTCACTCATTGACTTAATTGTTTTAGTTGCTTTTCTAGATTCTATCTTTTTTCTTTCTTTTTTTTTTATACAATTTCAATATACTGAACATAACAATGAGCCGTTGTTTCCTTTTAAAGAGGCTCTACCTATATATTTTTGTCCACCAATTGATATAACCTTTACTTAATCATAAAGAGGACTATGAAAAAGGTAAATGGCAATAATTTCACCCCATGTAATATGCGTTTTGCTGGGGAAAAAACAGGATTGAAAAGATCGGATTTTTGAAATTGTATTCGTAATTGTTTAAGACAAGCCGATTGCGGAGATTTTCCGATCTTATTCGTTTACAATCGGAACTGCCTCGTCAGATTGGCGAATAGTTCCGATCGATTCGTTTACTTTCGGAACTGCCCCGAATAGTTTGTTTTCGTTCAACTGAATCATATTGCGCATGTCCGAGCAAATCGTAAAAACACGTAGTTCTCCGGCAGGAATAAACGGCAGGGCAGCATTTTATTCAAGATATTGTTCTGAGCATAATTAATAACTTACAGAACAGGAATACGAACCATGTTTCTTCTTAGAATACTCATAAAATAGCTTTGTATACATATAAATGCAGTATTATTGAGTATTTAATATTTTACAAAAAAAATCGCGTAGATATAGGTAGTGCCTCTTTAAGTGAAAAAAAATCTGGAAAAACAAAGTGAAAGTAGAACGTTTTAAAGCATCAGAAATAAAATCCGAAAGAAAGCGTATCCGAATTTACGTCATCTTTACGCTAAAATAGTTTTACAATCGCTTGTACCAGTTCATAGTTATTCGCGTCAAATCGTTATAGTTCGGGGGATAATGGTCAGATATGACTATAAATTGATTAATTGTTATAAAAATGTCCGTCTGTATTCATAATCAATCAATTTACTCCAACACCAAAAACAACAAACCGGAAGTTACCGACATAAGAATCTCGTTTTGATTTTTTTCATGCGTTTTTCGAATAATTTGTTATTTTCTCATCTTTTTATGTTTTAATCGCGAATAAATGGATCGGAGCAAATTTACCTGAGATTTAAATAAAATATGAATAAACATATTTGCATAACGGACACAAAAAGTTGACAGGTCCAAACCTAATACGCATGACTGACACACATGATTGACTTCACCCCAGTTGTCGGCAAACGGGATGGCCTAATTAACACCTCGGGTCAAGCAAATCCTTAAGAAACACTCCATGTATACAACTTTTGCAATTAACACCTGCTTGATTTATTGCCTATGATTTATTGCGTAAGGAGGTCAATACAGAATAGGCATGATGAATTTAGGGCAAAAGGGCGGTTATATAACGGCAACAAGACTCGTTTTTATGGCAGCAGTGGGGATTTTTAGCGGAGTGGGTCGGGTCTTAAAAGGGCAGGGCGGCCCAAAAAAAGGGGCAGGACGCGCCGCCCCGCCATTCCGCTTTAGGGGAAACACTAAAAACTTTATAACTGGTTTTGATCTTGGACAAATGGAGTTCCAGTACATTTTTGGTGGTGTATACAAAATGTTGGCAGTTTAAAACTAAAAAAAATGTTGCGGGGGGAAAACTTCCACAATTACCTCTTCATCCTGCCATTGGTCATCTTCCACATCTCGGTCATTCTCCATGTCTTCCTGGGTCCCAGGTGCACCTGGTGGGTGGGACAGGCGAGATATGGCTGCCACATTCTGGGTGGATGCAACTTGGGGAGAGAAGAAGGCTGTGTTGTTCGGAAGCCCCTGTACCGAGCCTGTCAAATTAAAATAAACGCTTCATCAAGCTACAGTAAACAAATGTATTAAACATTAATACAAGATTCTTTTTTATTCTTTCTGTTAAAAGTAGATACTTTCAAAATCAAAAAAGCACACACACACAAAAAGGTTGTAAAATTTGTGTGCCTTCTATAAAAGAAACATCGAAAATGATTTAAATGTTGAACTTAATAAGCAGTTTATAGCAATTACCCTAATTAAGAAACATTATTCAATAGAGCAGAAGATCTATTTCAGAAATTTTAGCCCTCTGTCTAGGATATTTTCAATGGATATGATACACATTTTGAGGTGATTAATACTGTTTCTATTTAGTATTGCAATGGCATCTTTTTCTTGTTTTATATTGAAATATACATGTTACCAACTGAGCAAAATGTTCAAACACAATGTAAAAGATGGGCAAGTGTCCCTCTCATGTTCTGACAACCTTATATTCAACGTCGGCATTAATTATTAACTAGACATACTTTTTGCATATACATATATAATCATAATAACCTAGACGGTGTTCAATCCTTCCAGCCACCACAGGAGATGCCAGGCTTCTGCCAGTTGTCATCGGACTAGCTCCGGATCGCGACACTGATCTACTGCTGCTCTGCGGCATTCCAGATCTCCTCCTCATCGACCTATCTGTACCCAAATTCTTAGGAGGGGACATAACTCCAGATCTAGGTGTCGATTGATTTGTGTTTGACCTCTCTGGAGATGCTCTTGCTCCTGATTTGTTTTGAGTATGTCTACTTGTAACAGAGCTCTTGGACATTTCTCCAACTGATCTATTGGTTGACCTATCAGAGACTGAACTTTGCGGACTTGATGTAGATCTTCTAGCTGTTGATCTGTGTATCCTAGTGCTTTGAGGAGTCATCTCACCAGATCTCCTAGAGGTTCTTTTTAAGCTGGAACTTTGTGATATGTTCATATCTCCAGATCTTTCAGAGGTTCTTACCGATCTTGAACTTTGTGGTGTGTTCATATCTCCAGATCTTCTAGAGGATATTATCGAGCTAGAACTTCGAGGAGTATTCATATCTACAGATCTCATAGATCTGCCAGCACTCGAATTCGGAGTAACACTTCTTGATGTTCTACTCCCGACTCTTGGAGAAACAACAGGAGAGGGAGTAACCGTCTGTAGGGGACTGTCGTCAATTACACTGCCATCAACAGTGACTAGTTTTTGTGTAGACGATATCCTCGGTGAAAAGTTGGCTGTCGTGTTCGGAAGAGTGTGGATGTGATCTACAATTACACCGCCATCAACAGTGACTAGTTTCTGTGTAGACGATATCCTCGGTGAAAAGTTGGCTGTCGTGTTCGGAAGAGTGTGGATGTGATCTACAAATAAAACAATAATACCTGTAATCTACAAAAAGTGTCCTTGGAAATCATGAAAACACAGCAAGATCAATTTGCTATCTCTGTTTTATAAACTCAACAAACAAGTTGTAAGTTTTATGTTTAACTTGAAATAGCCCAGTTAAAAGATTGGTAATAAACATCAGGAAGTAAACATGGCAAGCTGGAGTTTTTAAAACTTGAAGTACATCGTTAGTTTTTCTAGATAACAAGCATATTTACGAATCATTATCAATAATCATTTAAAGGGACACATGGCAATCTTGAGTTTTATTCAAACATTAAAATTTGCTCCTCAATTTACTTATCCTGCGTCATTTTGGCTTTAAAACTGCTTGTATATGATTAAATAAAAACTTAAAATTTCAATTATCTTCATTATTTCACCAATTTTTTAAATGTATTATTGATGCACTATTATAAAATGTTAGTAATATGTAAAAATAATTTGCTTTTAACTATTCTAATAATGATTGAACAAATGCAAGTGAAGAGAAAAACTAACGGGACGCCGTGAGTTTTTAAAAAATCAAGATTGCCGTGTGTCCCTTTAAGTATTTCAAAACAATATTTTTTGAATATTCTAGTAATTGCTGATTATATTTTTACCAATAAAATAACCTATGGTAGAATAATGCAAACAAATTGAAAATTCCAAATTATGTTATCTTTTTATTTAATACTACATGTATATAAACATGGAAGCAGATTTTTCAAATTGTTACTGGATTTAATAAATCGAGGTACTTATTTTAGTGCAAGATGTTTCAAAATTGCCGTTAGGTTCGTTCGTTAAAATGTTTTACTGTTGCAGGATGTGATGCTTTTTAATGGTGCTTGTCAATCAAAGAGCCATTTCATACTAACAGATGCAATTTACAACAGTATTCATACCTCAATGTAACATTTAACTGAAGTCAATGCCTGTCAAATAAAAAGTCAGTGGTGTATCCTTTTTCAAATAACTTGTTTAGGTTATTATCACATAACTTGTGGTGTGGGAATACATTAAAGCCATGATATATTTATCATATATTTATCATATTGTTACGCTAGTGAAATAAATATGCAAATAGGCCGAATCATCGTTTGGTCTTTTCCGTTCAGCTTGGAATACATCGTGTTTCCTCAATTTCCGTAACCGTTGAAATACTGGATTACGGAAATAGACGAGGTAGTCCCATTGTTCGGCTTCCTACGAAGAAGACTGAGTCAACATACGCCGTTGTTATACAAACACTTCATTGTACGATGTTATATATAGGCAGCTCCACTAATAAATATTGCTTATAAGACTTTTTTGGAGTCATGTATAATCTTTTGTTGAACATTTATTCAATGATGAATCAATAAAACCGCGTCTGCTGCTTTATTCTCTTAATTGTGTTTGTTGCTCCCAAAGGATCACCTTCATCAGTATTTATTAACATTCACACTAGCGTTCGTTTAGTGCAGTGTGGCGGCTGTAAAAAGTCTCCCCGTGCTACGAATCAGTAGTGTTATTATTACCGGTCCTTTGGGACCAGCGAGCCCAATATAGGTGGCTTTAAAGTAGAATACCGCTTAAGGCGGTGCTAGGGGGTGTGAGAGGTGTTGCTTCTTTCATTACTTCTCATAAACAGACTCAATAAAACCGAGTCAGCTGCTTTATTCTCTTAATTGTGTTTGTTGCTCCCAAAGGATCACCTTTATCAGTATTTACACAAGTACTAATTTATTATTCTATTTTTTATTATTAAAACGAGTTTGCAAATACGGTAAGATGTGATAGCTAATCTATTTTTAATGAATTAATTTTAATAACTCAGCATGCTGCTGACGTTAAGTACCACTAGGGTATTACGATATTTATGTCATGGCTTTTAATATTCCACTCCCAGAAAATATGATACGTGTAAACATTACACGGGGTTCTCAATAGAATATAGACTTCAAAACTGAAGAGTTATTTGAAGCGGGAGAGTCAAAATTAAAATGGCTGGAGTAATATATAAATCCAGGGATTTTTCTGCATTTTTGGAAGTGTTGCAAAGGGCCTTTTGAATTGGGAAAAATGCGTGTGAAATCTAAAAATTGGATTAATAACTCTACTATATTACAAAGTAGGGAACTAAAAATGTTTGGAGTAATTTCAAAATCAAGCTCTTATACAAGCCTGCAACAAATACATTGTCAAATAGGGCTACATTTTAATTTTTGAGGATATTTTGGATTGGGATGGGGCCGAGTCGCCCCAAATTAAATTGGGCCTAGAAAAATCCCCGAAATCAGAGTGCCGTTTTATTAGATATCACGCAAACACTTGTTAAAATTCAATATTACATCATTTTTAAATACCCCTCAGTATAAAATACCGGTATTTTATGTTTTTACAGCAAATACCTGTGCGATGACCTCCCATTTTGTCATTGTAGTATATAACATCCTCCGTTTCAGGGTTGTGCCCTCTTGACTCCAGTACATTACCAGAAGATACAACATGACCTTCAGTGACCCTTTCTGTTCTGCTTTGTTTAACCGAGTCCGAACTCTGCCGAGCCCATCTTCTACCTGTATATATCAGACTCGAACTGCTTCTTTCATTCTCCTCGCTGTACTTTTTCGAGTTTTCATGCTGTTGTCGCGGTGAAAAGAACTCACCGAAGTTACCTTCACCTGACCTCGAGTGACCTTCACTCATTCGACCCCTTCTATCATTTTTATGTGACTCGAACCTACTGTTATGTCCCTCACTCCGTCTGCCTAATCTACTGATATCCACCAACCTTCCATACCTATCTACAAAGCTGCCGTCTTTTGTTTCAAAAATCTCCTCTTGTGTTTCTGGTATGGTTAGACTTGTTTCCATGACAACTTCACTTTCAAGGTCATTTAAACTTCTCCTTTCTACACGGTCACCCACAGAATATAACCTACTCTCAGCAACTCCTCTGCGACTTGCATCTGCCCTACTATCCAGACTGACTCTATCCGCTGTATAGTCACCTTTGGTTTGGTTACTTCTATTAATATCACTCCTTCGTCTGTCATCTTCTACACTATCAAATGCAGATCTGCCCATTATTTCATGTCCTTCATCTTCCTGATCGTCCTCGTTATCACCAAAACTCGCCCTCTCACCATTATTGTCAGTACCACCGGGTTTCAGGGGAAGTTCATATGTATGGTACGTCTCCTGTACGACCATGGGATCTTCCTGATCTCGGTACTCTTCATTATCCCCATCATCACCATCCTTACTGTCGTTCATTTGATAATCGTTATCCTCGTCGTTGTCATGTGACTGCTGACGTCTCGACAGTTCATCTACCAGGTGTGCAGGTACTGTTATGTTAAATTTTCCTAAAAACATAACAAGAGCTATTTTATTAAAACATATCGAACCCCAGGAAGGCAATTTAATAAACATCTATAGGTGAATCCCATTTTATGAAATTTGGTTCTTTTAACACCATTTTAGAATCTATGGGTGTTCAAATAAAAAAGTGCCTTCTTGCAATCCCAAGCATCCTTTCCATATAAGCTACCTACAATGCTTGTTTCGCCGCTTTGCCCCTAGTGACCTCATGTGCAATACCAAGCTTCCTTTCTATATGAGCTACCAACACTGTAAGTTTCGTTGCAATATCTAATTCCTAACTAGCCAACTCTGGACCCCCCCCATGTATAACCATTTTTTACCCTGGTATTGGTGATCATTTATAAAGAAACAGGAGGCCCAAGATGGCCTGTGGACGCTCTACTGGCTAACATGGCTCTTATAACATCAATGAAGCGAGGGACTGCCATTTACGTTTTTTTTGTGAAAGTTTTGGGCAAAATACAGCTTTTTACCTAAATCAAGGGCCATAACTAAAGAATCTGGTAAAGTTTGGTAAAGATCAGATGAAAAATGAAGGCCCTACCGTATTAACGACACAAAATATAGCATTTTTAACTAAATCAAGAGCCATAACTCCTCTGTTACTGGTCCGACTGGTCCAACAAAGAGTTAAAAAAATTAAAGAAAAAACAAAAAATTAAATAAAAAAAACAAGAAATATCACAAGTGATAAATGCCCCCGAAGTGTCCTTTGAGACCTCTAAGTATGACCTTGACCTTGGAGCCATGGACCTGGATTTTGTGCACGACACGTCGTTTGGTTGTGATGTGCACTTGTGCCAAGTTATTTGAAAATCTGTCCAGGCATGCAAGTTATTGACCGGACACGATTTGACCTTTGACCTCAAAGTGTGACCTTGAGGCCAAAGACCTGGATTTTGTGCGCGACACATCGTCTTGTTGTGGTGAGCACTTGTGCCAAGTTGTTTGAAAATCCGTTCATAAATGCCCGAGTTATTGACCGGACACAATTTGACTTTTGACCTCCAAGTGTGACCTTGATGACCTGGGTTTTGCGCACGACACATCGTCTTGTTATGGGGATCACTTGTGCCAAGGTATTTAAAAATCCCTGCTGGGGTTGTGAGTTACGGTCCGGACACGAAATTGCGTACCTGTTTTTGACCTATAAACTGCAAGTATGACCTTGACCTTTAAGGTACGGACCTGGATTTTGCACGCAACACATTGTCTTGTTATGGTGATCACTTGTGCATAGTTATTTAAAAATCCCTGCAGGGGATGTGACGTTACGGTCCGGACACGAAATTGCGTACCTGTTTTTGACCTATGAACTTCAAGTGTGACCTTGACCTTTGAGGTACGGACCTGGGTTTTGCGCGCGACACATCGTCTTGTTATGGTGATCACTTGTGCCAAGTTAATGAAAAATCCATGCAGGTTTTTTTGAAGGAACAGTCTGGACACAAACTGCGGAATGACGGACTGAATCCGGACAGACAGACGGACGGACAGATGCACGGTGTGATTACTATATGCCCCCCCTATGCCCCCCAAAACCTTTTCGGGGGCATAAAAAATAATAATGTAAAAAAAGAAAGTCATAAAATCTGGTAAAGTTTGGCAAAGATCAGATGCAAAATGAAGGCCCTATTGTATGACGAGGCAAATTATAGCATTTTTAACAAAATCAAGGGCCATAACTCCGCTGTTACTGGTCCGATCTGTCTGGTTTTCGAACTTCACCAAGCTTTCATTGACATTAACAATCTGATAAAGTTTGGTAAAGATCGGATAAAAAATAAAGGCCCTGTCGTCTTTACTAGGTAAAATATAGCATTTTTAACTAAATCAAGGGCCATAACTCCGCTGTTACTTGTCCGATATGAATGGTTTTCGAACTTGTCCGAGCTTTCATTGATATTAACAATCTGATAAAGTTTGGTAAAGATCGGATGAACAATGAAGCCCCTATCGTCTTAACGAGGCAAAATATAGCATTTTTAACTAAATCAAGGGCCATAACTCCGCTGTTACTAGTCCGATATGGCTGGTTTTCGAACTTGTTTAAGCTTTCAACAACACTAACAATCTGATAAAGTTTGGTAAAGATCGGATGAACAATGAAGCCCCTATCGTCTTAACGAGGCAAAATATAGCATTTTTAACTAATCAAGTGCCATAACCACTGTTACTAGTCCGATATGGCTGGTTTTCGAACTTGTCCGAGCTTTCATTGATATTAACAATGTGGTAAAGTTTGGTAAAGATAGGATGAAAAATGAAGGCCCTATCGTCTTAACGCGGCAAAATATAGCAATAGCTAAAGTTAAAGGACTCCTATGATGGACGGGACGGACAAAAAGCAGTCACAATAGCTCCTTTAAGCAATAGACTCATGTGAGCTAAAAATACTGCCAGACCATACTCAAATGCCTTACCTCGATTCCTTGCAGTCCTGTTTGCATTTGTTACAACATTCTGTGACTCGAATAAGTCACTTTCAGATGAATCAAGAAATTGACTGAAAAGAACAACGATATAAAAAGATATGTACAAAACATTTAAGGCAGACATATACAATGTTATTACATGATAATGTATGTGTACAATCAAATCGGCACTAAAATACAAAATCTTCTTCCTTAACAGAAAGTGAACACGCCCTACTACTTCTTTGTAAACTGTCCTTCCATCAATTTAGCAGCATTACATAAACTTTTAGAACAGTGATCTAGAAATGTTCACATGAACAATTTTAATTAAATACTTTTTAAACAAATGGTTTGCATTTTAAGCATAACCACGTGTACTAATTAACATAATGAAACATATTCTTGTCAAATGTAACAGACTCGAAGAGCAGTCAGCACTATTGCAAGCAAACAATGCTGTTCTATACAATATTCTGCAAATTATCAATAAACTTAATCCGGAATCGGCCTCTCATGGTTTTTATCAGTCGCATGATATAAGTACAAACAACTTATACTGCTACAATGTTCCGCACGTGCAACTTGAAGACAATTAGTGATCAGCAATGGAAGTTGGCCTACCACGTGTACCAACATGGAAACCCCGTTCAGGCCAATTCCAGATAAGGACTATATGCTTAGCTCAATATTTTGACTTGCTTCAGGACATGGTAAGTGTTATAGTTACATGCTAATTGAAAGCTGGCCTGCAACTTTTATCTTGTGCTTTTTCCTTTCAAATATCCCTTACTTATTGTCTATACTACATAATTACATAGGGAAGTTTTTGTCTGTTTTATGACTGTTGTTAAAAGTCCTGCCAGCTTAAGAATCAACACTTTCTCACTTACAAGTCGAGCTCTCAGAGGGATCCGAAGAGACATATACGCATGATCCTACTTTTTTTTTTGAAGAAATAAAAATTACCGGGGCTGCATAAAAAAATGGGGGCGGGCAGGGATGAGAACCTAGCAATTAATGTATGGCCTTATAGAAAGTGTGAAACAGTCTTACTACCTGGGTACATCATAGTCATTGGTTGGAGGTGTAACATCCTCTAGACTGGAGCTCAGATTATCTCCCTTGTCTGGTACAGATATGTTGAACTTGCCTGTAGAAATTTAGAGATTTATTACATCGATTTCTAGTATCAAAAGTAATAATACAACAAACACCGGTCTGCCAAATCTACGGATAAAATCTGGATTCTCCGGCTTTTTCAGTCGCTCTCTGGAACTCTGGATTTAAGTGTACAATTCCGGATTTTTCATCAAAACAAAATGTTCATGATTTAACAGCTATACTTTCACAGTTTATCAGTTATTTCCCAAATTGGTCCTGTTACTCTCCCTAGTCAGAGGATTATATACAAGTGTCGAATCAGTGGGGGTCATCCATGTAATGCACTGACTGAATATACATTTATAACACCTTAGGACATAATTAATTTCTTCAGGGGCTTAACGACATGCGTAATGCAGCAATATCTGTGATTTCTTTGTGTGGACAACCTAACTGAAATAGCAAGTGTGAGGAACTAGCATCTCCTCGTGTGTGGTACCACTATGACAGCTGCTGCTGTGTACGATGATTATAATTTGTAGTCGACTTTGTATTTGCATTTAGCATGCACCTGTGTAGAAAAGTAAGTGCACTTTCATAATAAAAAAAAACAGTTGTGGTAGAAACTAAACCAAGTCTTTCTAATCAAATTACTATGCTGATTTATTATTTTCTATAACCATCAAACAATGCATCAACTTGTACAATTGCATAAATAATTTAAATTTGCGCTTTAAAAATTATGGAGGAAATCACGTTGCGATCTCCAAATTTCCATTTAAAATGTTCTTGGCGCATTTTAAATCTTAAATTTTAAAAATCTCAGGATTTTGTGTTAAAAAATTTGGCAGGCCTGTAAACAAGTTCCAGTCAAAAACACAAAATAGCACTATAAATTAGAGGTTAAACTCTAATAGATACAGGCCCTTAGCAGGGCAGGAAAATCTGTTTCTGAGTTACTCATCATACTTAATATTTGAATGATCAAATTAATAAATTGGGAAATAATTTATCATAATTTCTACACGTCCTGCATTACTGAGCATTCATGATATGGGGAGCAGACGAGTGGAATTTTTGTGCCCTGCTTAGATGAGCTGAGGCACAAGGAGGCAATTCCTCTGTAGGATTGTGGGACGGTATATTCTTTACATAAAACTGAATTGGGGTTTTAAGGCGCACCAACACATAAAAGGTTATATGGCGCCTACAGGAATGAACACGCCAGGCTCATCCTCCATGTACATCGAGATAAAAAATGGAGAACGGGCCTAGAACCTTCTCACCCTGAACTGCAGAGTTGCTGCAAATTCTATTGTAGACACCATTTACACTGGAGCCATGTTATAATTGTTCTGCCACTGTTCTAGTGATATGAGCGAGATGGCACCTGAAACAATGCAGGGGTCATGATGAAGACCTTTAATGAGCATGAACAAAAAATGATAAAATGAACATGAATTTGGGGGGTTCTACCCCTCTGCCTTCCCCTCCAACTTACAATATCGATATATAATCAACAATAGACAAAAAATAATATGCTTAAAACTGAAAATTAGGACATGCAACCTTGAATGCAGATTAGAATGAGAATTAAATTCAACTTGCCAGATAGACATGAACCTGTGCCTGGCTATGTTTTGCTCTAAACTGGTATTTGATCACCAAGAAACAACTTGCAGAACTGAATTGTATTCATAACTTTCACATGACATCATCAAAATAATTTGACCAATCAGTGAAACTGATCAATAAAATAAAAGACCTCCACCTTCCGGTAGGGGGTAAACTCGGTGTTTATCGTTGGTGCTCAACTGACTTTAGCCCTTTATAACACTAGTTTTCAGTGACAATTATATTAAAAGCTTTGTTTTTTGTGTACATCTATGTATCTTCTTTTGGTGTTGTCTGATTTTAAAACACCAATATGGATACATTTAATATAAATCATGGTCTAATATTTCCATTTTTCATATAGAGATTGAGGATGAAGTCCGAGTAAACCCCTTTATTTTCACCTACTGAATATCTCGACCTACCGAAAGTTATGAATTATATGATGAATCCTTTTAAATCATTATTTTCTGCCTTGAACAAAATAAAATATAAATTTCCGTCATGTGAAGCTACAACACTATTTCCCAGTCTGCAGTTATTTAGTGACTGGTACATTTTCAGGTGTCAAATTTAGCGCGTGGTAGTGCATTATACCTCCCAAATACAACTTGTTTGATTTGCCAACAAAGCATAAATTCCGAGCTCTTATCGCATGAATTATACTTGTCAACCTGACTACTGAGAGAGGTTGTGTAAAATGTATAGCTTGTAATGGATGTAAAATATTAAAAACAACTTTTCTAAATACCTTTGGTACTCCTGGGTGTTTTACGTCTGCTGCTGGAAGCACTCATTGTATTGCTAGATGATTCCACAGAGCTCGCCTTAAATGGGCTAAAGCAGAAAGCATATATACTCTGTAAAAAAAGTTTTGGACCATGGCAGTGTTCAAACCCATACAATGATCGCTCAACCATGACATTTGACCGTAACCCTTATTATCTCAGTTGATAATTCACAATAGATCAACAATCAACAATAATTTTCAAAAGAAAGTTTGCAAAAAATAATCTTTTTATTGGTTACTGGAATGTGTCCGTAACTGTTACTTTTTATGGACTTTGCAACATTTTTTACAGACCCTTTATGTGTTCCGAGATATTTTTTTAAAATCAAATTTTCTTTGGAATTTAATGATCCAAAACTTTTTTTACCGAGTATATATTAAACAGTAGTCAAAACCATTCTATTCTGAGGTATATAATATCACTTTTTAAGATCAAATACGACAGGTTTACATAAAATTGTTAACTTCAACTGTTTCCTAAATGCATGGATGCATCAATAATACATGTATTCATATGTTTGTGTTTTATTCCTTTGTTCCATAAGACCTGTCTTACGCTATATTTTTGCCCATCAGATTCAACATTTAGATGTGTAGTAAATTATGAATAATGTAGTTTATGTACAGTGACTAGCTAGGACGACCATATAATGTTATGTTTTTTTGTACAATTTGTACAGATTGGAAGAATTGCATTAACCGTAATTTTGCTATTTATTTATTTTCTTCTTGGTTCTCCTGAATATTAAAACATGTGACTATAAAGTAAACAAATGTTCTTGCCAATCAACTGTTATCACCTTCATGCCATATAACACAAACCAAGACGGTACATCTTTAAGCTGTGCCTAGCTTTAACTTTGAACAATTATGGTTGCTTGTTTTGGGCACATTTTTATGCCCCCGATGGAAGAAGGCTTAGACAGTAATTGCACCATTGTGCATTAGTCTGTCTGTCCGTTAGTCCATCCAAAAACATGTCTCAGCCATAACGTTAAAAATACTGAAGGGAATTTCATGATACTTCATACAAATATTAATCTCAAAGGCATTTTTGCACAATAATCAGGTCCATAGATCAAAGGTCAAATTTGGGGCATTTGTCTTTTACTGGTGACATGTCTTGTTTCTGTTCGAAGCTAATTGGAGACATAAGTGTTCTATGCCAAGTCAAATATATATGTAACAACAAATAAATACCTAGGTGTATGGTATGAGCCGGTATCAGTTGGTATTTCTGGTGTCCGGTACTGTGGCAACGGCGGCTGGTTAGAACCCAGTGGCGTCTCAATCATGTCTGTAGCTAAATTGAGGTCATAGAGGTACAGTTTATAAACAAGATACACACTATAATCTATATACATTTAAGTCATTCTTGACGTTATTCAATGATGCTTGTTAACTACTAACTTATGTGGTGTCATGTAATTTTAAAAACAACTTTGGAAAATATTATGAAACACTGAGCGAACTATATGTATAATAACATTTTGATCCGACCAATTGATATAATAATCTCTCCAAATTGAATGATGCCATCAATGAGTTAATGCCACATTTCCCAATAATAACAAGATCTATCACTGAAGGTGATGAATACCCCTACTTAAATAAGTCAAACAAAGGGCAATAATTCTGTAATAAATTAGGCAATCAGGTGCTGTAGAGGACATGGGATGTGTATATGAACAACCCATTCAAAACTGTTTGATAAATACAAGTAATAAAAATGTGTTATGCAATGCGACAAAAATGTGTTACACGATCCGACAAAAATGTGTTAAGCGACGGGACGTTAGGGATAATATAATACCTATAATAATTTAATGACAATGATGGACATTGGAACCTACAGGAGGCACGTTTTTAAGCAATTTCCATACTTATATATGAGGAACTTTGTAGTTACTTAAAACACCCATACTTCCAGTAAAACACTAACTAAGGTTTGCCCTTAAGAGTTTTTAATGTGATTAACGATGGGACAAAATGTGATTGATTCAAGCAGGATTTTCAATGAAATATTTAAACAAAAATCTTGTGGAAGAACCTAGGACCTCCTACTTTTATTACCTAATAAAATTACATAATATTTAAAAAAAAAAAAAGCCTGTCGACCCACCATAAAGTGATAAAAGTTGATTAATCAATCAAAATATTGCTCTCATAGCAAAATATTCAAACAAAAATCTGAAGGATCTGTGTATTAGTTTCACTGTAATGGGATTAGATTACTTCAATTACTTATAATATCTACTTCATTTACAAAGTCTCGGCCTACAATGCACAAGTTATAGTTTGAAAATAATCCCCGACTGTAAGTGTGCACTATCAACTATTATTTAGGACCAATATGATTATTAGTCTGAAATAAAATGAAATGTACAATTTGTTCCAGGTGTACCGTAAGTAAATCTAATCCCATTGAGTCCAATGCAATATTGTCCAAGCTTTCTAGTTAGGCATTTTTCAAAATGAAGTTCAAACTAAGATTCACTTACATATTCTTAGTCATGAGACCTGCCTCTCTAGAAAACTGCTGAGAATAGTAGGGGTCATGTGGCATATAAGAAAATAAAATTCTGATCTTTGTTGAAACCGTGAACAAACTGCATTCATTCGGCACCTCTTAAATATGTTCTACTTTCACTTTCAAAACTTTCAAGTTTATAAATAAAATCATCATCAATTAAAAACCATGCAAATGGTTCTTAGCTATCACAAACAAGTCAATAAAGTCATTTCAGCCAGAAAAACAGGCCTTAAACACTCAAAAATACCTTTTATCACAAAATAAAAATTAGGGATTATATATTAGGGAACTCCTTTCGACTACACAAGGCATGAATACCACAGCGATTTACTTCCTGTATACCTCCAGTATATATTTGGCACAAATAACAAAGTAACATTTGCTTGACTTAAAGGTGTACATCAGATTTTTAAAATAAAAAAATATGAAATTACCATTTTGAACATGCAATGGTACAAAGATATATGCAATATTAACAGTTACATATAATAAAGCACACTAATTAACTTTTATAAATTGCAAGTCTTATCAGGCCTCACAAAAATCACTAAGTTACAAATAGCTGTCAAGCGGATACCCTCGGTGATATCTCCGGTGATGCATGTATCTCCGTAGGACACTCATGTTGCAATGCAGTGAAAAGAAATTTACCACTAAGATTAAAATAGCTTACATGGCGCGTAACCATAGTTAGGAAAAAACTTCTTCATGTCTCTTTTTTTTCTATGTTCATTGCGACTTCTTTTGTGCTTTTGTGGCTCAATCAGGGTTTTTTAGCGATTTAATACAGAAAAATTGTATGTGACCTATATTTCGTCGAAAGTACGTCACAGTGACCCGAAATTTTTCACATGACGTAAGATGCATATAAGGAACATTCTGGTGAAGTTTGGTGGAAATTCTGTGAGAAAAAAGCCAGACACGCATGTTATAGCAGAGACCGGATGTGACCTATATTTCATAGAAAGTAAGTCACAGCAACCCGAAATTTTGCACATGATGTTAGATGAATATAAAGAACATTCTGGTGAAGTTTGGTGAAAATTCTGCAAAAAAGAAGCAAGATATGCATGTACACATGAGATCGGACTTGACCTATATTTTCATCCAAAGAAGGTCACAGCAACCCGAAACTGTGCGTTTGATGTTGGATCCATATAATGACCATTCTGGTGGAGTTTGGTGAAAATCCTGCAAGTAACGAAGAAGATATTAAGAAATGAAGATCAGACGAACGGATGAACTGACACACACACACCCAGATGACATTGTGATAGCTAAGTCAAGATCCGTAAATGGGCTCGACAAAAAACAATCCTATAGTACTCCCTTTAAGAATGGTTTCACCCTGTTTAACAAGAGTATGATAATTATTAAATCTCACCATTGTGTAGAAACCTCTGTATGAGTGTCCGGGGTGTATCATTGTCTGCATCCATGGTCCTGTTACCCGTGGTCATGGTGGAGGATCTCTTGCCACTGACAGGGAGGGCCGGCTGGCTGGACGACAATCCAGACTGAGATGTTCTACGCTTGTGTCGCAACAACGGAGCTGTGCTGTCATTTCCTTCGAGAAAACCTTCAATCTGTGCATAATAACAAATCAGAAGTGAGACACCGACACTTACCTGGCAGATAGGTATATTGGTCTATCCCCCGCTCCCGCCCCCCACCCACACCCATTGTTTATACCAAATCAGGCAGTTAATCTGTTTACCGTAATACATCGAGGAACACACATTTATATCCATAAAGCAACAATCATAATGCAGTAATCACTAGTAAGTCCAAAGTTTCCTCATTAAAAAGCGCTAAAAGCCCGATTCAGCCAAAGAAATTGTGAAAATATAAAAAAAATCAAAAATGTAATGCCTCCAAGAGATTTGAATACAGTATTAACTAGAACTATCACTGAAGGTGATGAATACCCCCGCTTTTTTGCTCCAGTCGATGATGGGCAAAATCAAGAATACAAAATGTCTAAAATATCTGTTAATATCTTAATGTGAAAGAAACTTGTTAGTCAAATAAAGGGCCGTGATTCTGTAATAAAGTAGGCATCAACAATTTGTGATTTAGAAGGACATAAGATAATCAGTTGTTACGTGTACATGAAGTTTGAGAACAATGTTTGAGAAAAAAATGTGTAAACAGGTTAGTATCATACAATATTAGAGTGGAAAATTCTAAGTGAAACCATGGGCCATAATTCTGTAATAAATTAGTCAATTAATGATGGGTGAATGTAGAGGGACATAAGGTCATCAGTTGTTATGTGAACATGAAGTTTGGGAACAATCAATTCGTAAATGTTTGAGAAAAAATGTATTAACAGGTCATTATACAATATTAAAGCGGACAATTCTAAGTCAAACAAAGGGCCATAACTCTAAACTAAATTAGTCAATTAATAATGGGTGATGTACACTAGGGACTTTCTGAAGTGAACGCGGGGGTATAATAATGTAAAAGTTAACGAGGGCCACAATTTGAAGAAAATTAAAAAAATATGCTCATTATACATGGTTCATACAAAATTATCAATATGAAAATTAAGGACTTTTTAAGGACTTTTTAAGGACTTTTAAGGCCCTAATAACCCAATTTTAAGGCCCGGCTTAACTCATAACATTATCGGCAATTTTTATTTTTTTTGCCGATTTTTTTAAACTACATCAGATATTGTTCCTTTTGTATAATTAATCGACTGATTGTGAAATTCAAGGACCTTTAATGATATTTTGTCAGAATTTAAGGACTTTTTAAGGCTGGAGAGGATTTAAGGACTTTTAAAGACTACTTCTGAAATTTAAGGACTTTTTAAGGCTGTATGAACCTTGTCATAGACCTTTTGAAGAAGCTCAAAAAACTAAATGTTTGTTTTGCCAACAGAAACAGATCTCTTCCCAACTGACTCCTACTTCATTACAAGTACAAACAAGGGCTATACACGTATGTAATTGTGAACAATCTCCCAACAAGAATACTGCAAAAACATACGCAGTTCCAATTATTTATTTATTTTCCTAAAAGTAAAAATTCACTGAGAACTGTAGGTCAGTTGAGCAGATAACATTTGTGACAAACAAGGGCAGTAATTATGTAAAAAGATCTGGAACGCCATGATAATATGCGCACTCAACTTGATATTACAACTTTCCTGAGAGGTTCATGTTACCTAACGGTAAGTATACAATTTATCCACTGTCTTTGAAGTTGAGCTAATTAAACAGTTTGAGAGAAACAGTATCATAACAAAACTACAAACAACTATTATTTTCTCAGGTACTATAATACCTAGTATGGCAACAATACTAAACATCGAAGAAAAGACACTTTACTCTTTAGTAAGTGAAAAAAGAATGGCAGTGCAGGGAAATTCCGAAAATCAAAAGTGCTCTACTATAAATGATTACACACACATATAAAACAAACTCACCAATTGTCTAGGGGTTGGCTCTTCATCCATACCAGCAGAGAATGACCTTCTCTTGCTTCTTAGACTAGACACCCTGTCATGCTTCAGCTTTCTCTCAGTCGACTGTGTCTGCAGGTCTGGGGTTCTGACGATGCGACCACGCTGCCGGTTTATCGCCTGCGTTTGTGTTTGTGAGGCATCCAAGTACTCCCCAATCAGCGTTCTGGGTGTCTTCGTGGCACACATGATTACTTGTCACCTAGAGGGGAATGTTTTTTGATAAAGTTAGTTGAAAGTCATAGATTCTAAGAACTAGTCACAACTGTCTCCCGGTTACTGGACTGGAGTTGGAAACACTGTTTTTACACAAAAAGTACTACAATACTACCCTTTTCAATCAGAAAACCTCTTCTTAAGTTTCATTTTATACTTCAAACAAGGTTTCCCACCCTTTTCAGTATATCAGGCCCCATGTCAAGATAGATGCATTCACATATACTAGTAATTGATTTCCTTTTTTCTGAGAACAATTCCACTGCACATGTAGAACAGGCTCCCCATTAGTATATTAGCCAGTCAACCGTGCAGCCGTCTTTTGAAATCAACTTGTCCGAAACATTTCTAACTTGCCTGACACTAATGTTTGTTCGAAGTAACTACAATTTGTTGGGACATTATTGATGTTTATGACGAAGTTTCAAAATAATTCTATTATTAATATGTTGTTTTGAGTAAAGGGGCTCTTTTATTGTAAAAACACCAATTAACATCTTGCTGGACTGCATCTTCTGCCTTCACAGTTTGCATGCACCGAACAAGTGAATTTACTGACCAGGTGTTTATGAACTGCCGATACTTAGGCTAAATAAAATTATACCTGAGTTTACTGTAACCCGACCAACCCTCTAAAAACACCCCCCGACTCATTTTTTTTTTGAAAAAAAAGAAAGAAAAAGAAGTTTTTTTTGAAAAAATAATTATGTTCACGCGTTCACGGCCAACTCATGTGCTCATTGTCCTGCTGTTGGAACTGACCCCCTTCCGGACTTGCGAAAAATAAATTAAACTGTTTTACCCTTTGCAATAATTGCAAGTCATTGGGAAAAGAGGGCCAGTTGTTGCCAGGTCTTTGGGGAAACAATAAAAAATACACAATTTCATATTGTTATCTATTGTAGTTTTTAAAATACCACATTTTCCCATTCATCAAAGCTCATCGCCAACTTAAATGTAACTTCGCCAAAAAATAAAATAAAAAAATAAAATAAAATGCCTACCTACCTACCCTATTTTTTTCAGCAATGTTACAGTAAACACAGGTATAATTTTATTTGGCCTTACGCATTCTTCAGTGCCCCAGATCAGGGCTCAATCTAGGGGGCGATTCGGGCGAAGAACGCGCCCGCGATCTCTTGACTTCGTCTTGGCAACACATCAAAGCGAAGTTCGAGTCGCCGAAATTTAAAAAAAAAAAAAAAAAAAAGTTTAAAAAGGTACAGTATAGTAATAAATCCATTATCATAGAAATTTGCATCAATATTTCAAGCTCATATTATAGAGTAAAAAGAAGTAGTGTGCATTACACTGTATTCACTGCATTGCAATATACATGGTGATGACTATTCAACCGTTGTCTACGTATACACGTCGCGTGAAGTCTCCCTAAATTCTCTCCACTTCTCCCTAAAATCACTTGAGGGAGAAGTGACTTCTCCCTAAATTCCTGGCCTAGATTGAGCCCTGCAGATAAGCAGCATATCTGCTTATTTCACTCAATTAAAATTGCCAAATACCCAATTAATTTCCCTGACATACGCAAGCAATTTCCTTTTCACTCACACATTTTAATTTTCGAGCGTATCGACAGTCAAAGTGTTCAAATGATTGATGGATTGATGTTTTCGTGCGTATTCCAATATTTACAAAAAGCTTCCGGTGTTTATATTGACTGGGACATTACATAATTATCGATAAAGTGGAGCAGTAAAATAGAACGCTATATAGTTGAATATGTACGCAATACCAGTCTATACTATTGTGTAGTCGTCTGGGCGCTTTCTTGTTTACTTTCGAAAGCATTTGTGTTGTACAGACGATCAAAATGTCGAAACGGGGACGTAAACCGACAAGTGAGTTACAGTTAAGAAACACTTCTGAAATTAACACATGTGATTAGTGTTTCTATGGAAATTAATCGTTAATAATTATTAATCATTGACAAACCACTGCCATGAATAAAAAGTCAATAAAGCTCATATAAAGACGAGTAAGTTACCTTGCTTGTTTACATTTGATCCCCAAATCACCCTATTATTTTTGAAAATTTAAAATTCACTCTATTAATTTTAATTTCATGCATCCACTCGTATAAATTAATCACAATTACATTACACAAATTTCTATGTGAATAATTCACGTACCCGACTGACTTTCTCTATTCATTATGCTTGCAGCGAACCAGAAAAAAAATTCGTAGACTCACTGAAATTTTTCAATTTACGCATCGGTGATTAATGCTGCGCATGCCAGTGTAGATTGTCGAGTAAACATGAAATAAACAGCTCCCTGCATGTTTGACTGGTGAGTATTCGATCTCGTTGATTATAAGGAAACAATGCGATATACAATAAAATTAATGGTTCTAGATTTATTTATTTTTGTACATCCGTCATACAGATTTTCGGTGTATGGCTTAATTTTCGGAAGTCTGCAGGACGTCTATGATTTTATTTTTCAGAGTCGTGACCAAATTTTTGGGAGTAATTTACGGCTGTACACCCGTTAGTGGAAAGGCTAATAAGCGTCTACATTTGGCAAGAAACCAGACTGCTATTCGGAAATTATCGGTAATCTTCGTTATCCTATGCCAGTGACATCACCAATTGTATGTGTTCATACTGGAAAATGGTTATCGGATGAAATATAAACTCAAAGTCTTTAAAACATACTAGAGAATTTTACAAGGAAAAAATTATTTTGGGGCCGGATATTTTACTTGCCCGGTAGGGCACATTGCTAAAAAATTTTACTTGTCCGAAACAACTTTAACTTGTCCCGGGCATCAGGTAACACATGTACGTTGAAGACAGAATTTCATGAAAATATTTGTGTCAAACCCTGTAACGATGCTCGTCCCATGTACATTGAGAGAAACACTTGCAAATGCAAAAGTTCTCACTGAGCACAGAGCTATTAATTATTACGTCTGCGCTGAACTTATGCGTTTATCAGCGATGCAATACCCGCAACTGGCCAACAGGCTTCTTATGCGGATAGGCAAAAAATACGCCATAATTTCAAAGGTCCTCACTATATGCAGTGCCACCAGGCATATTTATTAGCAGAAATTATGCCAGAAAGAAAGAAAAGGCAAATGCACACTTTCAGGATCTATGATATCTATGATACTCAAATACATGTATCTTCATGAAGGATAGGTAATCTGTTATTTGTGCAGATTCAGATCAGGATCTGATCTTTCACGCGATTAATTGAGCACAAAGGTCTGCTTTAGCAGTAGAAGATTTGCAGGGTATCGTGTATATAATTAAACAAAAGAAAGCTAGTCTACAGAACATTTAAACCCATAACAAGAATTTAATTTGTCATAAATGTAGAAAAACTTACCCTTGTTATTTCTCGTTTTAAAGTTCCGCCATATCGTCAGGATCATGTAGGCGCTTTAATGAAATGCACACACGAAACGAAAGAATATACCAAAAAGGATAACTCTCGGTTCCGAAAATCACCAAAAAGGATATTTTCAGTACCGAAAGGGAAATTTATATTACCTCATTAGGACATACGGCATTATCAATCACTGAGAGCCAACTCTTGAGTCTTTGATTTCATGTAGAAAACTAACGGGACGCCACGAGTTTAAATCAGGATTGCCGTGTGTTTCTTTTATGCATAGTTTACGAATGTATAGAGAATATTATGTCAGTGCCTTTTACTATCAAGTTTATTAGGCCATTCTTCGTTTTCGTGCCGAGCCTAATACACTTGATAGTAAAAGGCACTGACATAATATTCTATTTATCATGTAGATTATCCACATTTTCTGTATGAATTACTATTATTACCTATTTCTCAGAATGGTACGCTTATCGAGGACGTCGCCATGTTGTTGTTTTTTTGTTTGTTTTATGACGTCACGCAAAGTTACGTGCATGACGTCAGATAACGTTACGTACAATAAACGCCGAGGGATTCCGCATTGATTTGCTTTATTTGCTAGTGCCTAATTAAAGCAAAAATTAATAGGTCACCCCTTTATTAGTCAGAAAAGTGCATATCTGCATGATAAAATGGATATAATGGTAACAAAAATAATTTAGGGATGTATTTACATCATTACAGAAATTAATTGGCACATTGAAAAGAATATAAATGAATAAAGTAAAAAATAAATTATGTGTTACTAGTAATAGTACTGGGACACACAGGCGTACATGTATATTGCATCAAACAGTGTTACTCTTATTTTTAATTATTTCCAAACTAATTGAAAACTGTTTAAAAATCAATATTTTCTTAAATTTCCTTTTCGATGGCAATTTACAAAATTTATAGCATACTCGAGTATGCCCCCCAAAATATGGACATTTCTTTTTCCGCCATTCAGTCAGGGTTCTTATGTATGGTCATACATTTTGCTTTAACGTTTTAAAACATAATTATGGAGCGTGTTGCAAAAAAGATGAGTTCGTGCCATTTGTGAGTTAATTGTTCATGCCAGGTGGTAATAGGCCCGGTGGAAATGTATGGAAGGAATCAGCCGAGATTCGAAGAACGCAATTATGACTGACGGACGCTCTACCTCACCACAAAAACTAGCTCTGACAACCCTACCTATATATATACTATACCGACTGAAGTGTTCATATTGAAAGGCATCGACATGACCTTTGGTGTATGTTTCGGAGGGATGGACGGACGAACGGACGGTGCGATTATTAGTGTTGTTCCGGTTAATCGATTTGATCGATCATCAGTCAGTTATGCCTTTGACCTGATTAATCGATTACAATTTTTCATGATCGACTTTACTCGGTTGTTGAAAATGATGGCTTATATATATCTTATTCTCTTTTACTAAAATATACAAGAAATAAAATGAGTTTAATTTCTCCATATAGGTTACGTCGTCGCGCCTTATATTCCCGCCAAAAGAAATTTGCATTCAAAATCAAAGTTATCATCCAAATATTATTCAGCCGATTGCTCCAACATTAGTTTAATTACATGAAAGCAGTGATAAAACTTTCATCTGCATTGTAAAAAACAAACACTCAACCCAAATTATACATCAACACGTGTGGGTAGCGGCCATATTGTTTAAATAGAAATTTCTGTGCCGTTGCCTTCCGGCTTACAGAATGTCAAGATTTTGAACATACCAAAGCGCCGTGATACACACGAGGCGGGATCCCGAGCGTTCACGATTGGTCTTTTATAGCAGTCTTGTTTAATCGATTAGTTATCGATTATCGGTCAGTTAAATACGCTGATGATTGGCCGATTCCCAACACTAGCGATTATTATACGCACCACCCATTCGGGGGCATGACAGGAGAGGGCATAAACATACTAAGTCAAATGAAGACCATTACAGTAGGTAGTTATATAGATTGATGCCAAGGTCTCATTCTGAAAGGCATCACACTTCTTAAATCGACGTAATTTGTTTTTATATAAACTCCACCCATGGTAAAATTAAATTCACTGTGACCCTGACTACTTTAATTTGGGGTTGTTAACATGTCTGTAGCTACGGACATGATAACAACCCCATATGTTAAACTTTGGAACAAAGAGACATAAAATACAATATTGATCTGAACCAAAAAACAGCGGACTAAAAATAATCGAAATAAAAAATGGTGCGTTTTTAAATGTACTGAGTATAGTATATACATATACTATGGCACTCTTTCTTCTTCTCTCTGTCACTCTTTCCATTATCGATATGAACGACTGCGTGTTTGATTGTCTTGAAACAATCTTGAATAGTTTATAATACTATTTAATTTGGCGATAAACAGTTGCATATGAGTTGCTCTATTTCTTTCAGTTCAAACACACTCTTAGTGATAGTATACTATGACACTATCTCTTCTCCTTTTCCTTCTTTCCATCATCGAAATGAACGCCTCTAACGTGGTGACCGTGAACTTTGATAAATTGTTGCCAAAAGCAACGTAAACTGTTGCCAAAAGCAACATACGGACGTATTAGTTTAAACTTATTTGTTTAACATCGATTAAAGCTCTATGAACTTATTATAATCACTCTCGATGTCTTCCTGCGTAGAACCAGTACTGAGTAAATGCAGATAAAGTGTCTTGCTCAGGGACACTACGAATATGGTTATGGCAGGGATCGAACCTATGACTTTTCGATCATGGGACCAACGCTTTATCACCAAACCAAATAGACCACAACGCTCCAATACGGAAGTATCGCCTGTCCAAGGGATCTTGAATACTACGTTTTCACAGAGACGTAATAAACCACTTCTAAATCACTGGTTTTGAAGGTCACACTTTAAGTCGCCAATGTGACAAATTTTGACTTGCCATGCCATTCATCTTTGACCAACTGGCACCAAAAACAATAAGCGTCTTGCTTCTCTCATGAGTAACATATATGCACGTGTCAGTAGATACATGTGCCACCCTTATAAGTAACATATATGCACGTGTCCGTAAGATACATGTTTCAAGGTCATACGGAGGGTTTCTGTGATTTTGACCTTTGACCGATTTATCAGAGGACACGGTGTTTCACGTAACGTATAAACGGAAGGTGTAAGTTTTAGTTTTCATATTTAACCCCTTTCACCCACAAGCCCTAGTGGTCATTGAAGTCAGTATTGTACACGGAACTGTGCTTATTCATGTTAGCATCGCCAGATCTTTGTAGATTTTTAGAAATCATATATCTCTTTTTTAATTATAACACATCTTATTCGTGCTTAAATGAATAATTCATGTAAAAAAAAAATACGCAAAGGAGTTAAAAAGTGGCCGAGATTCATTAATTAAATAATTAGGTGCCTTGTCTCACTCTTTATATCTGTTCTAAACAGCTTCAACGATCTGGCGATCCAGCTTCCTTCCGTGCACACTAGGGTTTGCGGAAAAACATGTTGAAGTTTGAAAACATTTAAGAAATACAGTTCCACTTAGATTTTGGTTGAAACAGTGTCCTCTAGTGATGCAGCATCGTGTCCTCTGATGTGCCGTTGGTCAATTATGTTTTCGGCCATGTTAGGTAAGCAATGTTTATCTACTGTAGAACTGTATCTCATGTTTGTCTACTGTAGAACTGTTTCAGTAAAGGTAAGCCATGTATATCTACTGTAGAACTGTTTCAGTAAAGGTAAGCCATGTATATCTACTGTAGAACTGTTTCAGTAAAGGTAAGCCATGTATATCTACTGTAGAACTGTTTTAGGAAAGGTAAGGCATGTATATCTACTGTAGAACTGTTTAAGGAAAGTTAAGCCATACATATCTACTGTAGAACTGTTTTAGGAAAGGTAGGCCATGTATATCTACCGTAGAACTGTTTTAGGAAAGGTAAGTCATGTCTATCTACTGTAGAACTGTTTATGGAAAGATAAGTCATGTATATCTACTGTAGTCTTAGGAAATGTAAGTCATGTATACCTACTGTAGAACTGTTTAAGGAAAGGTAAGCCATGCATATCTACTCTAGAACTATTTAAGAAAAGATAAGTTATGTATATGTGCTGTATAACTGTTTTAGAAAATGTAAGTCATGTGTATCTACTGTAAAACTGTTTAAGGACAGGTAAGACACTCATATTTACTGTAGAACTGTTTATGGAAAAGTAAGTCACATATATCTACAGTAGTACCGTTTTAGGAAAGTTAAGTCATGTATACCTACTCTAGAACTGTTTAAGGAAAGGCAAGCCATGCATAACCACTGTATAACTGTTTAAGGAAAGGTAAGTCATGTATAACTACTGTAGTAGTACTGTTTTAGGAAAGGTAAGAAATGTATACCTACTGTAGAACTGTTTATGGAAAGGTAAGTCATGTATACCTACTGTAGAACTGTTTATGGAAAGGTAAGTCATGTATATATACTTTAAAACTGTTTTAGGAAAGGTAAGCCCTGTATATATATTGTAGAACTGTTTAGGAAAGGTAGGCCATTTATATCTGTTGTAGAACTGTTTTAGGAAAGGTAAGCCATGTATTTCTATTATAGAACTGTTTTAGGAAAGGTAGGCCACGTATAGCTATTGTAGAACTGGTTTAGGAAAGGCAGGTCACGTATACCACCTGTAGAGCTGGTTAAGGAAAGGTAAGCAATGTGTATCTACTGTACAACTGTTTTAGGCAAGGTCAGCCATGTATATCTATTGTAGAACTGTTTTAGGAAAGGTAGGCCATGTAATTATACTGTAGAACTGTTTTAGGAAAGGTAAGTCATGTATATCTACTGTAGAGCTGTTTATGGAAAGGTAAGTCATGTATACCTACTGTCAGACTGTTTAATGAAAGGTAAGCCATGTATATCTACTGTAGAAGTGTTTATGGAAAGGTAAGTAAAAAAAAAAACTCATGTATATATACTGTAGAACTGTTAAGGAGATAACGATTGTAGAACTGTTTTAGGAAAGGTAAGTCATGTATATCTACTGTAGAGCTGTTTATGGAAAGGTAAGTCATGTATACCTACTGTCAGACTGTTTAATGAAAGGTAAGCCATGTATATCTACTGTAGAAGTGTTTATGGAAAGGTAAGTAAAAAAAACAACTCATGTATATATACTGTAGAACTGTTAAGGAGATAACGATTGTAGAACTGTTTAAAGAAAGGTAAGTCATGTATATCTATTGAAGAACTGTTTATGGAAAGGTAAGTCATGTATACCCACTGTCGAACTGTTTAATGAAAGGTAAGCCATGTATATCTACTGTAGAAGTGTTTATGGAAAGGTAAGTAAAAAAAACAACTCATGTATATATACTGTAGAACTGTTAAGGAGATAACGATTGTAGAACTGTTTAAAGAAAGGTAAGTCATGTATATCTATTGTAGAACTGTTTATGGAAAGGTAAGTCATGTATACACACTGTCGAACTGTTTAATGAAAGGTAAGCCAGGTATATCTACTGTAGAAGTGTTTATGGAAAGGTAAGTAAAAAACCCTCATGTATATATACTGTAGAACTGTTAAGGAAATGTAAGTCATGGATAACGATTGTATAACTGTTTAAAGAAAGGTAAGTCATGTATATCTATTGTAGAACTGTTTTAGGAAATGTAAGTCATATATATCTACTCTAGAACTGTTTTAGGAAATATAAGCCATGTATATCTACTGTAGAACTGTTTATGGAAAGGTAAGCCATGTATATCTACTGTAGAACTGTTTAAGGAAAGGTAAGCCATTTACATTTACTGTAAAACTCTTTAAGGACAGGTAAGCCAATCATATCTACCGTAGAACCGTTTATGGAAGGGTAAGTCATGTATATCTACTGTAGAACTGCTTAAGGAAAGGTAAGCCATGTATATCTACTGTAGAAATGTATTAGGACAGGTAAGTCAGTCATATCTACTGTAGAACTGTTTAAGGAAAGATAAGTCATGTATATCTACTGTAGAACAACTGTTTAAGGAAAGGCAAGCCATGTATATCTACTGTAGAACTGTTTAAGGAAAGGTAAGCCATTTACATTTACTGTAAAACTGTTTAAGGACAGGTAAGCCAATCATATCTACCGTAGAACCGTTTATGGAAGGGTAAGTCATGTATATCTACTGTAGAACTTCTTAAGGAAAGGTAAGCCATGTATATCTACTGTAGAAATGTATTAGGACAGGTAAGTCAGTCATATCTACTGTAGAACTGTTTAAGGAAAGGCAAGTCATGTATATCTACCATATAACTGTTTAAGGAAAGGTAAGTCATGTATACCTACTGTAGAACTGTTTATGGAATGTAAGTCATGTGTATCTCCTATAGAACTGTTTAAGGAAAGGTAAGCCATATATATCTAATGCAGAACTGTTCTAGGAAAGGTAAGTCATGTTTGTCTACTGTAGAACTGTTTACGGAAAGGTAGGTCATGTATATCTACTGTATAACTGTTTTAGGAAAGGTAAGTCATGTATATCTTCTGTAGCACCATTTTAGGAAAGGTAAGTCATGTCTATCTACTGTAAAACTGTTTTAGGAAAGGTAGGCTATGCAGGCCATAACCACTGTATAACTGTTTAAGGAAAGGTAAACCATGTATAAGTAGTGTAGTACTGTTTTTGGAAAGGTTAGTCATGTATACCTACTCTAGAACTGTTTTAGGAAATATAAGCCATGTATATCTACTGTAGAACTGTTTATGGAAAGGTAAGCCATGTATATCTACTGTAGAACTGTTTAAGGAAAGGTAAGCCATTTATATTTACTGTAAAACTGTTTAAGGACAGGTAAGCCAATCATATCTACCGTAGAACCGTTTATGAAAAGGTAAGTCATGTATATCTATCATATAACTGTTTAAGGAAAGGTAAGTCATGTATACCTACTGTAGAACTGTTTATGAAATGTAAGTCATGTGTATCTACTATAGAACTGTTTTAAGGAAAGGTAAGCCATATATATCTAATGCAGAACTGTTTTAGGAAAGGTAAGTCATGTTTGTCTACTGTAGAACTGTTTACGGAAAGGTAGGTCATGTATATCTACTGTATAACTGTTTTAGGAAAGTTATATCATGTATATCTTCTGTAGCACCGTTTTAGGAAAGGTAAGTCATGTCTATCTACTGTAAAACTGTTTTAGGAAAGGTAGGCCATGCAGGCCATAACCACTGTAGAACTGTTTAAGGAAAGGTAAGTCATTTATACCTACTCTATAACTGTTTAAGGAAAGGTAAGCCATGAATAACCACTGAATAACTGTTTAAGGAAAGGTAAAGCATGTATAACTACTGAAGTACTGTTTTAGGAAAGGTAGTCATGTATACCTACTGTAGAACTGTTTTTGGAAAGGTAAGTCATATCTACTGTATAACTGTTTTAGGAAAGGTAAGCCATGTATATCTACTGTAAAACTGTTTTATGAAAGGTAGGCCATGCAGGCCATAACCACTGTATAACTGTTTAAGGAAAGGTAAGCCATGTATATCTACTGTAGAAGTGTTTATGGAAAGGTAAGTCATGTATATATACTTTAAAACTGTTTTAGGAAAGGTAAGCCCTGTATATATATTGTAGAACTGTTTAGGAAAGGTAGGCCATTTATATCTATTGTAGAACTGTTTTAGGAAAGGTAAGCCATGTATTTCTATTATAGAACTGTTTTAGGAAAGGTAGGCCACGTATAGCTATTGTAGAACTGGTGTAGGAAAGGCAGGTCACGTATACCACCTGTAGAGCTGGTTAAGGAAAGGTAAGCAATGTGTATCTACTGTACAACTGTTTTAGGCAAGGTCAGCCATGTATATCTATTGTAGAACTGTTTTAGGAAAGGTAGGCCATGTAATTATACTGTAGAACTGTTTTAGGAAAGGTAAGTCATGTATATCTACTGTAGAGCTGTTTATGGAAAGGTAAGTCATGTATACCTACTGTCAGACTGTTTAATGAAAGGTAAGCCATGTATATCTACTGTAGAAGTGTTTATGGAAAGGTAAGTAAAAAAAACAACTCATGTATATATACTGTAGAACTGTTAAGGAGATAACGATTGTAGAACTGTTTAAAGAAAGGTAAGTCATGTATATCTATTGTAGAACTGTTTATGGAAAGGTAAGTCATGTATACCCACTGTCGAACTGTTTAATGAAAGGTAAGCCAGGTATATCTACTGTAGAAGTGTTTATGGAAAGGTAAGTAAAAAACCCTCATGTATATATACTGTAGAACTGTTAAGGAAATGTAAGTCATGGATAACGATTGTAGAACTGTTTAAAGAAAGGTAAGTCATGTATATCTATTGTAGAACTGTTTTAGGAAATGTAAGTCATATATATCTACTCTAGAACTGTTTTAGGAAATATAAGCCATGTATATCTACTGTAGAACTGTTTATGGAAAGGTAAGCCATGTATATCTACTGTAGAACTGTTTAAGGAAAGGTAAGCCATTTACATTTACTGTAGAACTGATTAAGGACAGGTAAGTCAATCATATCTACCGTAGAACCTCTTAGGGAAGGGTAAGTCATGTATATCTACTGTAGAACTGCATAAGGAAAGGTAAGCCATGTATATCTACTGTAGAAATGTTTTAGGACAGGTAAGTCAATCATATCTACTGTAGAACTGTTTAAGGAAAGATAAGTCATGTATATCTACTGTAGAACAACTGTTTAAGGAAAGGCATGCCATGTATATCTATCATATTACTATTTAAGGAAAGGTAAGTCATGTATATACCTACTGTAGAACTGTTTATGAAATGTAAGTCATGTGTATCTACTATAGAACTGTTTAAGGAAAGGTAAGCCATGTTTGTCTACAGTAGAACTGTTTACGGATAGGTAGGTCATGTATATCTACTGTATAACTGTTTTAGGAAAGGTAAGTCATGTATATCTACTGTAAAACTGTTTTAGGAAAGGTAGGCCATAACCACTGTATAACTGTTTAAGGAAAGGTAAACCATGTATAACTACTGTAGTACTGTTTTAGGAAAGATTAGTCATGTATACCTACTCTAGAACTGTTTTAGGAAATATAAGACATGTATATCTACTGCAGAACTGTTTATGGAAAGGTAAGCCATGTATATCTACTGTAGAACTGTTTAAGGAAAGGTAAGCCATTTATATTTACTGTAAAACTGTTTAAGGACAGGTAAGCCAATCATATCTGCCGTAGAACCGTTTATGGAAAGGTAAGTCATGTATATCTTCCATATAACTGTTTAAGGAAAGGTTAGTCATGTATACCTACTCTAGAACTGTTTTAAGAAATATAAGACATGTATATCTACTGCAGAACTGTTTATGGAAAAGTAAGCCATGTATATCTACTGTAGAACTGTTTAAGGAAAGGTAAGCCATTTATATTTACTGTAAAACTGTTTAAGGACAGGTAAGCCAATCATATCTGCCGTAGAACCGTTTATGGAAAGGTAAGTCATGTATATTTACTGTAGAACTGCTTAAGGAAAGGTAAGTCATGTATATCTGCCGTAGAACCGTTTATGGAAAGGTAAGTCATGTATATCTTCCACATAACTGTTTTAGGAAATGTAAGTCATGTGTATCTACTATAGAACTGTTTAAGGAAAGGTAAGCCATTTATATCTAATGCAGAACTGTTTTAGGAAAAGTAAGTCATGTTTGTCTACTGTAGAACTGTTTATGGAAAGGTAGGTCATGTCTATCTACTGTAAAACTGTTTTAGGAAAGGTAGGCCATGCAGGCCATAACCACTGTATAACTGTTTAAGGAAAGGTAAGTCATTTATACCTACTCTATAACTGTTTAAGGAAAGGTAAGCCATGAATAACCACTGAATAACTGTTTAAGGAAAGGTAATTGAATTGGGGTTTTAAGGCGCACCAACACATGAATAGGTTATATGGCGCCTAAAAGGCATGAACATGCCAGGCTCATCTTCCATGTACATCGAGATAAAATATGGAAAATGGGCCTAGAACCTTCTCACCCTGAACTGCAGAGTTGCTGCAAATTCTATCGTAGAAACTCCATTTACGCTGGAGCCACGTTATTGTTTTTCTGCCACTGCTCTTTGATGCGAGCGAGATGGCACCTGAAACAATGCAGGGGTCATGATGAAGACCTTTAATGAGCATGAACGAAAAATGACAAATGAATATGAATGGGGGGGTCCTACCCCTCTGCATGTGACGGTGTGTTTGCAGTGGTTGTATTCTACCCCGGCAACCACACGGGGATTAAGGAAAGGTAAACCATGTATAACTACTGTAGTACTGTTTTAGGAAAGGTTAGTCATGTATACCTACTGTAGAACTGTTTTTGGAAAGGTAAGTCATATCTACTGTATAACTGTTTTAGGAAAGGTAAGCCATGTATATCTACTGTAAAACTGTTTTATGAAAGGTAGGCCATGCAGGCCATAACCACTGTATAACTGTTTAAGGAAAGGTAAGCCATGTATATCTATTGTAGAAGTGTTTATGGAAAGGTAAGTCATGTATGTATATTGTAGAACTGTTTATGGAATGGTAAGTCATGTATACCTACTGTCGAACTGTTTAATGGAAGGTAAGCCATGTATATATACTGTAGAAGTGTTTATGGAAAAGTAAGTAAAAAAAACCTCATGTATATATACTGTAGAAGTGTTTATGGAAAGGTAAGTAAAAAAAACCTCATGTATATCTACTGTAGAAGTGTTTATGGAAAGGTAAGTAAAAAAAACTCATGTATATATACTGTAGAAGTGTTTATGGAAAGGTAAGTAAAAAAAAACTCATGTATATATACTGTAGAAGTGTTAAGGAAATGTAAGCCATGTATATCTATTGTAGAACTGTTTTAGGAAATTTAAGTCATATATATCTACTCTAGAACTGTTTTAGGAAATATAAGCCATGTTTATCTACTGTAGAACTGTTTATGGAAAGATAAGCCATGTATATCTACTGTAGAACTGTTTTAAGGAAAGGTAAGCCATTTATATTTACTGTAGAACTGTTTAAGGACAGGTAAGCCAATCATATCTACTGTAGAACTGTTTATGGAAAAGTAAGTCATGTATATCTACTGTAGAACTGCTTAAGGAAAGGTAAGCCATGTATATCTACTGTAGAAATGTTTTAGGACAGGTAAGTCAATCATATCTACTGTAGAACTGTTTAAGGAAAGATAAGTCATGTATATCTACTGTAGAACAACTGTTTAAGGAAAGGCAAGCCATGTATATCTACCATATAACTGTTTAAAGAAAGGTAAGTCATGTATACCTAATGCAGAACTGTTTTAGGAATGGTAAGTCATGTGTATCTACTGTAAAACTGTTTTAGGAAAGGTAAGTCATGTTTATCTACTGTATAACTGTTTATGGAAAGGTAAGTCATGTATATATACTGTATAACTGTTTTAGGAAAGGTAAGCCATGTATATCTACTGTATAACTGTTTTAGGAAAGGTAGGCCATGTATATCTATTGTAGAACTGTTTTAGGAAAGGTAGGCCATGTATATCTACTGTATAACTGTTTTAGGAAAGGTAGGCCATGTATATCTACTGTATAACTGTTTTAGGAAAGGTAAGCCATGTATATCTATTGTAGAACTGTTTTAGGAAAGGTAGGCCATGTATATCTACTGTATAACTGTTTTAGGAAAGGTAGGCCATGTATATCTACTGTATAACTGTTTTAGGAAAGGTAGGCCATGTATATCTATTGTAGAACTGTTTTAGGAAAGGTAGGCCATGTAGATAACTACTATCTATTCATACCAAAACAGGTTACCATATCTGACCTTGATACAGCTAGGTGAGAACTATCCATTTTTACCAAAGTCAAACTTTAATTAAAATCAATGTTTTGCTTTTTAAATACTTAAAGAATGGCTTCTTCACTGATGCTGCATTACCACTATCCAAAATACAGAGAAGGTCATCAGTGTTCAGAAATGCATGGGCATGACCAACTTAATTGTGCAAAGGCTTTTAATGCTATTATTGCCATGCCATTTTTAGCCCCTGAGGCTATCCATTGTGCAATGGTTCTTGCGCGGATTGTTTTCTCTATATATACGCAAACACGGTATGCCTTGGAAGGGGTCATTTTGTACCTTGGTGACTTCATTTGAACAGATTTTTTGCATGTGGTTGCTGGGGAAGAACACACCCACTGCAAATCCCGCTAGAAGCAGAAGGGTAGGACCCCACTTTTATGTTCATTTTGTCATTTGATATCGTGCTCATTTAAGGTCTTTATTATGACAAACACGTGGAAATGTGACAGTGGTCCATCGTAAATGGAGTGTCTACTACAGAATTTGCAGAAACTCTGCAGTTCTAGGTTCTAGGCCCATTCTCCAAATTTTATCTTGATGTAAATGGAGGATAATCCTGGCATGTTCATTCCTATTAGGCGCCATATAACCTTTCATGCGTTGTTGGCGCGCCGTAAAACCCAATTCAATTCAACAGATTTGACAGTCTAGGATATACCAATCATTTCTAAAAATATCACTGTGATTATTTATTTAACGTCTTTTGAGAAGATTTAAAGTTTGTGCAATTTTTATGCCTACAAATCTGTAGCAGGCATATACTGTTACCCTTGTCCGTCCATCTGTATGTCCCAAGATTTACATTCATTTATTTATTAAGTCCATTACTCAGATACCAAAAGCTATACAGTTTTCAAACTTCATACACACTTGTATCTATATGACAGAGCAGTATGTTTCTAACAAAAGCAGGTCAATATGAATAAACTTGACCTACTATTCAGATATAATTTACAATGAAGTTTATTTTATGTCACCGACAGTGCTAAAGCGGGGCATCCGTGTCCCATGGACACATTTTTAGTTAGTAATGGTGACGTACTGACATATTTTTAACAATTAAAAGACAATGATCTCAGGATCATCTGATGAGGTTTGCTCAAGAACTGACGGACAGTGGACGACAACAAACAAAGAGGTTACAATACTTCATTCAGGTGAGCTAAAAACATACTTAACCATATAAATGTTTTTGTGTTTATTCAACTAGTTCTCTCTCTTTCTTCTAATTACCAGAATGAATGACATATAATTTTCAGACAATACAGATGCTTATTATAATTTGATATCAAACATGGAGCTCTATGACCATTGCGGACTAAGTAATTATACCCCCGCTGGTATAATGTGAATGGGGGGATACCGGTACATAGGGAATACCGGTATATAGAAATCCGTAACGCTCCGTCACATAACACCTGTTTGTAGTGTCACGTCCAGTCCCATCACATAATACATTTTAATTACTTGCGTTCCTCAAACAGTTTTGAATGGGTTGTTCCCAAACTTCATATACACATCACAACTGATGTCCTTATATCCCTCTACACCACCCATTGTTGATTGTCTAATTTATTACAGAATTATGGCCCTTAGAATTTAAGCAGGGGTGTTCATCACCTTCAGTGATAGTTCTAGTTTAAAATTATAATTGTCATCACTTATGGAAAATGTCCCCCGGCCTTAACCGTTACTACACATGAATAGATTGCAATTTTATATTATATGCTGCCTTCATTATTTCTGAGGAAGAAAAGTGGAGTGACAAAGATATATATTACATATTTGTCTGTGATTTGTATAGGAAATACTGGGAATAGAAAAGCTATATCTACTCGTGTGTTCTACTGGGAAAGTCCCAGTACGGAACATTGCTCGGCCTTTTCCGTTAGAGCCAAATGATGTTCCGATTGTTTTACGGACGTCATCGTCAGATTCCGCCACTAGGGAATAACGATTACGGAAATTAACGAAGAGTTCCGGTTCTACTTGTTTTGTTTGTATGACGTAACGTCGTCTTGGCGATCTCGTGCAAACTGGTGTAAAAAGGCGTGAATCATTAGAAATGTTAATAAAATATCATTTTAAATTATGTAATATATAGTTTAATAACCAGTGTTTTTGAGATACTGAAAATATCTCCTCGGTAGATATTTCCCGTATCTCAAAAACACTGGTTATTAAACTCTATATAACGATCGACCGTTAGCCAAACGGACGATCATTATATTTCTTTGTCACTCCATCACACTTCTGTCACACTTTCTTGTGGCTGCAACATGTTGTTCAGTTTTTAAGGGATTTAACTCATATTTGGTAGGATTGTCTTCCAGGTTGTGAATATTATCATATTTAAATGTCATTCTGATTCGACAACTTTTACCACAGTTATGGCCCTTTGTTTTTTACTTTCCTCAGAAATGTTAGAGCCTAATAAGAACCTTGTGACTGTTTGCCATCACGTGAATGATCACATTTAAATGTCATTATGATTTAACATGTTTTAATTATCACAATTATGGCCCTTTCTGGAATTACAAATGTTAGGACATAAGAACCTTGTGGTCACAACTTGTCATTCAGTTTTGAATGGATTATAATAATAATAATAATAAATTTTTTATTTCATGACGGTACAACTTTGACATTAAGATTATACAAACAATTGCACAACAATTATCATACATGAGGCCTTTTAATAACAACAGCAACTAATAAACAATATCAAATGAATAATGCACATAACATTAATATTATGTTACAAGCTGGCATACAAAACAAATATTCGCTATTAACACAACTTAATTTGAGCAGAACACCTGTTATCTTGAAATGTTTATAAATGTCTTTGAAAGCATAAATAGAAACAGAAGTCCGGATATTTTCTGAGACTGAATTTCAAGTCCGCATGGCAACATTCGGATTTAGGTCTAGGATGTTTAATGTCATGTTTAATGCATGATATTAAATTACATCTGTTATTTTCAGAAAATGTTATTAACTTACTTATGTATATTGGTGTAAGATTATGAATTCCTTTAGAAACTAAAACACCTACTTAAAATTTACATCTTTTTTCAAATGACATCCAAATTACTCATTAAAAATATTTGCAGAAGAGGTATATGTAATGGTTTTATCAAAATCCAGCGTGCAATGCTTTTTTGTAAAGTAACAACCGTTGTAAAATTTTATTTAGTACAGTTACTCCAGAGGATATTGCATATTGGATATAGAATAGCTTTTTCATATCAAGTGTCAAATATTTAGATATTCGTCTTAAAGGGAATGTAGCGACACAGACAAACCATCTGTATTATTGAGAGCTCTGAAATACTTGAATAAGGGTGAAAGAATTATCAAAATCGGATGATAAACAAAGAAGATATGATCATTTGAAGTTTCTGTTGAAACGGATATGGAAGCAGCCATTTTGAGAGCTATGACATCACGGTTCTAAATGACCATATATGGAATATTTATAAATATGAACATTTACTGATTTATAGGGAAAAATCGACAACAACTTTATGAACAATATGTAATACTTAATAGCAGTAATGCTTTATATGTCCAGTAAAAAAAAATCATTCATTTGCAGTGATTTTCTTCGTTTTAAATGATATTTATCAATATTCCATATATGGTAAAATGGAACTATGACGTCATAGTTCTAAAAATGGCGGCTCCCATATTCGTTTTAGAACAACCTTTAAATGGTCATACCTTTTTTGTTTATCATCCGATTTTGATAATTCTTTCACCTTTTTCCAAGTTTTTCAGAACTCTCAATAACAGAGCTTGTTTGGCTGTGTCGCTACATTCCCTTTAAAAGAGTGAATTTGCTCGATATATGATTACAGACTTTGCTTATCCGAACATCCCACTTTAGATGTTGATCTATTGTAATTTCGAGAATATTTTGAGAAGACACTGATTGTATCAGGCAATTATCTATCGCAAGCATGAGTTTTCGAGAATGGTTTATTTTATATTTTGAACTTAATAGCATACATGTTGTTTTTGTAGGATTTATAACCATGTTATTTATAGTGCACCATTTATTTATGTTACTGAAGTCTGTTGTTTGTAGTTTACTCTCAATGTACGACACATCCGGACCTGTTCTTTGTAGCATGGCGTCATCAGCATACATGTCAACTAAAGCTTCTTTGGAAGTTAAAGGTAGATCATTTACATAAAGCAAGAACAAAAGTGGTCCTAGTATGGATCTCTGAGGGACACCTGATTTGATGATTCTCTCCTCAGATTGGTACTGCCCAACTTTGACTATTTGTGTCCTGTTAGACAGATATGACTGAAACCAACATATTGTCAAAGGCGAAAAATTATACAAATGCAATTTGTATAATAGTATCTCATGATCAACCACATCAAAAAGCCTTTCTCATGTCAAGGAAAACACTGCCAACAAAGTTTCCAGAATCAATTTGTTTCAATACATACTTATTTGGATTGTTTGTCATCATGTGAAGATGATCATCAGTTTGATTTGACAATTTTTAGTCAGACTGCGTTGCAAATCCAGGCTTACAGTTTTACTGATTTCTGTCTGTCTGTCCATCTGTCCATCCGTCTGTCTGTCCATCTACAAGTTTTGTTGTTTTGCTTTAAGTTTTTCGTTTTTATCATTTCTCAAAAACAAATTGTCGGAAAGGTTTGAGACTTGGCACACATGTTCAATATCACTACACAATGTTATATGACATAAAACATAACTATATCATGTATTTTACCTGAATTATCTCCCTTTTTTACTTTTTCAGTTAAAATATTGAATTCGCAATCCGGCCTTCCCACCATTGTTGGTGCTTAATAAGAACCTTGTGGACGAAATTTGTCATTCAGTTTTGAAGTGTTTCAGTTTATATTTGGTAGATTGTTTGCCATCATGTGAGGATGATCATATTTAATCGTCATTTCAACAAGATAGCTTTTACCTTAGTTATGGCATTTTTTGAACCAGACATTTCAGGGCCTAATAAGATTCTTGTGGCCGCAACTAGTCATGCAGTTTTGAAGGGATTCAAACTAATTTTGGTAGGATAGTTTGCCATCGTGAGAATGCGAGTGTAACGGGTTCTTTAGGGGGGACCAAAATTTTAGTGGTTTGTAACCTATGGCGCGAAACTCTCTAACAGCGAAGGTACGTTAATTTGTACCAACGAACTTCCGCCACTGTGGGCGATAGTAAAACCGCCAAATTTACATTTGTGTTTTGTTGTCCTTTCAGGTGAGTTAAATGCGCGACTGTCGGTTGAAATGAACTGTCAATATGAATATCTTTTCCCGTATATCAATAAATTTCGTAAGAACACATTACCAAAGAAGTTAGGGACTGTTCGTTCGTAGTGTCACCAGTTTTCGCGTCAAACGTATACACTACGTTCTGTGTAAATGTTAAATCATTTACTTTAATTCGAAGTTAGGTATATTTGGCATGGTATACATTGTGTATTAGTAATTATTTTCCATTTTATGATTCTTTTTGTAAGTTGATTGATATTTACTTAAGGCAGAACCCAATCCTTTGTTTGCTAAACACTACGGAAGCACATAAGAGTCAACATTCAATTGTGAAGTTATTGTTGATTTAATGGAATAATACAAATGCTACAAATATGTAGTATTAGTTGCTAGTCAAAGATTTTCTAGTCTAAATTGCGTTTAAATTAAAATGCTTTAATTTAAAGCCATTCATGTGACCTTTTGTTGGTTTACCAAATCAAGTATGGAAGACTATTTAGGCCCTAATTTCATAACTTTGTTTTGCTTTTATTTTACTATTTATATGGAATCCAACGTTTCTAATAATAACTATTGGCGTTAATGTTTACACAGTCAATACTACATACTTGAACTATGGAAAGCCAATTCTGTTATAAGTGATTTATTCATTTTTGTATCTGTTTATGTTACAAATTTGTCAAGTAATCAATATGTGTATTGATACTCTGTTATCTAGTCTAACGAGCCATGCTGTCATTTTATGAAGACATTGCAAATTCATGTATTGTTAAGGTTTTGTTCAAATATGCATAATAGGGAATTTGTACCAACGAACTTCCGCCACTGTGGGCGAAAGTAAAACCGCCAAATTTACATTTGTGTTTTGTCGTCCTTTCAGGCCTAACGAAGGTTACGTAACATTTGGGGGCTCGTCCGGGATCAGTCCACTTCTCAGCAAGATGGATTCTGAGGTGCAAGATCGACTTGTCCAAGTCAAGACGAGATTACTCACGGCTGGGGTTGGCGAACTTCAGGCTTGGGCAAAGAAGTACCTGTCTTTGCTAAGTCTTTGCTAAGCGAGGATGTGACGTCTAGACCCGCCCTAGTAATGGCGTTTGAAACTCACATCACAGATAAAGTGCTGAAGGAAGAAGACTGTATTACCAAATTAACCGAACTCTTAACTGGCTTTGGAGCTGTTCACACCACAGCCGTGGTGAAGGAAGGACCCATCAGTGAAGAGAAGGGTGAGGTAGAATCAAAGAAAACTGTTGAAGTGGTAAAAACCTTCAGGCGGGATTTTAAGATAAGCGGAAGTATTGGGGATGGTCCAAACTGCATTGGCTATTTGAGCTTTATACGTCAGCTCGAGGTTGGACAGACAAATAGATACACAGAGTGTGAACTCGTGGATGGTGTGATCAGGGCCATTCAGACCGGATCAAAGCTGCAAGGGTACCTCGAAGGAAGACGGGAATTATCGCTTTCCAAATTACAATCAATAGTCAGGCCGCTTATAAAGAGAAAAGTGCAACCAAACTATATCAAGAACTATGTTCTTTAAGGCAAGATACTAAAGAAAATATTCAAGAATTTATTTTCAGGGCCCTTGAGCTAAAACAAAAAATATCATTCGCGTGCAAGAAGTCGGACCTTCCGAGCTATGATGAACAGCTCATAACTCACCAGTTCAGACACAGCGTGTCGACCGGTATTCGAAATGAGAACATTAGGACTGAGGCCTTATCTATTTTAAAAACATTTAAAACCGACGAAGGCCTGATTGAGGAAATGAATGAGATTGAAAGGCGACATCAAGAAAGAGAGGCGAAACTAAAACCCAAGAGGGAAGTAGCCAGTGTCATAGCAGAAGAGTCGACAGTGTTGAAGGAATTGAAAGCTCTGAGACTTGAAGTTAGTGAACTTAGGAGTAAACAGTCGGGATCGGAACCAACAGGTCGGATGGGGGTGGACAAGAGGAGATCAAAACAGACACGGGCATGTGAAAACTGTTCAAAAAACAAACAGAGAGGTTGTAGACATTGTTGGATTTGCGGCGCTGTTGATCATCTATCTAGACAGTGCCCAAAAACCGACCAAAGGTCAATGGAGCAAGGGGGCGGTTGACCACCACAGATTACATTAAAACCCCTTACAAGAAGTGTTTGCAGTGTACGAAAAAACTAACAGTGTATAAACTTTGTAAGCAATGTGGTGTTGCAGTATACTGTAGTGAGTCGTGCCAAAGAAAACATTGGGGAATGCACAACAGTGTTTGCAAGACTATTTCAGCTATTAAGACAAACCTCGTGAGTACCAATAACCATAACTCAAGTATAGTCACTCTTACAGGGTCAGTCTATGAAATTTCGCCCAAAACAAAAACTAAACTAGCTAAACTTGTAGGAGAAAAATGTGTTGTTGATATCATTATCAGTAATGTACATGAAAAGGTTCTTTGGGACACAGGTGCTCAAGTTAGTTTGATTAGCAAACAATGGGTTCAGCCTAAAGCTTTAGGCAGTCAAATTAAACCGGTTAGTGAATTATTTGAAGAAAAATTAATTATCAAATCCGTTAGTGGTGACAGTTTAGATATTATAGGTTGGTTAGAACTGGATGTTAAGCCAGAGGGAGGTACCCTTTGTGGTCACTGAAATGGAAATGGAACGTCCAATACTTGGTTATAATGTTATAATGCAGTCGTAGAAGCTATCCAGGCTGATTAGGCTGATGGGATAGCTCCAGTAAAGGTCTGTAAGCGAAATATTAGCATACCAGCTGGGAAAAGTGTAACTATAAAATGTATAGTACACACCGGTTCAGTAAGTGGTGACCAAGTTGCTTTATTCGTTCCAGCTGAGACGGGTAAGTGGCCTGAAGGAGTGATCTTACATGAGACAGTTGTGCGCCTTGGCAAGGGAAGTACTACTCCAATTCATATCCCTATCTCAAACACGACCAATCGTGCCATGCATCTCAGTAGAACTACTTGCATTGGTAAGATAACTCGGATAAAATCGCTGATCACTTTGCAACCCCCAGATGTTTTCCAAGAGGTAGGTGTGTCCAATATCTTTTCCAGTACAAATAACGAAAACAAAAAAAATGCGGTCTGGGATCCGGATGTGCACATCGAGGAATCACAGTTCATCACAGAGCAGGTAAGTCAAATTAGAAACCTGTTGCGAGAGGAGTGCGCCTCGTTTTCATATGATGAAAGCGACATAGGCGTGGCTCCAGACTTGGAAATAAACATCGAACTAACGGACAATAAGCTGGTAAGAAGAACATATGGTTCCATACCACCGCCGCTTTACCAAGAGGTAAAAGACTACATTATCGATCTAGTGAACAAAGGTTGGATAAAAAAATCAAGTTCTGAATATGCTAGTCCAATGGTTTGCGTTTGGAAAAAGGATTCCAGTTTACGGCTTTGTATTGATTACAGAGCGTTAAATGAAAAATCTCTCCACAGTATGCGTCCTATTCCAAGAATACAGGATTCTTTGGACAGCTTAGGCGGCAAACGATGGTTCTCGACACTTGATCAGGGTTTTATTAAACCAGAATGCCGACCTTACACTGCGTTCACGACACCATGGGGTCTCTATGAATGGGTACGAATTCCGTTTGGGTTATCAGGAGCCCCTGGGGCTTTTCAAGAGTTCATGGAAGAAACCCTGGTTGAACTTCGAGATGACATCTGTATACCTTATTTGGACGATGTCTTGGTTTTCAGTAAAACATTTGATGACCACCTGAGAGATGTTAGGACTGTTTTACAGAGACTGAGATCGAAGGGCATTAAGCTGAAACCAGGTAAGTGTAAACTATTCCAAAGGGAAGTCCGGTTCTTAGGCCAATTGGTTTCTGAAAATGGCCAGCGTCTTGATCCAGCTGATATCCAAGCGGTAGTTAAACTAAAGGAACAGGTACCAAGGTCTGTTAAGGATGTCCGCCATGTGCTGGGTTTGCTTGGGTACTACAGGAAATTTATTCCCGACTTCAGTAGGAGAGCAAGGAAGCTGTATGATCTGCTGAAAGTACCAGAACAGGTAGATGGAAATGGTAAGACGAGGAAAATGACAGCAAAAGGAGGACAACGGTTGCCTGGCGATATTGTGAAATGGACAGAGGAGCACCAGGTGGTGCTTGGTGAGCTCATAGATCTCTTAACGAGTTCCTCAGTGATGTCTTTTCCCAACTTTAATCAACCCTTTGTCTTGCACACGGACGCGTCCCAAGAAGGGTTGGTGGCCATTTTGTATCAGAAACAAAGTGATGGACGCCTAACGGTGGTAGCATACAGTTCGAGGACGTTAACCCCAGCAGAACAGAAATACCATTCAAGTAAGCTTGAATTTTTAGCTTTGAAATGGGCTGTGACCAAGCGGTTCCGTGACTACTTGTACTATGCGCCATCATTTGACGTTTTTACTGACAACAACCCGTTGACGTATGTCAAAAGCAGTGCAAAACTTGATGCAACGAGACAGCGATGGGTTGCGGAGTTGGCAGATTTCAACTTCAAAATACATTACAAACCGGGTTCAATGAACCAGGCCACTGACACATTGTCGAGGATGCCACTTGACATCAATGAATATATGGGTAAGTGCACCACCGCAACAACGCACGAAGAAATTGTGGCAGTAGCAGAAACATTTACTATTGAAGATGGAAGCCTACCGGGTTGGTTGTGGGAGGTATCTTCAAAGGCGGATGAAGTCGATGTGTCTTCTATCTGTACAGGTAAGTTAAGTAAAAAACAGATAAGTTCTGCACAAGATAAGGACCCAGTGTTGAAGCGTGTCAAGCAGGTTGTTACTCAAGGAGGGTCACTCACTGCATCACAGGTAAAAAGAGAGTCGTATAAATTCAAAATGTGGTGGAGAGATTCGGAGAGATTAAGTGTAAGGGATGGAGTTCTGTACAGGTCTTGTACCTTACCAGAGGGTGAGAAGGTACAACAGTTGTGCCTACCCAGTGAATTGCATAACGTAGTTTATACCGAGTTACATCAGAACATGGGACACCTAGGTGCAGAACGAGTGACAGCCCTTGCAAAGGAAAGATTCCATTGGCCGGGAATGGTGAAGGACATTACACAATTTGTAACCAAGGTATGTCAATGTTTGAAAGATAAGAAACCGACCGTTACTAAACGTGCCGTGATGCAGCCAATCCATTTGAAATGATTTCTATCGATTACGTGCACCTAGAACGTTCGAAAGGTGGATATGAGTACATGCTAGTGATAGTGGATAATTTCAATCGTTTTGCCCAGGCGTATCCTACCAAGGACAAGTCGTCCAAGACGGCTGCGGAGAAAAAATTTAACGAGTTCATTCCACGATTTGGGTTTCCAGGTAAGATACATCACAATCAAGGCAAAGAGTTAGAAAATAAGTTGTTTGAGCAACTTCAGAAACGATGTGGCATCGCCCATTCACGGACGACACCTTACCACCCGTCTGGAAATGGCCAGTGTGAGCAGATGAACAGAACCATTCTAGGTATGTTTAGGACATTAGGTAAGGAACACAAGCGAGACTGGAAGAGTCATGTAAACAGAGTCGTCCATGCCTACAATTGTACGAAAAATGAGGCGACAGGGTATGCGCCGTTTTTCCTTTTGTTTGGTCGAACTCCAAGACTCCCAGTGGATGTTATGTTTGGTTTAAACAGAGAGTCTGACCGGAAGTACGTGCAGGAGTGGACCCGAGGTTTAAAGGGAGCGTACGAGATCTGCAGCAAAAGGTAAGAGAAACTACGATAAGTGTCTCAGAAGTTCCATCTTACAGGTGGGAGATAGAGTCCTGGTACGGAATTTGTCAGAAAGAGGTGGACCAGGTAAACTGAGATCTTTCTGGGAAGAAAAGATCCATGTCGTCGTTAGGCGCCTTGGGGAAAACTCTCCAGTTTATGAAGTCCGATCAGAAAATGGTGAGGGCCGGAACAGAGTGCTCCACAGGAATCTTCTCTACCAGTGTGACTATTTGCCCATGGAAGGAGAAAGTCAGGTGAGGAAAAAGAGATTATTGAGTCGAGGCACACGAAATGCAAATCACAACCCACTAGTGAAAGACATGGATGAGACGGATAGTGATGAGTTACCAGAAGTGTGGCGAGGAAGATAACCTCAGACTGAGGACCGTAATAGTTCAGGTAACAGTGAAAGGAGAACCGTGCGTTTAAACCTGTACGCAGAGCCATTTGAACCTGCTGCATCTGGAGGCAGTTCTGATAGCTCACATGCGCCGATGGAGCCAGATGTGAGTAACCAGCGATAAGAACCTGATAATGTAGATGACCGAGAAGAGCTCGGCCAACTATCTAGTGGTTCAAGGGACGCTGAAGAAGGTGCCAGGGTAGCAGATGACACTAGTAGTCCTGAGGGATCTAAAAACGAATGTGAAGATGTTAGTGAGGGGAGTTCAAGTGATCAACCAGGGCGACCCCAGAGGAATCGGAGGGCACCACGGTTGTTTACTTACGAGAAGATGGGGCAACCGTCTTATGTTAGTTAGAACTAAGCAGTATAGTTGTTCTTGTGTAAATAGCCATAACAGTATTGATTTAGTAGTATCAGTATTATGTCATGTTATTTTGTTTAGACACTTCCCCTATACATTGGAAGAAAACCCACAGGTAACATTTCAGTATTGATAGGACCAGATGTGGGAGATATTGGCCAATGTCAGTACATAGAATACCTTTTGGTAAGTTGATAACTTACATTTGAACTATTACAGTCGCAATGATTGCATATGTGAATGTAATCGGCCAATTTCATTCACTGGGCTGTCACTCACGAACAACTGGGAGTTCGCAGGTTCAGGTAATTTTACCAATAGTTCTATGGTGTACCCAGGCTTTAAGGTATTGTCTCAGGGAAGGGTAATATTTTTGTATTATTGTTAGTCGGTTTTTGGCGGAAATGTCAAGACAACATTTTTCAAGCAGGGGGAGAGTGAAACGGGTTCTCTAGGGGGGACCAAAATTTTAGTGGTTTGTAACCTATGGCGCGAAACTCTCTAACAGCGGAGGTACGTTAATTTGTACCAACGAACTTCCGCCACTGTGGGCGATAGTAAAACCGCCAAATTTACATTTGTCGTCCTTTCAGGTGAGTTAAATGCGCGACTGTCGGTTGAAATGAACTGTCAATATAAATATCTTTTCCCGTATATCAATAAATTTCGTAAGAACACATTACCAAAGAAGTTAGGGACTGTTTGTTCGTAGTGTCACCAGTTTTCGCGTCAAACATATACACTACGTTCTGTGTAAAGTTAGGTATATTTGGCATGGTATACATTGTGTATTAGTCATTATTTTCCATTTTATGATTCTTTTTGTAAGTTGATTGATATTTACTTAAGGCAGAACCCAATCCCTTGTTTGCTAAAAACTACGGAAGCACATAAGAGTCAACATTCAATTGTGAATTTATTGTTGATTTAATGGAATAATACAAATGCTACAAATATGTTAGTATTAGTTGGTAGTCAAAGATTTTCTAGTCTAAATTGCGTTTAAATTAAAATGCTTTAATTTAAAGCCATTCATGTGACCTTTTGTTGGTTTTCCAAATCAAGTATGGAAGACTATTTAGGCCCTTATTTCATAACTTTGTTTTGCTTTTATTTTACTGTTAATATGGAATCCAACGTTTCTAATAATAACTATTGGCGTTTATGTTTACACAGTCAATACTACATACTTGAACTATGGAAAGCCAATTCTGTTATAAGTTTGATTATATTCATTTTTGTATCTGTTTATGTTACAAATTTGTCAAGTAATCAATATGTGTATTGATACTCTGTTATCTAGTCTAACGAGCCATGCTGTCATTTTATGAAGACATTGCAAATTCATGTATTGTTAAGGTTTTGTTCAATTATGCATAATAGGGAATTTGTACCAACGAACTTCCGCCACTGAAGGCGATAGTAAAACCGCCAAATTTACATTTGTGTTTTGTCGTCCTTTCAGGCCTAACGAAGGTTATGTAACACGATCATTGTTATCATATGACATCATCCTTTGACAGTTTCTGCTCTTTTAGGACCAAGGAAATAGTCACAGCTTTTTGCTTATTTCTCAATCTACAGTGTAGTCTATTATTTGTTGTCTTATTGTATGGTAAAGTTTCATATATAATGCAGATCTTATGACCATTCAGCAGTCATTACCAAAATACCTTTTTTTCATATATGATCATTTAACATGTATTACCAAAATACCGTTTTTCATATTTCCCCAGACGAGGGACATTAGTAACTCTGTTGCTATCTTGTTTATAACTATGTTAGTGCTGCGTGTATGCCTGTTCTAGAGCAGTACTCCCCTAAATGGCATCCTACACTGATGTGAAGTCTCGGCCTGTTTACAACAGACACCCGATATGGCAGCTTGATAATCAACCTTGACCTCTCGCTTGTGACAGTGCACTCTTGATAACTGACCGACACATCTGAGATCACACACATCTTCAACATCCCACACTTCTCTCTTTTTTTGAGACAGTTTTTTTTTCCAATTCGCACTTTTATCTCACTCATCTTCAAGATATTTCATCGATTTCTAACTCTTCTGTCTTCTTTAGAGAATTTCTTTCTTTCTAATTCACACTCATCTTCAAGGCACTTCTTCAAGAAATCACAACACTCACTCGAGGCACTTTTTTTGTATCAGACTTCTTCAAAATCACATTCTTCATTGAGACTTCTTCGAGATCCCACACTTTCTCATCACATTTTTTCGAGAGGTTGTAGCCCTAGCAGATGCATTCCATTAGATAGTGTAATTCTGCAGGCACTGAACATGTGCAGATATGCCTGAAACAATAATGCATTGGAAACAAGTCTATTAACATTTTAGAATTATTTTATATTTAGAATGTTGTGATCCTTGGTTTCAAGAAACACATTACTCAATGAGAGATGGTCTAAAATATTTTTTGGCGGATATTTATACTCTCAATCAGTTCTTAGAACAGACAAAACATGTTTTACTATTCAGCAATAAACAAAGGAAATCACATTAATCCAAAATAATCATAAAATGATGTTTTTAATTTCACACATACCTTGCCTAAATCGGGATCTGTATTTTTCACGTGACACGTCCTATATGCAGCATTCACTCTATGACTAGAATGAAAAGAAGAAGAATGTTAAAGAAACTAACCCTCAAATAGCGGCAAGATTACATTACAAAACTGCTTATCAAAACTCAAGCTATAGTTCAGGTCATATAATAATGTCTATATGCCAATTAAAAGTATAGGTTTATTTAGATTCTTATAATATGATGTTCGGACTGACTGATTAAAGCCGTTTATATGTCTATAGTTTGGATTGTCAAAATAGGTAAATTATGTATATACCTCGTCGTAAAATCGTTGTAAAATTTGGCTGTTGTTGGCAGGATAGCTACTGTAAGCAGCAAATTGTGTATTCAGCCCGTTTACATTTGGTATTTCACCAGCAGGGAATATAATTCATATTCCTAAATATTCCACCAGCAGGGCACAGATAGAATAATTAGGCACTGCTCAGCCAAGGATTGACCTTTTTATTACACGTCTACTTAACTATAAGCTAAATTCAATGCGTTTTTTTACTGGACGGATGTTATAAAACCTACCTATCTTCGAGCGTAGTTTTCGCAAATTTGTCATATTACTCATAATTATCCTGTTTGTAGGCTTACCGGTAGTCTATTCTTGTTTATAAGAAGAAACTATATTTGTTTCATAAAACTTATAATCATGGAAATAACAAAATGAGTCATTGTTTAGAAAAATTTAAGAACGTTTATGTTGACAGAATCCTCTAGAGTATGGCGAGTAAAACCTACAGATGAAAGTTTGCTACACAATGCAAATTATCAAACTCATTTTTGTTAGAAAATGGTTGTGATAGTTATGCCGGTGGATTAAAAATGACAAATAAGAAAACTAGACGCAGTTTACTGAAATCGGTCAACTATTTTAAACTTTACTGGCAGTTAAAATTTGTAATAAACATTGGCGACGGCATCATTTTGAAGTGGAAGGGCCATTATGAAATATAAATCGATTAAATATTTCATTGGCGACGGCATCATTTTGAAATGGAAGGGCCATTATGAAATGTAAATCGATTAAATATTTCAGGAACAATGAGTCGAGAGACTTCACAACACAAAATGTTTAATGACATATTTCTTACTATATTTAGGTAGACGTGTAATAAACAGCTATCCAGCTGGCTTGCGGAACATCATTCGTTCTGCCCAGGTGTCCGCCCGTGCACGAAAATTGCCTGAAGGCGCACCTGGGATCTTTGTCCACCAATGGAAGCTAGAAAAGTTGCCATATGACCATAGCTGTTGGTGCGACTCAAATCAAATGTAATAAACATAAGATAGGTATCATGCTAACTGGGTCACCCTCTTTAAATAAAGACCTATTCATTCATATTTTTTTTTTTGATGAAATGAGGACAACAGATTACATACCACAGCTGATATAGGTACTTGACAATATGGTATGGCTCCAGAGTTTTGAACGATTCCAGGACAGTATCTTCATATCTGTGAATATTTAAACACTGATTTACATTCAATTGTCACAACCAGTAAACGATTCTGTAAATATGTTTGTTCGAGAAACACAACTATGTTTAAATCAACCATCTGAACGTTCTGTCTTCTACTTCTTTAAAAAATATTTGTTTCTTATTCCAATTCTTCTTCTTCTTCTTCTTGTGAATAAAACTTCACCTACTTTAATTGATGTAACTGAAGTCTCTGGACTAACCTTAACAGATGTAACAGTAACCTTAACAGGTGTAACAAAAATGTCTCTGAACTTTCTATAACATGCGCAACTGTAGCTTCTTTGCACTTTCTGTTAACAGATTTAACATAAATGTAGCTACACTTACTGTAACAGATATAAAAGAAGTCTCTGCACTTACTGTAGCAGATACTAGAACACATGTGCCGCCTGTCAGCGCTTTGTCAGTATAACAAGGTTTCTTGCACTCAGATAAATGACCTTGACAAACTGGCCTGGATAAGTTTTCGTGAAGAAAAAAATGAGTAGTTTTATAATGACCTTCAGTGTGACCTTGACCTGCATATATTAGTATTGCCATGTTAATGTTGTCATGATAAGTATATATAAAAAGCTTGATGAAGAAATATCAAAAGATGGAAAAGTTATAGCCAACATTAAGATTTTTGAAGAAAAAAATCAGTATTTAACCCATATAATGACCTTCAGTGTGACCTTGACCTTTATATTTTAGGATGGCCATGTCGATGCTGTCATGATGAGTATATATTGAAAGTTTAATGAAGAAATATTCCGAAATGAGAAAGTTCTAGCCTTAAGTTTTCGTGAAGAAAAAAAAGAGTATTTAACCCATATAATGTCCTTCAGTGTGACCTTGACCTCTATATTTTAGTCTCTATATTTTAGTATGGTTATGTCGATGTTGTCGTAATGAGTATATATGGAAGTTTGATGAAGAAATGAGAAAGTTATAGCCAACGTTGTGATCATGAAGAAAAAAAGAGTATTTTACCCATATAATGACCTTCAGTGTGACCTTGACCTTTATATTTTAGAATGGTCATGTCGATGTTGTCATGATGAGTACATATTGAAAGTTTGATGAAGAAACATGAAGAAATGATAAAGTTGTAGCCAACGTTAAGTTTTTGTGATGGCCAGACTGACTGAAGGACGACAAAGTGATTCCTATGTATCTCATTTTTCTTCGAAATGGCATCACATTTTTCTTCGAAAAGGCAACACAAAAAAGAAGTCACTGCACTTACTGTAACTGATCTAAAAGAAGTCTCTACAAGTACTGTAACTGATATAAAAGAAGTCCCTACAGTTACTGTAACTGATATAAAAGAAGTCTCTACAGTTACTGAAACAGATATACAAGTATTGAACAGATATAAAAGAAGTATCTACAGTTACTGTAAGAGATATAAACGAAGTTGCTACAGTTACTGTAACAGATATAAAAGTCTCTACAGTTACTACAACAGATATAAAAGAAGTCTCTACAGTTACTGTAACAGATATAAACAAAGTCTCTACAGTTACTGTAACATATATAAAAGTCTCTACAGTTACTGCAACAGATATAAAAGAAGCCTCTACAGTTACTGTAACAGATATAAAAGTATCTTTGCTTATTGAAACAGATATAAAAGAAGTCTCTACAATTACTGTAACATACAAAAGTATCTTCACTTACTGTAACAGATAGTTACTGGAACAGATATAAAAAGAAGTCTCTACACTTACTGGAACAGATATAAAAAGAAGTCTCTACACTTACTGTAACAGATATAAAAAGAAGTCTCTACACTTACTGTAACAGATATAAAAAGAAGTCTCTACAGTTACTGATATAAAAGAAGTATCTACAGTTACTGTAACGGATATAAAAGAAGTCTACACTTACTGTAACAGATATAAAGAAGAGTCTCTGCACTTACCTTAACAGATGTAACATAAGTCTATGCACTTAGTGTAACAGATATAAAGAAAGTCTATGTACTGACTGTAGCAGATGTACAGAAAGTCTCTGCACCTATTGTAACAGATATAAAGAAGAGTCTCTGCAGTTACTATAAAACATATAAAAGAAGTCTCTGCACTTACTGTAACAGATGTAACAGAAGAGTTTCCGCATCTTTGTTGTTAAGAAGATGATCCACTTGAAAACTGTTGTCTATGACTAAATCACTAATTCTTTCAATACTGCAATAGATTACCATGTTCATTATAGTGCCACTGAAACAAGAGATCCAAGACGGCACACAGATGTTCTTCTATGCTGAAGATTATCAACATTTTAATAATACATCAAGTAAGAATAAGAAATACTTAAAATAATGGAAAATACACAATGTCAGACTATGGATAATGGACAATATCAGATTACGGATGATGTCATACTGGATAATGTCAGGCTATGGATAATGGACAATATCAGACTATGGATAATGGACAATATCAGATTACGGATGATGTCATACTGGATAATGTCAGGCTATGGATAATGGACAATATCAGACTATGGATAATGGACAATATCAGATTACGGATGATGTCATACTGGATAATGTCAGGCTATGGATAATGGACAATATCAGACTATGGATAATGGACAATATCAGATTACGGATGATGTCATACTGGATAATGTCAGGCTATGGATAATGGACAATATCAGACTATGGATAATGGACAATATCAGATTACGGATGATGTCATACTGGATAATATCAGGCTATGGACAACGTCCGATTTTGGATAATAAACAATGTCAGACTATGGACAATATCAGACTATGAATGATGTCAGACTGGATAATGTCAGACTATGGACAACGTCCGATTTTGGATAATAAACAATGTCAGACTATGGACAATATCATACTATGGATGATGTCAGACTGGATAATGTCAGACTATGGATGATGTCAGACTGGATAATGTCAGACTATGGATGATGTCAGACTATGGATGATGTCAGACTGGATAATGTCAGACTATGAAAGTGTAAACATATTCAGACTTAGACAAGATTGATATTGGTAGATAACATAACAAAGTGGAGACGAGGTTGTTGATCTACTGGTATTTTCCAAATATATGTATATAGCCATGTGGTTTAATGTCACTTTTAACTACCTTTCAGTCATATCCCGATAGTGTCTGCTTGTAGCAGTAAGCTCTATGCTAAGTGCAGCTACACTGGAATATCACAACGCAGACACAGGACATGGAAACGGGAATGGTAACATCTTTCTTAACAAACATTTTACATGGTTCTTTGTGATTTTCAATCTCGATTTACAAGCATTGTAACAAGATACTTCGATTACTGACAACCGATCTCAGGAAGTTTAAAATCTCAATTTGCAAACTATGCACCAACAATTAATAAATTGTTTCCTAGTAGTAGTACAAAGGCGAACTATGCAATAATATAACACATATAATTTCTCTCGACTTGTCAAGTGGGAAAATGTTGACTCTTACGGATGGCGGGAGTATAAAGTACTGGTTCTACCCATTAAAATTGTGGTGGTCTGCCTCTATCATGAAAAATGACCATCATATATGGCCTAACATCTGCTAAAATGAAGTAAAACACCATTTAAACAAACTCTACCTGCATAATCTTGCATTATGCGATAATGTAACACACATAATTCTGTAATCTCCCTCCCTACCTGCATCATTTTGCATTATGTGATAATGTAACGCATATAATTCTGTAACCTCAATACCTGCATAATCTGGCATGACAATACTGCAGGAAGACTCCCGAATCTTGTTTAAAATTCAGCACTCTATCCCAGCTGAACTTATAGTTCTTAAGACGCTGTTGACTCAAATCCTGCACTATTATTGCACTTTTACCTAATACGTCTGCTACACTATCAAAATCCCCCTCCACTTTAGTAGCTGAAAAATAAGTACATAATAAGTCTCATGAAACGTGTTTTCAAGGGATACACAGCAATATTAGTTGTTCTACATAACTTGCATATTTACAAATCATGATTGACAATTATTGAATAGTTCAAAGAAAATTGTTTTTGCATATAGCTGATGTTGACTATATTGCACCTATAACATATTAAAAGCTAACCAGAATAACCTTGAAATATTGAAATCTCTCAAATTTGATGCCTTTTATTTAAAAAATTATACACAATCAGGTTTAAAGTCAAAGTAATAATAGATTCATAAATCTAGATGCTAATTTTAGACCGTGATAAATTCCCATTTGTAAGTAGCGGGCCATTCTTCCCATTGTTTTAATTGCATACAAGAACACACAGCCAAAACATGTAGTAATACAATACAGAAACAAAATCCTGTATCACTACGAATGTTTTCTAGTTCTGTATAACTATCCTACTAAAAACTGAGGTTGTGATGTCGATATCTTGGCTTGTGTGTAATCAATGTAGCCTACCTGTGTATAACTGGTCTTATATTTAAAGGGGATTCTTATAAAGGTATATGATAATAGGATAATTTCTAGAGTGTTATAAAACTTAAATTAGCCTCTTGAGGATATGCCATATCTCCAGGATCACATTTGACATTCCTTGAGATCCTGCAGCTTGTGGATATGCCATATCTCCAGGATCACACTTGACATTCCTTGATATCCTGCAGCTTGTGGATATGCCATATCTCCAGGATCACACTTGACATTCCTTGAGATCCTGCAGCTTGTGGATATGCCATATCTCCAGGATCACATTTGACATTCCTTGAGATTCTGCAGCTTGTGGATATGCCATATCTCCAGGATCACATTTGACATTTCTTGAGATCCTGCAGCTTGTGGATATGCCATATCTCCAGGATCACACTTCACGTTCCTTGAGATCCTGCAGCTTGTGGATATGCCATATCTCCAGGATCACATTTGACATTCCTTGAGATCCTGCAGCTTGCGAATGGGCCATATCTCCAGGATCACATTTGACATTCCTTGAGATCCTGCAGCTTGTGGATATGCCATATCTCCAGGATCACACTTCACATTTCTTGAGATCCTGCAGCTTGTGGATATGCCATATCTCCAGGATCACACTTCACATTCCTTGAGATCCTGCAGCTTGTGGATATGCCATATCTCCAGGATCACATTTGACATTCCCTGAGATCCTGCAGCTTGTGGATATGCCATATCTCCAGGATCACATTTGACATTCCCTGAGATCCTGCAGCTTGTGGATATGCCCTATCTCCAGGATCACACTTCACATTTCTTGAGATCCTGCAGCTTGTGGATATGCCATATCTCCAGGATCACACTTCACATTCCTTGAGATCCTGCAGCTTGTGGATATGCCATATCTCCAGGATCACATTTGACATTCCCTGAGATCCTGCAACTTGAGGATATGCCATATCTCCAGGATCACATTTGACATTCCTTGAGATTCTGGAGCTTGTGGATATGCCATATCTCCAGGATCACATTTGACATTCCTTGAGATCCTGCAGCTTGTGGATATGCCATATCTCCAGGATCACACTTCACATTCCTTGAGATCCTGCAGCTTGTGGATGGGCCATATCTCCAGGATCACATTTGACATTCCTTGAGATCCTGCAGCTTGTGGATATGCCATATCTCCAGGATCACATTTGACATTCCCTGAGATCCTGTAGCTTGTGGATATGCCATATCTCCAGGATCACACTTCACATTTCTTGAGATCCTGCTGCTTGTGGATATGCCATATCTCCAGGATCACACTTCACATTTCTTGAGATCCTGCAGCTTGTGGATATGCCATATCTCCAGGATCACACTTGACATTCCTTGAGATCCTGCAGCTTGTGGATATGCCATATCTCCAGGATCACACTTCACATTTCTTGAGATCCTGCAGCTTGTGGATATGCCATATCTCCAGGATCACACTTCACATTCCTTGAGATCCTGCAGCTTGTGGATATGCCATATCTCCAGGATCACATTTGACATTCCCTGAGATCCTGCAACTTGAGGATATGCCATATCTCCAGGATCACATTTGACATTCCTTGAGATCCTGCAGCTTGTGGATATGCCATATCTCCAGGATCACATTTGACATTCCTTGAGATCCTGCAGCTTGTGAATATGCCATATCTCCAGGATCACACTTCACATTCCTTGAGATCCTGCAACTTGAGGATATGTCATATCTCCAGGATCACATTTGACATTCCTTGAGATTCTGCAGCTTGTGGATATGCCATATCTCCAGGATCACATTTGACATTCCTTGAGATCCTGCAGCTTGTGGATATGCCATATCTCCAGAATCACACTTCACATTCCTTGATATCCTGCAGCTTGTGGATGGGCAATATCTCCAGGATCACATTTGACATTCCTTGAGATCCTGCAGCTTGTGGATATGCCATATCTCCAGGATCACATTTGACATTCCCTGAGATCCTGCAGCTTGTGGATATGCCATATCTCCAGGATCACACTTCACATTTCTTGAGATCCTGCAGCTTGTGGATATGCCATATCTCCAGGATCACATGTGCCTGTCATGAGATCCTGCAGCTTGTGGATATGCCATATCTCCAGGATCACACTTGACATTCCTTGAGATCCTGCAGCTTGTGGATATGCCATATCTCCAGGATCACACTTCACATTTCTTGAGATCCTGCAGCTTGTGGATATGCCATATCTCCAGGATCACACTTCACATTCCTTGAGATCCTGCAGCTTGTGGATATGCCATATCTCCAGGATCACATTTGACATTCCCTGAGATCCTGCAACTTGAGGATATGCGAAATCTCCAGGATCACATTTGACATTCCTTGAGATTCTGCAGGTTGTGGATATGCCATATCTCCAGGATCACATTTGACATTCCTTGAGATCCTGCAGCTTGTGAATATGCCATATCTCCAGGATCACACTTCACATTCCTTGAGATCCTGCAGCTTGTGGATGGGCCATATCTCCAGGATCACATTTGACATTCTTGAGATCCTGCAGCTTGCGGATGGGCCATATCTCCAGGATCACATTTGACATTCCTTGAGATCCTGCAGCTTGCGGATGGGCCATATCTCCAGGATCACACTTGGCATTCCTTAAGTTTCTGCAGCTTATGGATATGCCATATTTCCAGGATCACACATGGCATTCCTTAAGTTTCTGCAGCTTGTGGATATGCCATATCTCCAGGATCACACTTCACATTCCTTGAGATCCTGCAGCTTGTATATATGCCATATTTCCAGGATCACACCACATTTCTTGAGATCCTGCAGCTTGTGGATATGCCATATCTCCAGGATCACACTTCACATTTTTTGAGATCCTGCAGCTTGTGGATATGCCATATCTCCAGGATCACACTTGCCTATCATAAGAACCTGCATATATGGCATGTGTGAGGTGATACATACAAACTTCCAGAATACGTTACTCTAGTAATAATCCTCTATTTATCTCAATAATATCAAATAACAGATTATGTATGTTGTGGTGATACCCCTCCTGGCCCCCTTACTTTTATGACGAAGCATGGATTCCTTCATCCTGTGCTGGGCCTCGTCTAGTATGTCCTTCAGAAACACAACCTTGCCTCGCCGTGTACTCATACCCTCAATTCTCCCAAATTTTACATGAATATCATCATTTAACCTGCAAGTAGATACAAACAATATCATAGGTGAGGGGGAGATTGTGGGTGTGGTGCATAGACACACACATGGATGCACAAAGAAGGAGACAATTGACAATTACATTCCAAAGAAAACTTAACCACAAGATTTCAGGTACTGTATATATTAATCGGACGCAGTAAGGTGCTAAAATAGCTCTTCATTTTTTCCCAAAAGACAAGCTTAAAAGGGATGCTGAGTGAGTTATTTAAACGTTCATAAGACAGTATCTCCTTACGTTTCAATGAAACTACAGTCAAGCCTTTCTTACCAAACCAGTAAAAGGAATTAGTCATGCCTTCCTGTCATTTTGCATTTTTCTGATCTGTAAAGTGAGTCAACGTAATACCACCCATACTAAAAAAGCTCACCTTTTTTTCCAGTCTGGAAATTTTAACATTATTCCACTTAAATGTGCAAAATGCAAGTGTTGACCATTCTCAACCTGTGGAAACAAATGAAATTACAATAAAATATATTCAGACTGTTCATAAATATCATGTATATTTCTTCCTCTTTGCAATAAACCTAGTTTCTTTTTAGAATTGTTATTAGATATGTTTCCATGGATTTGTTATGGGTTCGTTTTAAAGTTATTTTATTAGATATGTTTCCATGGATTTGTTATGGGTTCATTTTAAAGTTTTTTTATTAGATATGTTTCCATGGATTTGTTATGGGTTCATTTTAAAGTTTTTTTATTAGATATGTTTCCATGGATTTGTTATTGGTTCGTTTTAAAGTTTTTTTGTTAGATATGTTTCGTTCAATTTAAAATTAATATTTATAAAATGTGTTCAGTTTACTTGATGTTAAATGGTCAATAAGTTGATTTAAGACTGGTCTACGTCAGTTGTAGTGTCACGTGGCAATCTTGATTTCCTTAAAACTCTCAGCATCCTCACTGGCTGTTAGTTTTTCTACCTAACTGGTATATTTACAAATCATTATATATAATTATTTAACTGCTGGGATCGATTATAGAGAAATCCTTCAAGAGATGGTAGACGTGTGGTTCTTTTCACGAACGAGCGTATAACCGTATGCGAGTGACTGAAAAAACAAAACATGCCTACCATCGAGTGAAGGATTTCCCTATTATCGAACACAGCAGTTAAATAATCTATTTATTACATTTTAAATCAGTATATGCATGATTTTAACCGCAGTTATTCGCTTGATTGAACTTTATCGGCGGATGACGTCGACATCAGCAACACTTTCTTGACGTCATAACTCAACGTTGCAGTTAGTTATTTTTGTGTTCGGAGTTAATTGTTAATATTTAGCGATTATGAATATTCTTTCACTGAGAAATCCCAATCTTTCACCGATAAAAAAATGCAATAAATATAATTATTTGATTGTATCAAAGCAAATTGTTTTAGCACATTACTAACTGTGAATTACATTGCACCAAGTATATGTTAAAGGGACACATGACAATCTTGAGTTTTATTTAAACATTTAGCGTTTGCAACTCAATTTATTTACGCTGCCTAATTTTAAATTTAAAATTGCTTGCATAAAAAAATGAGATTTCTATTTTCTTCGCTATTCTTCCGAATGTTTTAATATATTATTGGTGCAATATTATCAAAAGTTGGTAATATGTGCTTTGAACTATTCTAATAATTAATATTATAATAATGATTGCACACATATAACAGGGCAAGAATATTTGTTTCTGAGTTACTTGTCCTACGTAATATTTGAATGGCCAAATTGATAAATTGTTACAGAATTTATCTGAATTTCTACTTGTTCTGTATCAATGAGCACTCGTCATGGCGAGCGGAAGAGTAGAATTTTCGTGCCCTGTATAAGTTATGTTGAAAAAACAAACAGGACACCGCGAGTTTTGAACAAACCAAGATTGCCGTGTGTCCCTTTAAAACATATGGTATACTAACGAGGAAATAATGAACTCTCCAAATTGTATTACCTTTTATTTAATTAAATGCGAGAATGTATAAAGTCCTGGTCAAACTGATACTGCATTTATAAATCGAGGTGCTTATTTTAATGTTTGAGAAACTTCAAGATTGCGTGTGTCCCTAAAGGACATCAACAACCTGTTCCTGTTCCTTAACCTGTAAATAACCCTATATATACATAAACTATTGAACTGAAAAGCCTACGGTGTAGTTTAGGAATTGGTCAAGCCAAAGGCAATGTTTTGCTCAAATACTAATTAACTTCCATCTTGTTTCTTGTTACACACCATTCGAGGAGTCTCAATTCTAAACTATTGTATCTCATTCTTTATTTATATACAGTATACAACTATCTACTTCTGTTGAGGTCAATGGTTAAAACTATTCATCCAAGGGAGTGACTATTGACCCGAAGCAGTAAAGGTCTCACTATGCACTTAGCTCCCTTGCATGTGACTGTAGGATGATTCTTACACCATAAAAAGTAGGGGTGTGTTCTTCGGTTTGAGATATTTTAATAATTGCCCATGGATATTTTCTTTTCTTGTTGCAGGTGAGAAAACAATAGTGTGAGATTGGATGAACAGCGATTAGATGACACTGACAGCAAAATGTGACACATTTGTGGGTGCTCAAAATGCGTATGAATTTAGGTGCAAACTGTTTAGTGAAAGCCGAAAAGAGTACCTTGACTGCCACCACTCGCATTAAAAAAAAACCAAACTGGGCTATGTACCAGATTTTGTGGATTTTTATGAGCAGCAGTAACTGTATTTTCTCAAAAAAATACTTTTAGACTCTAAATGCTTGATTCAGAATGGAAAATTGGACTTTACTGCCTATGGCCAACACAGTAAAATCGAAGTGTGTTGTGAGACCTTAACAGAAACAATCAGCCAGACGCTTTCAGTACAGCTTTCATTGACACAGATCAATATTTCTGAGTTTGATGTTTTCAACTGTGTAAAAAAGTTGAATTGAACATTTTATGATGAATTGCAATGAACTTTAGTTGGATTTGGCCATAAATTAGTGATTTTGCACATGAAAATGGACCATACTTTGATCAACATGGATTATTTTGTGTATGCTGTTTGTAGTGAACTCCCAAACCACTTCCGTAATGTCGATATGGATTCCAGGCGATGAAACATCCTGATGAAACGCAATATAAATGTTGTCAGTGCATATTTCAGTGCATACACATGTACATGCAGTATCAACTATTCCGCGAAAGATGGATATTCGATTGTATTTGCCAAAAAAAGGTTGTGCTTGCGAGTCGATAAATTGTTTCTGGAAGTTTAGTTCTCGTCTCTGTTGGGTTCAAATGGATACAATATACCGACACTATGCCAGGGACATGTTCACGGAAAGCAGCTTCATATGACATCTAACAGGTATGTGTTTGTATAGCAAATTATTTATTTCAGCTATTGACAATATTAGAAAAATACCCCACCCACTTATGCAGTGCAACAAATTTCAAAACCGCTGTTCGGTGTGTCTTATTTGTCGAGAATGTTCATCAAATATGTTTATTAACTTAGTCGCTCTTCCTTGTTTGCTTTGAAGTTGCGTGACAACCTTTTTCGAACCGCTGTGTCTTTTGGGAAGATTTGTCGTTTGCAGTTGCACATTTGTCGAGACACAAAATTGTTTCATGCTTGGTGTTAGCTGAATGAGGCGTTCCAGCTTTTAGCGTATTCATCTCATTTCTTGTATTCCATTTGTACGCAGGCAATTTGTTCTCTCGTGATATTTTTTCATGCGCATTTCATACAAATTTCGCGTCATGTCAAATAAAAAACATCTAATATATTGTGTGTCTGTTTATATATAGGAAAAAAAAATCCAGACAAAACTTTAATGTACTGTTACATTCTTCATCGTCTCTTTTTACGTAAATTAAAAAATGGCGTTAAAAGTGTTTTTCCACTCGCATTAAAAAAAAACCAAACTGGGCTATGTACCAGATTTTGTGGATATTTATGAGCAGCAGTAACTGTATTTTCTCAAAAAAATACTTTGAGACTCTAAATGCTTGATTCAGAATGGAAAATTGGACTTTACTGCCTATGGCCAACACAGTAAAATCGAAGTGTGTTGTGAGACCTAAACTATTGACTGAGACAAAGTCAAGGTCAATAGTTTACTGCTGAGGGTCAATAGTCATTCCCGAGGATTAATAGTTTTTAACTATTTACTGAAACAGAAGTATACTCACCAAAATAAAAAAGTACCCCCTTTTTTGCTGGTATTCCCATATGCCAGTTTTTGAGGGTGTAGGACAGCTTGAACAGCACTTTTATTAAACAATGTTTTATGCTTTTACGCTCACTTCACTGAGTACTCAATATTCCTTTAAACAGTTTAAAATTTTGCCAAGTAATACTCTTTTATGGATGCTATGGAAACCTTAAAGGGAGGTAATTTGATGATTTTTGATAATCAAAATCTGTTACCTACACAATCGGTGTTGTGTTTTTCTGTGATTTTTTTCGAAAAGCAACATATAGAGAATATTGTCTTGGACAAATTGAGGTAATGTTTGTAGATTTTATGTGTTTTTAGCAAAAATGCTTGGTTTAAGGAAAAGGGGGATAACTCCCTTCTGTACTGAACGTTTCAAAAAAATCTTTTGTTTGGATTATTGATGGTGGTAGATCTAATTTTTCTATATACATCATTTATTATTTCCTGTTTTGCTGTCTGTATAATAAGGGTAAGAAAAAGGGGTACTTTTTATTTTTGCTCAGTATAGATGTTTTTTTATATTGAATAGTATAAACTCCATTAGTTTTTTTACTCTTTGCTTACTTTTTTACATGACGTCACGTCATGGGAAATCGTAACGTCATTCTCAGACTACTGACCTGCAAAACAAGACTACTGACCGCAAAACCAGACTGAACCGGATAGGAAACGTTCTAAAGTCAATAGTTTATACTAATGACTTACACGTGACTGCCTTTTAGCCAATAAAAACTACGAATTTTAAATGATATACATGAATAATAATTACAACTGTTCCACATTCAGCTCATTTCCTTTATGCTTTTATTTTTAAAGTGACAAATATGGTAAAAGAAACCAACAGCATACTTTCGACAATGTGTTTTCATGATGTGAATTTGCCATACATTTAGTTCTTTCTTAATGTCAAAGCAACAAATTCAACAATACAGCAGTAAATGAAAAACATCCAATTTACTGTGACAACATGTATTTCTATTCCAAACATTGGTTAAGTCTGATATATAACTAGAATATACTTACAACATAGTGTATTCTGTCAAACTTGTACTTATCATATCTATCTAGTAAAGCTGAAATATCCCTGTAAGAAATCATGTGAGTATTATAGTTACACACACAGGTAAACTGAAAACAAAGAATGAAGCCATCATTTTCTCAAGAAGACAATAGAAAAAAAAGAAAGATTTAGTAGTTACCATGTAACATTAGGTGTTACTACCTAACTCTCTATATAAATGGTTGTTACTCATTTCTGACTGGTTCTCGCTATTGACATCAAAGGAGTGAAACAGTACGACTGTTGCCCTCCTGACAATGAACGGTTTCATGTGCGATCTGAATGCGCAAAGACTGCGACCTGAATGCGCGAAGAATTATCCTATCGGGATAACACAATTAACATCGACTAAACGATTTCCCTATATTCTAATTATAACCCAGCAGTTAAATAATCTATTTATTACATTTGAAATAAGTTAATTATATTATAAGCAAAATGTTTTAGCCTTAATCAGTGGATGATGACGACGCCATCAACACTTTATTAACGTCATGACTCAACGTCACTTTTTTTTTTGTTCGTAGTCAAATGAATCCGGAGTTGCAATAACTGATTATAAAGAGAATTAGGTAATAAAACAGTTATTTAATGGGTGTTTTGGAACAGTCTAAACTACTGTCCTTAGTATAACTGTATACTGTGTCATATGAACTGGAATTATCACCTTTCATGACCATAATCATCACCATGAACTCCATAACCTCTTATCATCATCAATCACCATATTCAGCATCATAATCAAACAATCACCATCATCATCTTCATCACTTCATTACAATAATCATCATCTTCATCACCATAATCTCTTACCACCATCAACCATCATCTTCATCATCATCTAATTATCATCATCCTCACAAATCATCATCATCATCACATTACCATAATTATCATCTTCATCACCATAATCTCTAACCATAATCAACCACCATCTTCATCATCACAGTCAACCAATCTTCATCAGCTTCACCAATCACCATCATTATCACCACCACCACCACTATCACCATCTTTATTAATCACTTTGTTTTTTGCAGCAGCCAGTCATCCAAGATGGCCGCCATGGCTAAAATTAGGTCAAATTTAGGGAAATTTCAAACAAAATCTCCTCCGAAACCACTTATTCCATTCTTGTGAAATATCATCATAATTAATCATCTTCACCAATCACCACAATCAATTATCTTCATCAATATCCTTATCGCCATAATCATCAACTTCATCTCATCACCTTAATGCAATCAGATGTAGAGATTTCCCACTCGTTTTAAGAAACATCATCTCCTTCATCATTTTATCACATAACGTCCCTTGATAGCAGTGTCGAACACCCATTTAATATTCTATTGTACGACACATGTGTCATACAACCTGGAACGATTTTGATTGGTTGAGTTAAACCTGTAACACTACGCAAGTTTATTAACTGAAACTATTTTATTTATTACAAATTCACCCAGATCTGAGTCATAAACTTATTATTTGTGACAGCTTATAAAAATAATGCACGTTATACAAAACATTGTTGTTGGTTTGTTAAAAAGTTGGCGTAAACTGCTATTTTGTAAAGAGGTAAAACACGAACTCTTTTATACGCAACGTTATGTGTGAGACGCGACGATACGACGTCACATATTTTATGACGTTTTGGCGCTAAAGTGTGTCTGACGTCGTGGTGGTTCTATGTCCATCTGAATTAATTTTTACTTATTTGATTGCAATGTTATGTGATAAAAAGGATCTTAAACTCGTTCCCATTCAATATAAGATTTATGAAACTCGTTATGAATTATTTTTAATTTTAACTCGCCAAAAGGCTGGTTAAAATTAAAATAATTCATAACGCGTTTCATTAATCTTATATGAAATGGGAACTCGTTTAAGATCCTCTATATATTCTGCATCACACTGCTGTAGGTATTGAGTTTTATGTTATTGAATTTGATTTGTTTTATTTAAAGAAACTAACCTGCCAAATAACATCAAAATTACACAACAAAACTATTTATCAAATCTCTATCCAGGTGTTCAGGTCATAATTATAATTATGTATATGTGCTGACTAAAAGTAAAGATTTATAAACTGGTTCTTAAAATATGCATGATTGAATATGCGTAAAATGAATTATGAGTTGGTAACTTTTAATTTAACGCTTCAGTTTTGGGGTTTAGCCTGGTTAAAGCCATTTATATTGTGTCTATATAGTTTGGATTCTCAAAATATTAAGTTATGTATATATATATTGTTGTCAGTAGGTTTAGAAATGGTGTACATACTTTGTAAAATTTGACTGTTGTTGGCGGGATAGCTTCTTTAAGAAATAAAGTATTTCCAGTGAGTTTATATTGTCCCAGATCAATATGTGGTGGGTGGGACTTGAAGATCATTGATACCAACATCAGTAAGCCCGCGGTTTCGATATGTATTAAGTCCCAAACACCAGGTCTTGATCTTGCACAATATAAACAAGCTGGAAATGTTTTATTTCTTATCTAAGATGGCTTTTTATATATTTAATGCATGCATTTTCCAGACTTTGAACATAATACAAATAAATTCTCACAACTTACATTGTATGCCAATCTCTAAACAAAGAATATATGCAACTTCTGTTTTTAACAATTTAAATTTGGTGTTTGAACATAACGTTGCTTTAAAATAACACAATCATTGTTTTGCATGTTTTCTAATGTTTAAAATTGTTTAAAATGACGTCGTAATGGTAGAAGAACGAGATGTCGGAGGTCTTGATAGGAATACCTCCTCAATAACCAATCAGCACTGAGTATTTTAAATTAGAAGTACTTCAGTAGAATACCTGGTAATATATAATGAAGAACCATCACTTTTTATAACAGTGGCTCGGCTTTCCTCGGGTTGATTGGAGTCCAGTTCAATGACTCCTCTCCCATCTCTACACACAAAAGAGAAACTGAGTTAGAACACATATTCATACAATACAAAGTAAACAGCATACAGATCTACAGCTATTTAAAGAGTATATAAGACTTTTTATGGGGGTCTAGGGATACGATTAATAATTGACAAATAATGATATTCCCATTCTAAAGGTCAAACAAGAGGGCCTGTATCGCTCTACTGGCTTTATGGTGTCTGTGGTTGTGGTGTGTGTGTGTGGGGGTGGGGGAATATAAGTTGTCGTGGCACATATGACAAAATCCTTTGCCCTGCATTGAGCAAAGTGGCTGTCAAACATAAATTATTACAAGTCCCCCAAGTACCCATGTAGAGGAGCCCCTTTATGCTAGAGTAACAAAACCTTTTTTTATAAATGCATCCTTATTTGGACAAGAACGTAAATTTTGTGTTTGTTTGTATTTTTATCCAATTACCCCCTAGCAGCAGAAACAAAATACGAAAATATTTTGTGCATCTACATATCCATAAAAAGAAATACACCACACATGAACATGAAGGGTATGGAGGGAGCATCACAAGGCAAAAATTCCGTTATAATAAATTACTGCAAGTACCCCAAGTTGCACCCCTGTAGAGGGGCCCCTTTATGCAGGTAGTCAAAACTCATTTCATTTAATTATGTTGTGCCTCAAGTCCCTAAATAACCATACCAAGTTAGAACTAGAGGGTGTATTTAGTAAAAACAGATGTCTTCCCCACTGGCAAAAGGGCCACAAATGCTTCGAAAATCATTTAAATGGAACACGGCGATGATATGCTTGGTAAATGATCATCCCTTTCAAGTTTCGTTGAAGTCTGGCCAGGGGTTCAGGAAAACTAGTCTGTACAAAGTTATTGTATTAAAACCTTTAAAGGGCTATAACTCTGCCAAAAATCATTAAACTGGAACACAGCGATGGCATGCACAACTAGGCTTGGTACTGGTCATCCCTGCAAAGTTTCGATGAAATTCGGCCATGAGTTCAGGAGAACTAGTCATAACAATGTTTGTGTAGTAAACCTTTAAAGGGCCCTAACTATGCCAAAAATCATTCAACCATAACATGGTGAAGATATGCACAACTATGCCTGGTACTGATCATCCCTAAAAAGTTTCGAAATCCGGCCAGGAGATCAGAAGAGACTAATCTGGACAAAGTTTGTGCATTAAAACCTTTAAAGGGCCATAACTCTGCCGAAATCTTTCAACTGGAACCCAGCGATGATATGAACAACTAGGCTTGGTTCTCATCATCCCTGCAAAGTTTCTTTGAAATCCGGACAGGGGTTCAGGAGAACTAGTTTGGACCAAGTTTGTGTACTAAAACCTTTAAAGGGCCATAACTCTGCCAAAATCATTCAACCAGAACACGGTGATGATATGCACAACTAGGCTTGATACTGATCATCCCTGAAATCCAGCCAGATGAAGGCACTATTGTCTTAACATGGCAAAATACAGCATTTTTAACTAAATCAAGGGCCATAACTCTGATGTTACTAACCTGAATTGGCTGGTTTTCGAAATTGTCCAAACTTTCATTGTTATTAACAATCTGGTCAAATTTGGTAAAATAGGATGAAAAATGAAGGCCCTATCATCTAAACACAGCATTTTTAACTATATCAAGGACCATAACTGTTGTTTTTCGAACTTGTCCGAGCTTTCATTGATATTAACAAACTGTGCAAGTTTGGAAAAAATCCAATAATAAATGAAGGTGCTAGTGTTCACAGGGCAAAATATGGCATCTTTCATCAAATCAAGGGCCATAACTCCGCAGTTACTGGTCCGATCTGGCTGGTTTTCGAACTGGCCAAGCTTTCATTGATACTTACATTGAATTGAATTGGGTTTTATGGCGCACCAACGCATGAAAGGTTATATAGCACCTAACAGGAATGAACATGCCAGGCTCATCCTCCATTTACATCAAGATAAAATATGGAGAAGAGGCCTAGAACCTATTAACCTTCAGAACTGCAGAATTGCTGCAAATTCTATAGTAGACGCTCCATTTACGATGGAGCCACGTTTCCACGTTTGCATACACCGTGTCATGATGAAGACCTTGAATGAGCATGATAAAATGAACATGAAGGCGGGGTCCTACACCTCTGCCTCTAGCAGGATTTGCAGTGGTTGTATTCTATATGCAAACATGGTAAAGATCAAATAATAAATGAGGTGCTAGAGTATTCACAAGGCAAAATATGGCATTTTTCAGCAAATCAATGGCCATAACTCAGCTGTTACTGGTCCAATATGTCTGGTTTTCGAACTTCTCTGAGCCTTACTTATTGATATAAAGACCCTCGCAAAGTTTGGTAAAGATCCGATTAAAAATGAAGGCCCTATCGGGTTCACAAGGCAAAAGTTAACACAATGATGACGGACGATGATGATGACGGATGACGGACAACTCACCATCCCATAAGCTCTGATGACCCTAAAAATTACTCCTTATTTACAGGAAATTCGTTCTGCAATATGTGCTGTCCTGTGTTACCAACCAGGCTAATTTAAGTATTTAAAGCCCATTTCATTCAAAATATATGGTGAATTCAAATTGATATCATGAATTGAAACATTTTTAAAATTATATGTTATTAGGATTCCTCCACAAAGATCACAGAGCCTACATTGTAAATGTAAGGATTTTGTGTAGTAAATGTGAATGGGTAATGGTTAAACAAGAATATCGATAGAACCAATGGATGCTCCCCGAAGTGGATGCTTTGTTTGAATGAAGTTTTATCAGATGACATAAAGTATAAAGTCAAAGAAAAATGTCCATAATAATAATTTTATGTAGGTATGTGTGTAATTATGTGATACAAATGTTTTTCTTGTACAAATGTCAAAAACAATAACATAGAGCTGCATACCAATTAGAAAAAGAATGGCAATCAATAACATTTCAGACAAACCTGTCTTATAAAAACAAAACTTAATGTGCAGTAAGTGTACAAAGAGGGGTAATTCTGTATTTACTCCGATAAACGTTAGAGTTTTGGTTCCTGTGTCATGCACTTCCACTCTTTGCCCTCTTTGCCCTCTATCATTGTGTGAAGTTTCACTCTAGTCAAAACAGTAGTTTTCAAATTGTGTTCTGGACAGGAATGATAAGTATAAAATAACAAAGGGAAATAACTCTAATGTGAATGCAGACAGGTATATTTTTGTGCATTGCACTTCCTCTTATAGCTGTCTATCAATGTACTAGTATGACATTTAATTGCAGTCCCAGAAGTAGTTTTGAAGTTATGCTCCGGACAAGAATTCTAAGTATAACATAACAAAGGGAAATAACTCTTAAGTAAATGAAGATAGAAGATAGAGTTATGGTTCTTGCCCTCTGCATCTTCCTCTCACTGCCCTCTATAATTATTTGGCGTTTCCAGTCCCATTAGTAGTTTTCAAGTTATGCTCATTGACATGAATTATTAGTATAAAATTACAAAGGGCAATAACTCAAATTTGAATGAAGACAGAGTTACGATTCTTGCATGCTATACTTCCCCTCATTGCCCTCTATCAATGTTTGAAGATTCATTGCAGTCCCACAAGTAGTTTTGAAGTTATGCTCCATACAAGAATGATAAGTATAAAGGTGCACTGCACTATCTCTTCCTGCCCCTTATCATTGTGTGAAGTTTCATTCCAGTCCCATTAGTAGTGTTCTAGCTATGCTTCGGACAAAAATTACAAATATCAAATTACAAAGGGCAATAATTCTAATTTGTATGAATATAAAGTTATGGTTCTTGCACACTGCAATAGCTCTCTGTCAAGAGTGTGAAGTTTCATTCCAGTCCCATTTGTAGTTTTCAAGTTATGCTCCAGACGAATTACAAGTATAAAATTACAAAGGGAAATAACTTGGTGAGTATAAAAGATAACATGTTCTGTTAAAACTCCTTGTTTTCCAGAGTTTCAGCCACCTAAATAAATCTGTTGAAGTATAAGAACAACAAAGATATTGTAAACTTGTATATAATGAGTGTGACTTGAGCAGAAAACAAGATAAACAAATCAACATATAGTAAATCATTTGCTTCAGCCATGCTACATGGACAGCTCTAAATTCTTAAAAGTACCCTAATGCTTTATCTTATGTGACTGCAACCGGAAAGTTGACCTAATTACTCATTTTAATCAAAAATATATATCCTTTAATAGCCCAGTTCAATAACATGATTTGCTTCCCTTTAATGGTAAATGCATAGCTGTCATTAGGAATCTCCATAAAAAAAAATCTTTACTTATCTCAAAAGCTGAAGGAGGTGCAACTATCGGTAAGAAAATTATTACTCTTACATGTGCAGAGTTTTTATTTCAAACTTCCAGGGAGCAAATTATGCTATCCTGATCTCAAAAGCTGAAGAGCTTTTAAGGCGATGCAATTTTCAGCAAGAACATTATTACTCTTACATGTGCAAAGTTGTAATTTCAAACTTCCGGAGAGCAAATTACACTATTCTTGTCTCAAAAGCTGAAGAGCTTTTAAGGCGATGCAATTTTCGGTAAGAAAATTATTACTCTTACATGTCCAGATTTTTTATTTTGAACTTTCGGGGAGCAAATTATGCTATCCTGATTTCAAAAGCTGAAGAGCTTTTAAGGCGATGCAATTTTCAGCAAGAAAATTATTACTCTTACATGTGCAAAGTTGTAATTTCAGACTTCCGGGGAGCAAATTACACTATTCCTGTCTCAAAAGCTGAAGATCTTTTAAAGTGATGCACTTTTTGGTAAGAAACTTATTACTCTTACATGTGCAGAGTTGTCATTTTGAACTTCCGGGGAGCAAATTATGCTATCCTCAGCTTTTGAGGTGATGCAGTTTTCGGTAAGAAAATTATTACTCTTACATGTGCAAAGTTGTATTTCAGGTGTAACACGCCCATTGATTTTTGCATTAAGTTGTGTATAAATTAAAATTTAAATGCCCTGTTGTCATTCATATCTGGGCCCAAGTCATAAATGAATAACTTACATTCTCATCACAAATGACACATAATTTATGCTGCCAAAAAATCCACAGAAAAAAGAACTTGTCTCATGAATGAAAGCTCCCTTTAAAAACATAAACACTGAGATGCCAAAATATTGTATTCATACACTCATTATCATATAAGCAAAGAAAATTCAAACACAATTTTAAAAAGACAATGCTTGAAAAATGTAAGAAATAGATCAACAATGTGATATAAACCAAAAATGACACTTTAAATGAGTGAAAATGCCTTATTTTACAAAAAAAAAAGAGAATTATTTACTGACCGCCATTATGTGACTACCCCAGGCCGACACTTCCTGTGACGCAATGGGTGTATTATACCTTCAAACTTCCGGGGAGCAAATTACACTATTCTTGTCTCAAAAGCTGAAGAGCTTTTAAGGGGAAGTAATTTTCAGATATACTTATTGAGGTGTAACACACCCATTGATTGTTGCATTGAGTTGTGTGTGAATTAAAATTCAAATGCCATGTTGTCATTCATATCTGGGCCCAAATTAAAAATGAATAACTTACATTCTCATCACAAATGACACATATGCTGCCAAAAAATCCACAGAAAAATGGGGGTCATGTATCTTCTAAGAAAGAACTTGTCTCATGAATGAATGGTCCCTTTAATAACATAAACACTGAGATGCCATAATATTGTATTCATACACTCATTTCCATATAAGCAAAATAAATTAAACACTCACAATTTTAACATGGCAATGCTTGAAAAATGTAACAAATAGATCAACAATGTGATATAAACCAAAAATAGAACTTTAAATTAGTGAAAATGCCTTTTTTTACAAAAAGAAATCAGAATTATTTATTGACGCCATTATGCGACTACCCCAGGCCGACACTTCCTGTGTTGCAATGGGTGTGCTACACCTATAAGAATACTTAACTATGAGTGAATTTTCAAAGCAGCTATTCTGACAAAGCCTAGACTATAACGCATTAAAGAAAGAAAAGTTGTCGCGAATCGACTAAGAATCGATCAAGATATACGCGTTTCAAAAGAGAACAGAGCGGTCGACAGCGACAAAAATCAGCGTACTTTTTTTCAGTTTTAACCTGCCTTAACTGTTTTATAAAATGACATTGGGCATACCTAAACTTGATATAATGGATTAAATGCTTCATATAGTCAATACACATGAAGAAATCAAGAGATTTAGCTACCAAAACTGCTCTTTGAATGCAAAATGTGCTGATTTTCATGCCAGCATCCAATTTTCAAGGCAATTTTTCACTTTTGGTCGCATCATACCTTAATTTGGTAACACTATATGAATAGACAGGCATCACAAATACTCCTAAATGCAAGTCTGGTACTAGCTTTGTGATTAAAAGCCAAGTTTTAATGACTGGGCAGCATACTCTGCCTTCAGTTCTCTCTGACATTATCTCAGTAAACCCAATTTCAGGGGGTAAGGGGAAGGATTTTGTGGTGTCATACCTATAAAAGCAGGATTTTAAAAATAGTAGTGCTAAATTGTGATGACAAATACACATATCTACATGTTGATACCAAACAAGCCAAGTTTTAGTGGAAAATGTTTCTCCAGGCCATCATTTAAAGACTTAAAAAATCTGAAACTCCAAATTACGGCTTTCCGCAGCGATAAATAGCAAAAAAAAATTCAAAACCGGTTTTAAAAGAGTGTAAAGTGTTTTTTTGAAGATAAATAATCATTCCAAAAGGAAAAATGCCAGTTAAGTAAGAATCTTAGAGAAAATGACAATTCACAGATCCCGCCTTATAGGTGTAACACACCCATTGATTGTTGCATTGAGTTGTGTGTGAATTAAAATTCAAATGCCATGTTGTCATTCTATCTGGGCCCAAATTAAAAATGAATAACTTACATTCTCATCACAAATGACACATATGCTGCCAAAAAATCCACAGAAAAATGGGGGTCATGAATCATCTAAGAAAGAACTTGTCTCATGAATGAATGGTCCCTTTAAAATCATAAACACTGAGATGCCATAATATTGTATTCATACACTCATTTCCATATAAGCAAAATAAATTAAAAACTCACAATTTTAACATGGCAATGCTTGAAAAATGTATCAAATAGATCAACAATGTGATATAAACCAAAAATAGAATTTAAATTAGTGAAATGCCTTTTTTTACAAAAAGAAATCAGAATTATTTATTGACGCCATTATGCGACTACCCCAGGCCGACACTTCCTGTGTTGCAATGGGTGTGCTACACCTTGAACTGTGCTACAGGTAATACTTACTTATCCACCTGTATAATGCCTTCATGCTTGAGTTTCTGTACAAGGTTCAGGCATGCTGTGTTGTACATGGATTCTGAGTGATATTCTGTGAAATGTATACCAAGTCTCTGAAAAAAGAAACATTTGAAATATTTATGATTTGATATATATATGCCTTGTTATCAGTATATAGTGGCACAGTTTCAGATTCAAGAAGATGTAGCCATTGAGATCCCTTCACTATCTTATGTTTCATTGGATGAAGTAAAGAGTCAATACACATCATTTCAAAAAACACCTTTATGCCAATATGTTGATATATGAATCAACTTGTATTGTTTTATTAAGGTATTAATGTAATGCTTTCGAAAATAAATACAAACTAGTACATGTGACCATGGGACACTAACGCCATACTTAAGCACTGTCGGTCAACTAAAAACTGACTTAGCGAAAAAACTTATATGCAAACCTTTTTTGGACTTACGGACAAACAAGGGTAACACTTTACGCTCAATCCACTTCCATGACATGGACTAACTACAATCCAGTTTCTATGGAAACACATCTTGTACAAATATAAGAATGTTGTGTATAGCAAAAGTTTAATAAGGGTTTTAAAGGGCCATACAGAAATCTTGAAGTTTTTATCAAGCATTTATATCAGCGTCTCGATTTATAAATTTAAATCCAATATCATGTTGACTTTAAATCTGCTTGCAATTAATTAAATAAAATTTTGAGTTTTCATTTCTTCTTATTCTAAGAAATATTGTTGCTGGTGTAATATAATATTCAGTTGGTAATATGCAAACAATCAATTAATATTAATGATAGAACAAATGCAAGTTACGTGAACAACCCAATGCTATGAACTGAACTGGGCTATATATCATTAACAGTTTTGGACTAACAAATATGGTTATCAAATTTATAGTATCTTATTTTATGGAAACACCAACAGTTGATATCTGAAAGTTATATATTATATGTATCAAACAGTACCTAAGGACTACTAAGTTGATATTTATTATATACTTTCCAGTAAAATAGTGGATTTTATGATTAAAATAAAACCTTATATTTTCATTGTTTATTTTTCACATGTGAAAATATAATATATATTATATATATTTTCACCACATTTTCACTCAAAATGAAGTCATGCAACTGTTGACGTTGTTTACGTTGTTGACGTTATTGACATCATTGTTTTGGCGCTTTATAATTTTTTTTGCATACTATTCCAGGTTGTGAGTATATAATAAATAGAATATTTGTTTGTTTGTCGTCAATATAGGATTTATTTTCACCTAAAAGTGAGAAAACTCAAATATTTTCACTCGTGCTGAAAAACTCGTGAAAATATAAGTTTTCTCACTTATCCATGAAAATAAATCCTATATTCACGACAAACAAACAAATATCCTCTATTTATTCCACATTTCAAGAAGATTCCTTCAGTGGTTTTGGAAATGAAAAGTATGGCTAAATGACTGACCTCATTTGATTATACCAAAAAACATTTTGGGGAATAATACTTATTTATTTATTTATTTTTCTAGTTTTTTTTCACATAGTTATGTCTCTTTAGTACATTTCTGTGTGTGAATTATTGGAATTTTTCAGTGAAAGAATATACATAATTGCTAAATATTAATAACTAACTCCGAACACAAAAATAACTAACTGTGATATTGAGTCATGACGTCAATAAGGAGTTGCTGACGTTGATGTCATCTGCCGATAACGTTCAATCAAGTCAATAATTTCAGTTAACATCATACATAAACTGATTCAAAATGTAATAAATAGATTATTTAACTGCTGGGGTCGATTATAGAGAAATATTTCACTTGATAGTAGAAAGCCTACCATCTCGTTGAAGGATTTCCCTATCATCAACCCCAGCAGTTAAATAAAACACGTCTACCATCGAGTGAAATATTTCTCTATAATCGAACCCAGCAGTTAAATAATCTCTATCTCTTTAAGATCTGTTGAAAAGTGAAAACCTTTTTTCCTCAGCAGAAAAGTGCAAAATAAATCTTTTTTTCTTAGCAGACTTTCAAAAACAAAAATGTGTATTTAAATGAATAATATTTTTACAAGCGTTACTTCTTTTTTTTAGAGCTTTATAATGATACTACCTTAAAAGATGCACAGCTGCAGCCATTTTTCTTGCAGGAACCTGGCATGGGCTCAGTTGATAGCAAGGTGGCCTTAAAACTGGAGGACATGGGTTCATGCCTCACCGGCGCCACCGAAGTTTGTCAGTTTGTTCTTTCGTAAGACACTTTCCCTTAGCCTTGTCCATTGAAAGGGGACGTAAACAAGGAGATCCTGTGTATCAGAGCCTTACATTCTTAGCAGGTTAAAGAACCACAGGAATCTATTTGTTAGTAAGAGTAGGGCAGGTTCCCAGATTCCTATGTATCCTTCCCCACTCGCTGGGGCAGCTCTAACCTCTACTGTGTTGATGAGGCATTAAACAACATTCAAACTATCTTGCAGATGATTATAAAACCAACTTACCTCATACATTTTTTTGTATTCTCCCAAACTGACATCTCTAAATCTTTGCCATAGTTTCAAATACTCGGCATCACCTGCAACAATAAAGGATTTTTGATGGTGGTTTTACGATTTATTTGAGCTTTTGTTTTCTGTGCCGACATTTGAGTACCGTAAATCTTCTATAATAAAGTTCAATCTAGGTGATTCAAAATGTCGGTCATGTATATATACACACAAGATAAGCTTTTTTTTCTCATCAATTATATACTTTGTAAATGATTGTGTTTCCATAGCCAATACTCGTGACTATTGTGGCTTTAATAAATGAAGCAGAGTGGTACTATTATATTCTCAGTTTTCGAAAAAGCGGATATTTTGTGGTCGGACCCGTCAGTCGCTTTGCTCGAACCTTCACTTAATGAAGGAGGGTTTCATATTTAGCAAAGTGGTGGATTATGATGTGTAGCTGACAAAGACGGTTTCAAATCCAGGGACTGATCACAGGAGCAAGAGGTCAAGGTCAAATTCACCAAAACGGACATCAAACCCATAAATTTCACTTTTTGTTAATGAAGTTTCTTTCATGCTTTAAGACATGATTTACAAATACAACACTGAATGGATTTTGCGATTTGAAGTGCGGTTGCTCCTCCATGTTGGAGAGGGGACTTAGGGTCATATGGGGTCAGCATGCATGTTTATTGTTTCCTTGTAACCTAAACATGTCTAGAGGTCAAGGTCAATATCACCCAAATAAACATCACAGCCACAGTTTTCAATATTTTTAATGAAGTCTCTTTGCAATCTTATTGTTTTCTTATAACCTGAACTCCTATGGCAGTTAAAGGAGGGTGTTCATATCTGACACAGTGATCGACTAGGATGACAGCAAAGTGAGGGTATTTGCGATGCAGCCCGCATCGACTTTGCTCCAGTTATTACTATAATAGGATTGTAATCACTGAAATCATGTTTTCATTCAATCTGATTACCTTGTTCCATTTTACTGAATACTTCTATTCCCCTCTGCTGAGTATCCCTCGATCCATTTGTCTTCTCCATGGCAACGTCACTGTTGATTTTCACATACACCTGAATTAAAAATATTCTCGTTAAAGCTTTCCAACTATAGGCATTCCTACAACCTTTAAAAGTAAAGTAAATATAAGTTGAGTTGAACTGGAGTTAATGGCGCACCTACACAAAAAGGTTATATGGCGCCATCAGGAATGAACATTTCAGGCCGAGCCTCCATTTACATCGAGATAAAACTATGCAGAATATAACTAAAACCTTTTCAACTGCTAAAATACAGAGTTGATGAAAATTATGTTGTAAATACTCCATTTTTCACTGGAGCCACGATCATTGCTTTTTGAAACCAATCAAGTAGCACCTGAAACAATACAGGGATCATGATGAAGACCTTAATGAGCATGACAAAAATGACAATATTCAGGGGAATTTTACACCTCTGTCTGTATAATCAGTGGCCATATTCTTGCCGGGGAACCACACGGGGCTAAAGTAAATATGAAATGTAAATAAATGAACAAATGGTGATGGAAGGCAAGAAATATCGATACTTTACAAGATTTATTTTTAAGAGCCAAGGACAATTCCAATTAAAGCAGGTACAGGTATACCTTGTGTTGGAATTCCTTATCTGAACACACGTGTTTGATGTCAAAGGTAATTTACTGATGTAATGTCTCACCTCAAACAAATGGTGTAAAGGATCTTCGTTAAATGCTTGCTCATCCCCGTATTTCTTGTATCCAACCGTCAGTAACCCTAGTATGCAAATAGTGTAAGCAAGTTGAACATCATCAATTTGAATGGTGTTTTACGTCATTTTTAGCACATATATATTAGGCCATATATTTTTTTGTGGTATAGGCAGACCACCCCATTTTTCCTGGGTAGAACCAGCACTGTGTACCCATTGCCCCCACATCCGTAATTACTGACACTTTCTCACTCATAAGTCGAGCTCCGCGTGGGATTCGAACTTGCAGCGGTGAGAGGTGAGGTTTACAACAAATCATCATTAACCCCTCAATCACAGAAGCGCTAGTTAATCTTCCGTATTCGCTACCGTTTTCATGCACTGAAATAAGCATAATAGACAGGTAGTATGTTTTGTTATAATTATAACACAACATGCAACCTCTGAAGATTTTGATTATTTTTGTTTGTTTCCTTCGAAAAATGTGTTCTCTTGACATGATAAAATTGATCTAGTGTATTACAGATGCAAATGAGAACTGTCTGTATACAGTAAAACATTTAATCCCAATTGTTTGCATGGTAGATATCATACGATACGGATATGGAAGCTGCCATTTTGAGAGCTATGACATCACAGTTCTAAATTGCCTTAATGGAATATTTATAAATATGAAAATTTACTGATTTATCTAGAGAAAAAAATAACAGCAACTGTATGAGAAATATATATATTTATGTGACCAGTAAAGGATTTTGCATTCATTTGCAGTGATTTTCTTTGCTTTAACTGATATTTATCAATATTCCATATATTATGGTAATTTGAAACTATGACATCATAGTTCTAAAAATGGCGACTCCCCTACACGTTTTAGAACAACCTTCAAATGGTCATATCTTTTTTGTTTATCATCCGATTTGGATAATTCTTTCACCTTTTGTCAAGTCTTTCATAACTCTCAATAACAGAGCTCGTTTGGCTGTGTTGCTACATTCCCTTTAACATTAAAGTTAGTTTGTCTCGCATTATTTGAAGGGTGAATGCGTTTCAGCCGCGCAACGTATCTGACGTTATGAACACAACAAAACGACATCATTATTTCTCTTACAAATTACTACCGTATGCAAGGTAAAATTGCCAAAATTGCAAACTACTGTACCAACATAGCAGTTTTGCAAATAAACTGTAAAATGTTTGCTGAATGTATATTTACCAAACTGTGTTCCCCAGTCGCCCAGATAGTTGAGTCGTATCACCCGCCATCCCAGATTCTCGTACAGATTTCCGATGAAATTACCAAGGATCGTAGATCGCAAATGTCCAGCATGAAATGGCTTGGCTATATTGGGTGAACTGAAAGGGATTGATTGCAAGTCAAGTGTGCTTTACACATAACTAAAAATGGATTTATCAAAATGGATTTATCAAAATTTTATTTTAGTTGCTTTTTAAAGTGGGTACATCAGGATTTTCGTGGGGGTCAAGAGGTTCAGCTTAAAATTAACAAATACTGATACTTTCTATCTAAAGGGCCAAAAAAATAATGAACGAGCCTTAAAATGACTACTTATTTATATAAAAAAAATTAATTCTGCAGAGTGCCGAGTAAAATCTAGGTTACACACCAGTGTTAATTTAAGAAGTTTAAACCGCAACCTTTCAAAATCTATGTTAGACATGCATGGTGCTAACTGAATATTATGATTTGATATAACATTTTATCATGAATTTTAACATTTTAAAAATTTAAGATTTTTCTAGAAAAGCCTGATGTACTACCCCTTTAAAGGTCCTTTCCTAAATTGTATAAAACAGAAAATCCAGAAAAAGTGCAAAACATAAGTGCAATGATCAACAAGCAAGCTAGAAAAAAAATACCAAATTGAAATTGCAGTTGAATTATATTTCCAAAGTATGTCATTTGATAAAAATTAATGCTTTACAAATTTATAAAAAGAAAGAAAAAAAGATTTGACCAGATTTATTTAATTATATTAGGCCTGCATTCATTTGGTTAAACAACAGCAGCTCGAAGAAATGAAGAAACATTTTTGGCAATCAGACGTTTGACATATTTTACAGGCTCGCAACAATAAATGCATTTTAGTATACCGTATATTGTTAAATTAAGAGGAATGAACATAATACACTAGAACTCAGCCGCGGTGTATATACAGCTTTATAAGCGCATTATTACTTTCTGGTCAAAGTGCTAGCTTTTGCAGTCACAACGTAGAACGTTCCCTGCACATACAAGGTTTTCTGAGTTTGAATGCTCTCTGCCTCCACAGATTTTTCCTCAGCGGTTTATAATTATTTAAAGGGAATGTATTAAGCATACTGCATTCTGAAAAACTTGGTCAGTGGTGAAAGAATTACCAAAATCGGATGATAAACAAAGAATGATAAACAAAGAATGATATCATCCAAAGAATGATAAAGAAAGGATGATAAACAAAAAATGATAAACAAAGGATGATAAACAAAGAATGATAAACAAAGAATGATTAACAAAGGATGATAAACAAAGGATGATAAACAAAGGATGATAAACAAAGAATGATAAACAAAGAAAACAATTGAAGGTACTTTTGGAATGGATATGGAAGTTGCATTTTGAGAACTAAGACATCACATTTCTAATTATTTTCTAATTATTTTATTTCTAAATTACCATATATGGAATATTTAAAATATTTAATTAACTGATTTATAATGGGAAAATAACAGCAATGTTATGAAATATAAGTATACTAAAGCGTTAAAATACATTATATGGCCAGTTAAGGATTTTGCATTCATTCGCAGTGATTTTCTTTGTTTTAAATGATATTTACCAATATGCCATATATGGTAATTTTGAACTATGACCTCATATTTCGGAAAATGGTGGCTCCCATATCTGTTTTTGAACATTCAAATGGTCATATATCGCTGTAGGTTCGATCCCTCAGGGGCCTAGAAATCTTTATGTGAGGAAGCTATCAAGCTGGCTTCTGGAGCGTAGGTGGTTCTACCTAGGTGCCCTCCCATGCACGAAAATTGCTATGAGGGGCACCTGGGGTCTTCCTCCACCAGTGGAAGCTGGAAAGTCAGCATATGACCGTAGCTGTTGGTGCGACTATAAAATCCAATTCAATTTAATTCAACACTTCTTTTTTTATTGTCATATTTTAATAATTCTTACACCATTTTTTCAGAACTCTCAATAATAGAGGTTGTATGGCTGTAGCACTACATTTTCTTTAAGTAAATTAATAATTTGTAGACTATTAAATATGATTTCTGATGGGCTTTGTCTACAACAGCTCACTCAAGCACATAAATGATATTATTTATTTATACTGACCTATATTCTACAACAACAGTTTTATTCGAGCTGTCCACTCTTTCTTTAGTTTCGCCATATCCATAGTTGGTACCCTGAACGTGTATGTGATTCACAACAGTCTACAAAAACACAAACAAATTATGCTTATGAATAAATGTCGAACAAACTTCTGAAAAGTACTTTTTTTAAATTCTATCTTTCATTAATTTCTAATGTGGCCTTGTGGATAATGCAGTGGACTTGTAACAAGAGAACCTTGTGCCATTTAGTTTCATCGGTGTGTTCTTGCACAAGACACGTTCCCTTAGCCTAGTTCATGGATGGGGATGTAAACCGAGCAGTCCTGTGTATCAGTCTATCCTCCAAACGTGTTAAGAACAATAGGAAGGGGGACTCAACGTCATCTATAATTCAGCTATCTTCTTTCAGATTATGTCTTTCAGGATGCACTGTGTTATTTCTATGGCGATATCTGCGTTTGTTGTTACTTTCTTTCAGCAGTCATATCAAACTACTTCGTAATTTGGTTCTTTTCTTTCAGAGAGATATTTTACTCCAAAGAACTGAAGCAAAAACTGAGCACTAGTATAACAGGTAACAACTGTTGATGGCTGCATACCCAATTGACGTATGCAAAAGCTGGCATTGACAACAGCCATAGATAGTGGTGTCTCCAAGTCGTAGCAAGGTTATGTTTTACACCCCATCTCCCATTACTATTCTCATGAGAATCTGCTTTATTATCAAATCATAGGACATTACCATTGAGCGTGTCTCACTATTTCCTACTACATGAACTGATATGCACATCTGGGTAATTTGTTTGCAAATCGTGCATTGCCTATAACCCTGACTTTGCCTATAGAGTATAACGTGGTTATTCCATTTATGGAAACAACTCTGACTTAGATTTAAATTATAAGCGGACTTCTCCACCTTGATAAAATCTATGTACTGTAACCAAAGTCTATCCATTAAGTTTCTACTTAATTCTGCCATTACTAATAAGAATTTTAAGTATCACGACTGTTAACTCTGTCCATTAGGTCATCATTTTAGGCGTCATCTTCTCAATCAACCACGTGCATAATAATCAACGTTTCGTGTAACCAAATTTTCTGAAGTGAATACTCAATTTTCTCCGATCTATTTACATTTCATTTTTAGATCATTCTTGAACAGAATGATTTCGGACTCTTCTTGGTCATTTGGAAGATATCGCCCACAGATATGACAACAATTATTCCAATACAAATGAGAGCTATACTTGCTATACCATTAAGCAGAAGACAACTTTAAATAACTTCCAGCAGCTCTTGTAGACCTGGATGTGACGCTGTTTAAAAATAGTTTTTAAGATGTCATATATATAGGCATGATACAAAACCTATAGTTATATAAACAACAATAATTCAGCTATTTTGTTTTCAGTTTGGATAATTGGGTATTATTACATATTTATTTATGATAACTGTTACACAAAACAATGATGTTCGCCGGTATGTACGGTACGGCCCTGATGCTATTTATTATCTAATTACATCTGATAGATATATTATGTGCATGCATGCTAATTGTTCTATTAAATGAAATAAATAAATGGACGAACATTTTCTTTTTTGTCTTTATATATCATACATGTACATCCTACTTATACTGGTAAATTGGTAACCTCCCTTAGTTTCGCTACTCTAAGCAAAACTATTCATTACTTCTTTCGGTATTATCCGTACCACGCGCCGGCTATTTCCATTATACGGGCATAGATTACACGTATGTAAACGAATAAATATGGTAAACTCACTAACGCAACTAATTTTCATAATGCGTCCAACTTCAATTTCATCTCCAATGTAATGGCGACAATTACCGAAAAAATAAATGTAAAAAAAACGCGAAGTAAACGTTCACGAAAGTCATGAAAACAATACAGACGAGCAAAGCTCGACAAACGAGCCACTGAACTTCGCGCAAAGCCCCGAAATTAAAAAAGGAACTCAGTTACATTACCCCATAGGTGTGTGCTGCGAAGTTCCAAATTATTCATGTTTACGACATTATGTCGCTGCACAGTTAAATTAAATCCTTAAACATATACCTGTCTCTATTTTACGGGTGATAACTAACTCTAACTTGATCACATCATTTTAATTACTATTGTCGGAATAATTATATTTGTTTTATTAAAAATAAGTGTCGGCGGCATTTTAAAGGAGTCGGTCGGGTCACAGTAAACACAGGTATTAGTTTATTCGGCCTAAGTATTTTAAATGTCAAACTGTGTTAGAGAAGTTCCAGTACTGTAGAAAATCTCAATGAATCATTATCTAGAAACGTGTACAGATCCATGTTTTAAATTTTGGAGTGATTGAAATCATGCAGCAATATGGCATTTTGTTAATACTATCACATTTATAGAATACCAGATTTATTTATTATTTATTCTTTTTGTGGGGAGAGCGGGGTGGGGATGGTGGAGGGACTGGGTGTATGGGGAGACATGGGTCTGCTTAACTTGAATCCACTCTTAAGTTCATGTAAGTGTATATATAAAATTGGAATATCAAGATTATATTCAATTGGCATTTTAACCCATCAAAATACTTAGGATGTTTTTACTATGTTTAATGAATGACTCATAGGTAGTAGTAGGTAGGTAGTGAGTGGGGTGGGTGTGGGGAGGGAGGGTAAAAAGTTTTTTTCTTCTGTAAAGCTGTTATTGGCAATTTTTTTTTATCTGTTATTGAGAATATTTATTTAATCATTATTAGCTGTTATCATCGCACGCACGCACACACACACACGCACACACACACACACGCACACACGCACACACGCACACACGCACACACGCACACACACACACACACACACACACACACACACACACACACGCACAACTCCCCCTCCCTCCAACACACAATTAATTAATCGAAGTACTTTGCCCGTTATCTAGGCAGTGCCTATTTCATATTATTTCGGAATGTACAGTACGGCTTTTAGTGTTGAGAATCGGTTGAAAATTCATGATCGGTCATCAGAATTTTCAACAAATCGATGATCAGTCATTAATCGATTAAACATGGCTTCAATAAAGACACCAGTGTAAGCCTTTTTCAGGCTATAATGAAGACATTTCAAGTGTTCTGGTCATTACGTAATTGAATGAAACTGACCAGACATGTATTTTACTTGAAGTATAACTTATGATACCCCTTTAGAGATATGATTACTTGTTGCAAAATTAAAACTTATTTCATTCTCTTGTACACATTAGTACAAGCGAATGAAATAAGTTATAATTTTGCAAAAACCGAGTAAACTCGATCATCGATCTTGAAAAATTGTAATCCATTAATCGGAAAAAAGGCTTAACTGACCGATGCTCGATCAAATTGATTAATCGGAACAGCACTAACGGCTTTTGCCCCCAAGTGACTTTTATGTGTACAATATGCATTACTTGTTACACAGTATATCACCGTCAATTGTTTTCTTTAAAAAGAACACATTCAATTAATAAATTCTGAATAAAGGACTAGGTATGATAAGGAACAAAATTGGCCCCCAATATTGAAAGTTTTAATGCACAAGTTTTGAATATCTAGATTAATAGCTACAAATGAACTGAATCAATATTAAAACTCATTATAAGTATGTTTGAAGGCTCTAAATGAGTTTAAGAGCCTCACAAACACGGCCTTTCTTTTCAAAAAATGAAATTTTTGTTAATTTTCAGCAGTTTTCGATCAGTTTTTGGACTTGGAAATACAGAGCGCATCCTTGAGCACAGCTGAATTTTTGTTGAAACAAGTACTTGATAGGGATGCATCATCAGCCAAAAAACTGTGTGTGCTCGGAGGTGCGCTCTATATTTTTAGGATCAAAATCTTGCCCAGAAAGGTCCAAAATCTACAAAATATAAAAAAAAATACCATTTTTGAGACCCTGTTAATTTCTTCTAGATAAATAAAATAAATAAAAATATAGTTTGAAGATAGAATGTGATCAATTTACTTCAACATGCACAACAGATTATATGTAAATACTTTTTTTTTTAATTTTGAACATATTGGGGGCCAAAATACCCCCTTATGGAGCGCTGTCAGGGCTTTTTTACCTTATATAACAAAGGCCCCCTGTAAAGGGCCTCTTCCCAACTGAAAATTGGACTGTTTTTTCCCAACTGTGGCAGAAATAGTTCCCAATCGGAAAACAGCAGTCTCTCAGAATTTGAGAAAAAGCATGAATTCTGCAATGTGTTTTTGTCTGCTAAGTAAATTCCGACTTGGAAAAGTTAATAATTATGGTAAATAATTGATGACAATATAAATAAAAGTATATTAATGTCATATTTACTTAATTTATGAAATCTTGTATTTTCCCAAAATGAGAAATAAGCACGTTCTTTTTTCCCCAAAATGGACAGGCCTGGGCTTCTTCCCAATTTTGTGGAAAAAAGCCCTGGCTGTGGTCTAGTGGTAGAGCGTTGGACCCATGATCCAAAAGTCGTGGGTTCGATCCCCGCCATAACCACGTGTTGTGTCCCTGGGCAAGACACTTTATCTGCATTGCTTAGTACTGGTTCTACCCAGGAAGACCTTAGAAGCAACACTTGCAACAGGTACAGAATTAGCTGATTTATCATACCTTGTCCTTTGGACCAGAGTACGAAACACTCAAGGACGAAACACAACCAAGTTGAACCAACTGGTAGGCCTAAAATACGGGACACTGTTTTGTTTTGCTTGTAGTATACATGTTTTAAATATTGATATAGTATTTCGTTTTAAAATTTACCAATTTTGTCAGCTGTCTTCTTAAAACACCTGACATCTTCATGATCAAGTTTCGTCCTCGGACGATAACCGGTGTCAGGGGTAGAAGTCAGGGTAATCACACAATCATGAGAATAGAATAGAATAGAATAGAATATATTTTATTTCCAATCATGGGCCATCACTGGCATAGTAATCACATAATAATGTTGACATATATGAGGTTATAAAATAACATAAGCTTAATTCTGATTATACAACACAATTAACATAAGTAAACAACTAATTAGATAAGGCATAAAAGAACAATAACAGAATGAATAGCTCACCATTTCGGTGATGAATTTTGAAAACATTTGAGATGATGTCAGTATGAATTCATTGCAGTGAAGAAAAGCATTACGAAAGTAACGAAACAATTTAAGTTACAAATGGTAAGTCAAGATAATTATGATTTCTGTGAATTGTTCATCAACAAAAACGCAAACATATATTTTTGCTCCGCGAAATCCCATTATAATTTGCGGTGTTTCATGGTATGATTCGTACTAAGTCCTGTTCGCCCAAAAATAGTTTCATGAAGTTAAAGCTCTGTTTAATAATGAGTTTGACAGTTATATGCCAAGAAATACTCAAATAAACTGACGATTAAAGTTTTTTGAATATTTTTCTATAGGCCAGAGTTTTTTTCACTTCCCTGACTTATAGAACTTATTCATAACTTTCACATGACATCATCAAAATAATTTGACCAATCAGTGATCTACTTAGATCTACTACTTCTACTATAGTACTGCCCAGGGCGTAAAGCATCACGGGCAAGTGACATCATCACAATGGTTAAAAAATAGGTATTGTACAATTAAACTCATTAAAAACCCGTCGTGTTGTCTACTCCGTGTATGTCTGTAGAAGAGCGCTGAACATGTCTACAGAGCAGGAATGCACTAGGTCCTGGGGTAAAGCATTCCAGTCTCGAATAGTTCGATGGATGAAGCTGTTTTTGTACTGCTTATAGTTAGTACGTAACTGGATGAAGGCTGCGTCGTGTGTTCTTGTTCGTCCAGTCGATGGCATTACATACTCGGGGATGGAAACTGGTATCATGTTGTTATAGGATTTGAAGAAGATTACTAGTCGCTTGTTCTTTCTTTTTTGCTGAATTGAGTTGAGATTGTCAAAATTTATGGATGAATGAATGAATGAATGAATGAATGAATGAATGAATGAATGAATGAATGAATGAATGATGAATGAATGAATGAATGAATGGTGTTTTATGCCACGTCGACACATAAATAGGTCATATTGGGCCATCCTTAAAAATATATTTGCTGTTTCCCGACCCTGGATTTTATAAGTGGGTAGGTAGGTAGGTGAATATTTTTTTTGCCAAGACAGAAAAAATCTTTAGAAATGAAAGAAAAATATACCAAAAATAGTAAAAAAAAAAGATATCTTAAAGAACTGCTATAAAAACTTTTGGGTAGGACCCTTTTTCGTTGGTAGGTAGGGAAACAGCAAACCAACAATTTTTTATGGTCGGCCCTGTGCGCAAAAACCGATGAATCATGAAAGAATGAAGTAGTAATTAAAAATAATGTAAACGTATTGAGATTGTCAAGCATAACTGTTACACTTTCATATGGGGAATAGTTACCAGTAACGAAGCAAGCTGCCTTGCATTGTAATTTTTCTAGGATTTGAATGTCTTGTTTAAAATAGGGGTCCCAAACTGATGATGAGTATTCTAGGTGAGGACGAACAAGTGATGTAAATGCACTTGTTTTTACTTCTTGACTGCATCCGTATAAATGTCGTTTAAGTAAATTTAAAATCGTATTTGCTCTGCCTGTTATATTGCTGATGTGAGTCTTCCACGTTAAGTTTGATGTAAACTCGACACCAAGGTAGGGATGGTGCTGAACCTCTTCAAGATGTTGGTTGTCAATGTCGTAACTAGTTTTTAGCTCTACTGATCAGAGATCAGCAGAGCTTATGCCGTGGTGCGGTGTCCGTCGTCCGTCTGTCTGTCCGTCCGTAAACTTTTTTTGTAGCGACTACTCCTCTGAAAATACTGAATGGATTTTCATGAAACTATACAGAAATGTTGCCCATGAAGTCTAGTTGATCCTAGCAAAAATTCATATTGATGTGAAATCCAAGATGGCCACCAAATCTAAAAATAGATTTTTAAAAAACAAGTTTGTAGCGACTACTTCTTGAAAACTCTAAGTGATATTGATATGGGACTTTTTCTAAAATGATCAGCATGACATGATGTTGGTCCTTGTCGAAAATTGATTTGATTGAACGTTAAACGTGGCTGCCAGTGGCCATCTTTGTTTACATAGAGATATTTAGTAAAAACTTGTAGCGACTACTCCTCTGAAACTAATCGACGGATTTCCATGAAACTCCACAGGAATGTTGCTCTTGATGTCTAAATGATCCTAGCAACATTTCAGGTTGGTTGGAAATTCAAGATGGCCACCACAGCTAAAAATAGATTTTCAAAAAACAAGTTTGTAGCGAGTACTTCTTGAAAACTATAAGTGATATTGATACGGGAATTTTTCAAAAATGATCAGTATGGAATGTTGCTGATCTCGAAAATTATTTTGATGCGACGTTAAACATGGCCGCCAGCGGCCATCTTTGTTTACATAGAGTTATATAATAAAAAGTTGTAGCGACTACTCCTCTGAAACTACTTGATGGATTTTCATGAAACTTCACAGGAATGTTGCTCTTAATGTCTAATTGATCCAAGCAAAATTTCAGGTCTGCTGGAAATTCAAGATGGCCGCCACGGCTAAAAATAAATGTTCAAAAAACAAGTAAATGGAGTGTCTGCAACAAAATTTGCAGCAACTCTGCAATTCTGCAGGTGAGAAGGTTCTGCTGGCCAATTCAGCATATTTTATTTTTTATGCCCCCACAAAGTGTGTCCGTCCGTCCGAAATTGTGTCTCAGCCATTCCTTGGAAACTACGGTACTGAAGGGAGTTGCGTCAAATTTCACACAAATGTTTATCACATTGAGTAGGTTTGTCGCATGCAAGAATCATGTCAGTGCCTTAAAGGTCAAGGTCACATTTGGAGGTCAAAGGTCCAAATATCATTAAAAAAATCATGTCTCAGACATTACTTGGAAACTATGGAAGGGAACTGCATCAATCTTCACACAGATGTTCACCACATTGAGAAGGTGTGTCATGCACAAGAATCATGTCCGTGTCTCAAAGGCCAAGGTCACATTTGGAGGTCAAATGTCAAAAAATCGTAAAAAAATCATGTCTCAGCCATTACTTGGAAACTACTGAAGTGAGTTGTGTCAAACTTCACATAAATGTACATCACAATAAGAAGGTGTGTTGTGTGCAAGAATCATGTCAATACCTCAAAGGTCAAGGTCACAGTTGGAGGGCAAAGGTCAAAAAATCTTAAAAACTATTAATGTCTCAACCATTACTTGGAAACTACTGAAGAGAGTTCCATCATTCACACAAATGTTCTACACATTGAGAAGGTGTGTCATGCGCAAGAATCATTTAAGTACCTCAAAGGTCAAGGTCACGATTGGAGTTCAAAGGTCATTTTTTTCATGTCAGCCATCAGTCCAAAACTACTGAAGGGAATTGTATCAAACTTCACACAAATGTTCATCCCAATGAGAAGATGTGTCTTGTGAAAGAAACATGTCAGTGCCTCAACAGTCAAGGTTACAGTTAGGGAGATGGTTTGCAGTGGGGGCATCCGTGTACCATGGACACATTTCTTGTCTTGAATGTGCCATCTGTTAAAGGGACAATGTCCGTAACTTTTAGCTTATAAAACACACACTAATTACGTTCACAAACATTACACACTAACAGCATTGAATATTTACTAATTAAAAGCAAGATTGTTTGACGGAATTCAATCGCGATACAAAAAAAAAGAACTAAATAAAGTGGGTCCCACATTATTTAAAAATAATAATTAAAACTTTTTTTTTGAACTCACGAATGTATTACTACATACATATTTGGGTCTATGCTCATGTTTTCATGTATACATTTCACTGAATAAAAGTCAGACAGTTATTTGATTATGCTCAATATCAGCTTACTTACGGACAGTGCCCCTTTAAGTGCCATATGACTTTTTTGTGTCAGGGACCTGTTCAAAATCAATATAACACCAACCACAATTAGTTTGTTAAAATGGATAATATGAGGAAACCACGAGCTAGAAAACCAACTCACCACATACCAATTAACAATTAACTGAGTATTGAAATTGTGTATTTATGATCTTGAAATGTAGTGTGTGTTTTTTTCAGAGTATTGTGCCATCAAGCGATTATTGTATATGCCAGCTGAACAAAAACGTCGTAGGTCACCTAAGATCAGGCGAATGTCATGTGTGCAAGCTGAACCAACACTTATTGGTCACTCAAGAGCCTGACAATGTTGACTTTGCCACATGTTCAACACTGGTGGGGATATGTTGTAGACATATTTCTAAACAACCAACTCTTCTTGTTCAGAAACAACTTTGTAGTAAGTAGAAACTTTTAATTTTATACAATGTGGTGGTATGTAAAGTGCGAGTTGGAACTTGCATACATGTAATTATCAAAATGACATTTCGGACATTCAATTTCTAGCTGTCACTGTGTGATATATAGTCCGTATGTCAAGTTCCCAAAAACATCGGACATGTGCTCCATTATTAGTTATTGGGTTTGTAGACTCACTTTTTCGGACATTCAATTTCTAGCTGTGTGATATATAGTCCGTATGTCAAGTTCTTAAAAACATCGGACATGTGCTCCATTATTAGTTATTGGGTTTGTAGACTCACTTTGCTACAGAAATATGTGGGGTCAGTAAGATTTATAGGGGGCTAGGCAATAGCCGAGTCCCCCTAAATAACTGGGGTCAGTATGATTTATAGGGTGCTAGGCAATAGCCTAGTCCCCCTATATATCTGACTGACCTCACATATTTGTGTAGGGGTCAGTAACAAATCCAATAACTGATTTATCACATCGAGCACCTTTTTTTAAGGCAAACACTGATATTTAACCCATTTTAATGAAGGGTCAATTTCATTGAGACATTCGCGCAATTTGACATCACGACCGGTACAGTTTAAAAACATCATTAATTTACTTATTATGTTTGTTACTAACGCTTTAAAGAACTATTTGCAAATGATTTAAACTTTGAATCCGAATTGTAGTCCATATTGTTTTAGTGACCCTCTATGAAATCTACTGACCCACTATAGAAAAATAGGGTGTCACCACGTGACCACACTCAATAAGATGCCTAGAATGTTGTGCAAGGTGCAATAATGAGTTTTAGAGTTGTTTGTGAGACTGCATGTGCTTTTCTTACATTTGTAAATATCTTTTGTACTTTTAATTGTCTCAGATCTCTTGTGCTGTGGGTTTGAATCCCACTGGGAGCTCAACTTCTAAGTGATATATAGCTTAAATGTGCTGAAAATGATGTAAAACACCATTGAACCATGTCACGGCATGTATACAGCTGATATAAAGCTCCCTCAATTATGATGCCACTTTGAAGTATTTAATGGCAGAATATGTTTATCAAAGTGTAAAATATAACTTACTTAATAGCCTAGGGACTTGTGAAATCAAATCAGTAGAATGGAATAAAACAGATATCTGCCACCATTTCAGATGTTTTTTTTCCATAAACACATTAGGACATGGGTGATTTAATCCAAATTTGATGGTAACTTATACGCTAATATTTTGTCAGAATGCAGGGTTTCACACTAACTTTTTTATCAAAGGGACCACATGGCCCTTAACTTTTAGAATCAAAGGGCCCTTCCCAATTTTTAAAGGCCCAACACTTTTTGGTATTACATAAAGATGGAAAATGCTTATTCAGTTAATAATATCTACTACTCCTTTTAACCAACTACAGCTGTGTTTGTTCCCAATTTATATCTCTGTAGTACTGAAATATGCTGTATTACAGTATATAGTTAGATACCCACAATACTCTCTACAGGTCACTACTGGATTTCCATCATTCACACTATTTGACCCCATGGAAATTCCCTTTGGGCTCGGACTTGAGTTAAATTGAATTTCCACGCATCATGACCCGAGGATACAGTTCCGTTCTATTCTATTAAACTTTCCTGCTCAATTAACAATTATTAATAAATGAAACGTGTTCCAATACGAGAACAAACAATGCAAACTAGTTGATGGAAAACTGTAGATTTGTGTCAGAGTTTGAAGATTAATTTGCTTGAGTTTGCATATATTTTTACTGTTTCTTCCTTTGTTAACCCCGAAATTTCAGGGGGCCAGCAGGGCTCCTAACTTACAGGTTTAAATGGGCCGACATGAAAACTATGGACATTGGGCCTCCTTTAGTGTTGAACCCTGGAATGTTTGTCACCACTATTAAAGTTGAAAAGAAACATATTGTGGCTTTAAAATGAAAAACAACTGAATCAAATAATGTATTGCTGAGTCGGATGCTGACATTGACATACACTTTATTTTGCAGATTTACCATCTGCAGTTTTGGACGAGTTGAAGTGGTATCTAAGTGCTGACTCCCTAACAGAACTACGAGGAGTGTTTAAAGAACATGGTAGGCCATTTGTAGCATTAAAAGGCAAACTTTTTTCTCCCCAGTATTTTACAATATATATATTAATACATATATTGGAACATATACAGGATAAAAATGAAAACAAAAGCTTGTAAGGTTCTTCTCTTATTTAATTAGTGATTCTTAAAAGCAGCCTTAAAATGTACATTTCTGGTTCCGGTGTCCCTAAATAAAACTGAAGATTACGTTTCTGTCAGTATTTTGTGTTTTTGTGGATAGTAGCAGGTTGAGATACTGAACAGTTCATATATATAGAAAATATCATGTTCGTGCCTGATCCTGTCCTGTTTATCAGGTGAGGCTGAGAAAAAAATGAAGTTCGAGACTGTGCCGAGGACTTCATTTTTTTCGTGCCGAACCTGATAAACTGGATATGATCGGGCACTAACGTGATATTCTATTTATCATGTTGATCGTTTAAAATCATTTAATTTACATTTTTCCCACATTTTTTCTCTGTTCAAAACTACCCAGACGTCATCAAATATACCCTGACGTCATCAAAATGATGAGCTGACGTCATCATAAGAAATGAACCTGACGGGATAGGAACGTAGAGATAAGGTTTTATCTCAGGCAACTATTTCTCGGCAGAATTGTGCAGATCGACATAATAAATATATATATATATATACATGTATTTTTTTTTTATGTAAATAAAGTCTGACTAAAGTTCTAATAGCACAAGCTAATTTCGCGAACAGATTTAGATATATTTTGTAAAGTGTGAATTAGCAATGCCATAGGCTCACTTTGCTCCATTGCTATAGCTCAATCATGGTTCCGTAGGTAGAAATCTGTCTTGAGGGATCCATGTGTATCTTATTTTTGTGGAGAATGTGAATGATTTGAAGTATATTATACTTGTTGGATGATTGCGGAGGAGTTGGAAGTGGGCAGCACAGTCACACAGGGTGGGGGGAAGTTGGTAAAGCAAAGACACAGGGTGGGGAAGTTGGTAAAGCAAAGACACAGGGTGGGGAAGTTGGTAAAGCAAAGACACAGGGTGGGGAAAAATTGGTACAGCAAAGACACAGGGTGGGGAAATTGGTACAGCAAAGACACAGGGTGGGGAAATTGGTACAGCAAAAACACAAGGGTGGTGGGTGGGGTGGGTGTGAGGGGGGGGGGGGGGGGGGGGTAAGTTGGTAAAGCAAAGACACAGGGTAGTGAAGTTGGTGAAGTAAAGACACAGGGTGGGGAAATTGGTACAGCAAAGACACAGGGTGGGGAAATTGGTAAAGTAAACAACACAGGGTGCGGTAGTTGGTAAGGCAAAAACACAGGAGGGGGAAGTTGGTACATTAAAAACACAGGGAAGTAGGAAAGCAAAAACACACTTTCGGGAAGTTGGTAAAGCAAAAACACAGAGTGGGGAAGTTAGTAAAGCAAAAACACAGAGTGGGGAAGTTAGTAAAGCATAAACACAGAGTGGGGAAGTTAGTAAAGCATAAACACAGGGTGTAGAAGTTAGTAAAGCAAAAACACAGAGTGGGGAAGGTAGTAAAGCATAAACACAGAGTGGGGAAGTTAGTAAAGCATAAACACAGGGTGTAGAAGTTAGTAAAGCAAAAACACAGAGTGGGGAAGTTAGTAAAGCATAAACACAGGGTGTAGTAGTTAGTAAAGCAAAAACACAGAGTGGGGAAGTTAGTAAAGCATAAACACAGGGTCTAGAAGTTGGTAAAGCAAACACACAGAGTGTAGAAGTTAGTAAAGCATAAACACAGAGTGGGGAAGTTAGTAAAGCATAAACACAGAGTGTAGAAGTTAGTAAAGCATAAACACAGAGTGTAGAAGTTAGTAAAGCAAAAACACAGAGTGGGGAAGTTAGTAAAGCATAAACACAGGGTGTAGAAGTTAGTAAAGCAAAAACACAGAGTGGGGAAGTTAGTAAAGCATAAACACAGAGTGGGGAAGTTAGTAAAGCATAAACACAGAGTGTAGAAGTTAGTAAAGCATAAACACAGAGTGTAGAAGTTAGTAAAGCAAAAACACAGAGTGGGGAAGTTAGTAAAGCATAAACACAGGGTGTAGAAGTTAGTAAAGCAAAAACACAGAGTGGGGAAGTTAGTAAAGCATAAACACAGAGTGGGGAAGTTAGTAAAGCATAAACACAGAGTGTAGAAGTTAGTAAAGCAAAAACACAGAGTGGGGAAGTTAGTAAAGCATAAACACAGAGTGGGGAAGTTAGTAAAGCATAAACACAGAGTGGGGAAGTTAGTAAAGCATAAACACAGGGTGTAGAAGTTAGTAAAGCATAAACACAGGGTGTAGAAGTTAGTAAAGCAAAAACACAGAGTGGGGAAGTTAGTAAAGCGTAAACACAGAGTGGGGAAGTTAGTAAAGCATAAACACAGGGTGTAGAAGTTAGTAAAGCAAAAACACAGAGTGGGGAAGTTAGTAAAGCATAAACACAGAGTGGGGAAGTTAGTAAAGCATAAACACAGAGTGGGGAAGTTAGTAAAGCATAAACAAAGAGTGGGGAAATTAGTAAAGCATAAACACAGAATGGGGAAGTTAGTAAAGCATAAACACAGGGTGTAGACGTTAGTAAAGCATAAACACAGAGTGGGGAAGTTAGTAAAGCAAAAACACAGAATGGGGAAGTTAGTAAAGCATAAACACAGAGTGGGGAAGTTAGTAAAGCATAAACACAGGGTGTAGAAGTTAGTAAAGCAAAGAAACAGAGTGTGGAAGTTAGTAAAGCATAAACACAGAGTGGGGAAGTTAGTAAAGCATAAACACAGAGTGTAGAAGTTAGTAAAGCAAAAACACAGAGTGGGGAAGTTAGTAAAGCATAAACACAGAGTGGGGAAGTTAGTAAAGCATAAACACAGGGTGTAGAAGTTAGTAAAGCATAAACACAGAGTGGGGAATTTAGTAAAGCATAAACACAGAGTGGGGAAGTTAGTAAAGCATAAACACAGGGTGTAGAAGTTAGTAAAGCATAAACACAGAGTGGGGAAGTTAGTAAAGCATAAACACAGAGTGGGGAAGTTAGTAAAGCATAAACACAGAGTGGGGAAGTTAGTAAAGCATAAACACAGGGTGTAGAAGTTAGTAAAGCATTAACACAGAGTGGGGAAGTTAGTAAAGCAAAAACACAGAGTGGGGAAGTTAGTAAAGCATAAACACAGAGTAGGGAAGTTAGTAAAGCATAAACACAGGGTGTAGAAGTTAGTAAAGCATAAACACAGGGTGAGAAGTTGGTAAAGCAAACACACAGGGTGAGAAGTTGTTAAAACAAAAATGCAAGGAGAGGGGAAAGTTACATGTAGATGTTGACAGCACAAAGTACAAATGTGGTAGTTTGATGTTCGCAACACAAAAACACAGACGGGGAAGTGAGGATAGTTGAGGAGAAGTTACAAGTTGGCAACACGAAAGTATAAGCGGGGTAGTTTAAACTTAGCAGCATTAAAGTATAGCTATATCATTTCCTAGTTCACGCAATGAACAATAACTGGATAATCGTAGACGTAGCGTACAATTACCCGGGTTATGTTTCTGATAAATGATCCAATTAAAGGGACTTAATAGTGACTGAGTATTTTTGCATGAAACTTATTATCAAGTCAATGGCCTTTAGGTTGTCATCTAAATCTTGAACAGCAGTTGGTGTAACAAATACTATATAGATATGTCATAATCCAGAATTCAGGCCACATGTAATAAACAGAGGGTATTATATGAGTGACTGTGTGTTTTGTCTTTAGGCTTAAAAGAAAAAAGTGTTTGTTTCCGCTAACCCGACCGACCCTATTATTTAGCCGCCGACCCTAACTTTTTTTTATTGGAAAAAAACGAAAAAAAACACAATAAATAATAATTAAAAGTTGAACCCATGAACCAAGGTTTCTTATGGAGATAAAAAATAAAAATATATTCCTCCAGTGAGATTTGAACCCCTGGGGTTTCCAGTGTACATTACCAAATATTAAAAAAGGGCCATAACCATGTATTATCTAGGTATTAATACCTCCCCAGTATTTTTTATCATATTTAAAGTGTTTTTTTATTAACAAAAATAAGGTAATTAATAATAAAAAAATAAAATAAAAAAGTTTTGTCTACTTTTTTTGAAGCCGTTGAAACAAAGCATTTTTTTTGGCTTATTAAACTAGTTGGATAAAGTGTAGGCAGAGGGCCGGAGTAGAACCACCCCAAATTCATGTTCATTTTATCATTTTTTGTTTCATGTTCATTAAAGGTCTTCATCATGATCCCTGCATTGTTTCAAGTGCCATCACGCTCACATCTAAAGAGCAGTGGCAGAAAAACAATAAACGTGGCTCCAAATGGAGTTTCTACGATAGAATTTGCAGCAACTCTGCAGTTCAGGGTGAGAAGGTTCTAGGCCCATTTTCCATATTTTATCTCGATGTACATGGAGGATGAGCCTGGCATGTTCATGCCTGTTAGGCACCATATAACCTTTCATATGTTGGTGCGCCTTAAAACCCAATTCAGTTCAATTCAGTTGGATAAAATGATAGGCTATGAGGCTCTGCCAAGTATTCCTGTTATCCAACAAGTGTAAAATTCTGTTTATCATATAACACCCTTATAACATGAATGTTTCACTTTAATGTTGTCAATTTACCTTTTACTTTGGTTTACCACCACTAATTACATGTAAGCCTCCGAGGTGAATTCAAATGTAGTTCCTGTAATAAAAAGTAATCCCTCCTTTTTTGATGAAAATGGGCATTATAAGTAGGGGAAAACTGCCCATTTCTATTAGATTTTGTGGTTGTATGTATAAGAAGCATACTAATAAGTTTTACTGGATCACTGATGAACATTTTCGATATTTCCACTCTATGCTTACACTTTGTGAGCAATGAAAACAGTCAGTCAATGAAAACAGCTGTACCCTTGACCTGTTTAGTAAACAAACAAAAACTTTCTTACATGTCTTGTGACCCTACCTTTTCTGGTGATTTTTCAAGTGGAAAATTAGTTTTCTATATGAACATTACACTGCTGCATTATCCATACTTGAGTTGAATTTGCAGCAAATCATTAATATGTGACACTTTAACATTGGTGTCTATGGGGAAAATAATTAGTGGTATAAATTCCTACTTTGCACCAATTTGTAGGAGAAATGGCTATGTAGATGATATCATATATGTTATGTTCGCATTACAAATAATGTGACACCTTAAACCAAATTAAACATTACTTACATAGAGGATCTTAAACGAGTCCCCATTTCATATAAGATTTATGAAACGAGTTATGAATTATTTTAATATTAACGAGCCTTTCGGCGAGTTAAAATTAAAAATAATTCATAACGAGTTTCATAAATCTTATATGGAATGGGAACGAGTTTAAGATCCCTTTTATCACATAACATTGCAATCAAATTAGTAAAAATTAATTCAGATGGACATAGAACCGCCACGACGTCAGACACACTTTAGCGCCAAAACGTCATAACATATGTGACGTCATAACGTCGCGTCTCACACATAACGTTGCGTATAAAAGTGTTCATGTTTTACCTCTTTACAAAATAGCAGTTTACGCCAACTTTTTAACAAATCAACAACAATGTTTTGTATAACGTGCATTATTTTTATAAGCTGTCACAAATAATAAGTTTATGACTCAGATCTGGGTGAATTTGCAATAAATAAAATAGTTTCAGTTAATAAACTTGCGTAGTGTTACAGGTTTAACTCAACCAATCAAAATCGTTCCAGGTTGTATTACACGTGTGTCATACAAGAGAATATTAAATGGGTGTTCGACACTGCTAACAAGGGACGTTATGTGATAAATACATTTTAAAAATGATAAATGTTAAATTCTGTCTGAACATATTGAATGAAAAACATGCATGCAAGCACTCATACAAAATGTTCAAACACAGTGATTTGGTCCTTATTTGCATAGGTTATACCCTAGTATATTACGATAAATAATTCATGGCTTTATTGCACTACCAGAAGCCATGTTATGTTTGATGATGGCTATATTTGTTGTCTGCAGGAATAGATACGAGCGCTGCATGGGGAAGGCTTGTATACAGGAGATATGGCCGGATTATACAGAGTACCTGTGAGAAAGATATGCCAGAACATATTGAAGCGGAGTTATTTCTGGTAGGAGATGACGTCTGCCATCCCATTCAGGTGTATTACTCTAAGCACTGTGGCAAACTGCTGATGGAGATTTTTACTCTCATGAAATATTTCAGTAAGTTTAAACAATATTTTTCAACAAACGAAGTGTTGAATATGTCATAATATACATGAACAGGTTTTGACATGAACAGGTTTTGAAAACAAGTTTTCAATGTCGACATATATATTAATTCATCTACTAATGTTAAAAAAGAAGAGCCAGAATATATCTGATGATGTTAAAATGCATGACGAGGAAGCAAGTCAGTCATTAAAAAAAAAAATCTTTCTTTATTAAAAAGAAATTATCAGGATTTTCATTTACGGTACACTTTTTTTCAGTTTTGTTCGAAATGTTCACGTGCATTAAATAAAGCTCATATTAAGTTTGGTTGAATTATTATTATTGAAAATGTTTGGATCAAAAACACGATGACTCGAGTGTATTTTTGTTATTCATCAGTATTAATGCATATAGGGGTTCATATTGCTAGAAGTTATATAATCATATTATTAAATAAAACTGTCATTGCATCACAAAACAAGAATGCATTATAGCCTTTAAAGGGACATACGGCAATCTTAATTTAAAAACTCACGGCGTCCCGCTAGTTTTTCTGCATAACCTGCATTTATTCAATCATTAATATTAATTATAAGAATAGTATTAAGCAGTTTATTTTTGCATATTATTAATTTTTGATATTAATTCACCAATAATATATTAAAACTTATAGTATAATAAGACCAAATAATGAATACTTAAAATTTGATTTATTTAAATGTAACCAGCTGAGTAAAAGTAAAGATGATATTGGATATATATAAATTGAGACGCCCATTTCAAACACTTCAAGATTGCCGTGTGTCCCTTTAAGGGCTATTCCATTAAAACATACATGAGACCCCAGGAAGGCACCCACCCAAAGAGGCAAAACTGAGGTTAAAGAACCAAATTCTGGAAAATAGGAATCACCCATAGATGTTTATTAAATTGTATTTCCTGGGGTCGCTGATATGTTTTAATGATTAGTCCTAAGCATCACACGCATTTATATTAATGATTCTAGCACGACATCCGCAGCCTTTCATATACACAAAGAAGAGAGACAGCTGTATGTTATTCTATGATAAAATACAGCTGTTCCATTAATTCCCCGCGTATATTTCATCCGTTGGAAGCGCATGTTACATGACGTCACTTGGTAAATATTCGTCACGAATACAAACTCAACAGTAATTTTAATGAAGTGTTAATTACAACAAACTTGCCATGCTCCCAAACCGTGCACACCCCGATATAAACCCATCATATGCATCAGTACATATATAACATTAATAGGCATCTTGGACAAGCTGAGAACGTTTGACGTCATACAGCGCAAGCTTTATGACGTAAGCAATGACGTAATTGTTTGTCACTAGATTACTAGTGTATTGAATGCAGAACTTTGCATAAGGGGGTGCCCAATGGAACAGCCTGTAAATATAGCAGCCTGATTACCTTGACCTCCGAGATAATATATAGTGCCCCAACAATAGTGTAAACAATGGTGTTATTGTTGTGTTAGAATCGAAATAATAAATACGTACCTGTATTTTATCGGTGAATGAAACACGGTTAGTCGTTCGGATGCGAGTAATTAAATCACTCGTGCTAATGCACTCGTGATTTAATTACTGCACATCCGAACTCCTAACTGTATTTTATTCACCGATAAAACACAGGTACTTATTTATTATTTCTTAATTAATGCATGAGAAACTAGCCGAGTCATCAAGTTTTCACAGCCAAACTATTTCATTAACAATAAGTAAATCGGATTCTGAAACATATTACTATTAGGCAGGTTGTATGACACCCATCATTCTTTCAGCTTGCCTCCAGTCCCTTTAAACTTCTGTTGCCAGTTGCTCTATCTTTAATTTTCCAGAATGATCAAACAACAATACTTTGTAAAATAAGATCCTATTTATTATACCACCACTTTCACGAAGTGAAGTGGGGGCTATATAGGAATCACGCTGTCCGTAACGTTCCGTCACATCCCATTGCGTCCCATAACACATTTTTGTCACGTCCCATAACACATTTTTATTGCTTGCATTCCTCAAAAAAGTTTTGAATGGGTTGTTCCCAAACTTCATCCACACATAACAACTGATAACCTTATGTCCCTCCCTCTATATCACTCATTGTTGATTGCCTAATTATTTACAGAATTAATGCCCTTTGTTTGAATTAGAATTTAGGCACCTTCAGTGATAGTTCTAGTTTCAGTATGCGTGTGTTAGTTAAACTTATTTATTTTACACCAATTGTAACGAAAGCTCTTTGAGCTTATTTGAATCTCTATGTCGTCCTGGGTAGAACCAGTACTAAGCAATGCAGATAAAGTGTCTTGCTCAGGAACAAATGACGGGAATCGAACCCACGACTTTTGGATCATGGGTCCAATGCTCTACCACTAGACCACAGCGTTCCACTAGCCTGTGTTGAAAATGACGTAAAACATCATACAAACAAACAAACCAACAAACAAACAAAAGATTGTTTTCTCTTACTTGCAGCGGTCAAGCAGTACTTTTCCATTTATAGATGGGAGACAACCCTGTGTGATCATCTCAACTTTATCTCAACACTGACATTGTATTGGAAGCAGTTGATTTTTATAATGGATGCCAAATTGGAACGTGTTGTCAACGTCCTACGAAAGAGGCTGGTCAACTTAGGTCTCCATTCTGTTTCATTCAAGAACTACGGAATTGGTCTCAGCTTTTTTAAAGCAATTGCAAGCTCTGGTGTCTTAAAAAGTTTAAAAATCTATGATATTACCTATTCAGAGTCAGACTTGCCGATGAAATTAACCGAAATCGTCTCATTGTTCAATCTGCAATATAACCAAGGTAACATAAAAGAACCTCCAGACACTTACATGACTAACTCGGCAATGGAATGCAATACTGATGGTGATAATGTTGAAGGGGATACTCAAGATTCTGGGGAAGTTACTGAAACTAATGATATGGAGGTTACTGACTTATATGATGATGCTCTGGCCCCTGTTGTACAACCAAGCTTGTCTGATTATCAGAAAGACTGGGAGTATATACAGAACAATATCAGAAAATTTCGCTCTGACCAGGGAACCGGTTTGAACAAGATAAAAACAAGCCACTGTACATGTGAAGACCAAATTACATATCAAGAAGAAACTAGGGTAAAATCTTCAAATTTAGCGGACCTTTATAATGCGAGCACACATGACACTATAATGCTACAAAACAATGTGGATGATAATGGACCTGGCGCAGAGACTTTATCACCAGATACAGACCACATACAAGATGAAGCCATGGAAGAAACTGGATTGGTTTCTGTAAAGGTATTCATTTGTATAACTATTTTAACTCAGCATTGGTTGGTGGTTGCTAATACAGGGGTAAGTCATTGTAATATATCAGCTGATATATAGTCTGCTGTTTATTATTTATACATCGATGGGTTCTTTGGTTAGAAACAATCAGGAAAAATGTAAAGAATTCTGGGTCATAAACCCGTTGTTAGTTCTGTCTTGTTAAAAGGTATAAGGTATATATGGCCAAGGATTATGTGTATTTATTTCATATTTATGTCGTGTGACTTTTGGACAACACAAATGAACAAAGCTTGTGATTAAATGCATTAAACGTTTGAAATACGAATTTGTTTAGAAATTTATTTATTGTATTTATCAGTCTTGTCAACTTTGCACAGAAAAGATGCACTCAGAGTCTCTTTGTTTGATTGATTCCCTTCTCAGGCGCGCTGTTTGATCACTACAAGTGACTCGACAATAGCATACTTTCGCGAAGTGTATACTCGGAGTCCAAACACCGACTTCGCATACATATGCGCGGCACTCGATGCCATCAAACTCGGCGAATCGAGTAAAATGTGGGGTTTGCATGAGCTGTTTGTAAACGTGAATATTTCCGTGCGTGGAAAAGTTAGCAAAAACCTCTTTTCAAACTTTTAGCGAATATTAATTTTAGGGAAGTCCTTACCCGTGCTGTTCTGTAATATTTGCTTTGTTGTGAGAAAAGTCATGTTCATGTTTAATCCACTTTCCTTTAACATCACTTTTCATTGTATATATGGCTGTTGTGACACTCGATTAAATACAAACGGTGTACTTTCAACCAAGGGACATAACTTCCAAGTTCTACTGGCATAATAAATCTATAATCTATAAATAGGTCTTATTATTACGGTAAATATTACCTTAGGTGAGCAAAATACAGTGTACTGACAACTGAATAAAGTTAATTATTTGAACACAATTTAGAAGAGTTGAAGTCATTCACCTATGCTAGTACAGGCTAATTGTCTTTGTTTTGTAAACAATTATTATTGCACCCTTATACAGACTCCTTTATACTTTAAACATGCCCCAGGTGAGTGTTATTGCAATATTTATATGGTAATCAAGTACAGCTTTAAGAAATTATCACACACTGCGAAAAATACCTTTAACAGGCATGTATCTTTTTCTCAACAAGTGTAACCAGACGTTTTTAAAGCTAACAGGAGTGAGACCGTACTTGACCTACTGTATTAGTACACTGATTATGATGTACTCGTACATTTTTATGTTTATTTATGTTTTTATGTGTGTGTTTTATGTAATTATGTTCGGATTAATAAAGACAAAACTAGATGATGATGATGATGCTTTTTATTTACCGATAAATGTTTAGGCCTTATAACCAACATGGCGATCATCACCATTGCTACACTATGCAAGAAAAAGTTAAAATATTTCATTACCCGTGATGTTTGACTAAAATAATTGTTAATATTTTAGCTAGGTTTAATTTTAGCGAATCTTTGCCTCTTGCTAAATTCGCTAACATTTTCATGTGCGCTAACTTTTCAGCGTTTACAGTAATACAGACCAGATATGTTATTCGACAGGCATATATGTTCCACTAGGCGATGCTCTTGTTAACTTAACTGATCTAGATAAGCAGACCTTATTCTGTAGTGCATCATCTGTCTGTTGTTGTTTTTCAGGTTCGAATCCCACTGGGAGCTCAACTTGTAAGTGAGCAAGTGTTGATTATTACAGATGGCAGGAGGTATACAGTAAAATAATAATTTTCTACCCAGGAAAAGTATGTGGTCTGCCTCCACCAAAAAAAAAAATTGTTCGTCATAATTATATAACCTTAGGTGTGTTGAAAATGACATAAAACACCATATAAACAAACAAACAAACAAACAAACAAACAATTGACTCTTTTTTTTGATGATGACCATCTTGTCTTCTGCTTTCAGCTGATTATCCCCTTCCTTCTAAAGCAGAACGATAATGTTGAGGAGCAGTCATCTGTACGGCAATTTAGTCGAATGTTGTTGAATTGGAAATCACTTAAAAGACTTCATTTGTGGACACAAAAGAATTTCCAAGGTAAGGGAGAAAAATGTGGCGAGAATAGAGGGGAAACGAAATGAAATGAACTGAATCGGATTTTATAGTCACAACAACTAAGGTCATATGGCGACTTTGCAGATTCCATTGGAGAAAACCCCCAGGTGCAGAATAGAGAGGAGGTGAGGCAGGTTGTTTTGGGGGACTCTGGTGAGGACTGAGCTTTAAAGGGAAATGGAATAGAGATTTATGTCTTGTTAACACGTCATATTGGGTAATATTGAGACTGACTGAAATTATATTGGACAGCAACCTCAGAGAGAGAGAGAGATATGATGAAGGATAAAAGGCTTAAAGGAAAATGGGAGTACAATGACCTAACTTTCTATGCCCATCCTATACCCTACATGTAACAGAAGGCTAGAGAAACCAAACATGGGGGAGCCAATTCATCGTTGGTCACACGAGCATGTCCATATGACTAATGTTTGGCTGCAGCAGCAGCGCTTTATTTTTGGCAAAAAGTCACTTTAAAGGGACACATGCAATCTGGATTTGTTAAAAAAAAAATGCAGTCGTCATTTCGTTTTTCTACATAATTGACATATTTAAGAAGTAGTTGTTGATCCTTATTTGAGAAGTTCAAAGATTTTTTTTCACATTGCAAGTTCTTGATTATATTGCACAAATACTATATTTTAATCTACGGTAGAATAACGAAGATTATAACAAGAAACTCAAAATTGTATTAAAATAACCTTTTATTAAACTATGTTAAAGGGACACACGGCAATCTTGGAGTGTTTGAAATGAGTGTCTCGATTTATATATCCAGTATCATTTTTAGCTCTACTGATCAGAGATCAGCAGAGCTTATGCCGTGGTGTGGTGTCCGTCGTCCGTCTGTCCGTCCGTAAACTTTTTTTTGTAGCGACTACTCCTCTGAAACTACTGACTGGATTTTCATGAAACTTTACAGAAATGTTGCCCATGAAGTCTAGTTGATCCTATCAAAAATTCATGTTGAAGTGAAATCCAAGATGGCCACCAAATTTAAAAATAGATTTTTAAAAAACAAGTTTGTAGAGACTACGACTACTTCTTGAAAACTCGAAGTGATATTGATATGGGACTTTCTAAACTGATCAGCATGACATGATGTTGGTCCTTGTCGAAAATCGTTTTGATTTGACGTTAAACATGGCTGCAGCAGCCATCTTTGTTTACATAGAGTTATCTAGTAAAAACTTGTAGCGACTACTCCTCTGTAACTACTTGACGGATTTTCATGAGACTTCACAGGAATGTTGCTCTTGATGTCTAATTGATCCTAGCAAAATTTCAGGTCAGCCAGAAATTCAAGATGGCCACCATGGCTAAAAATAGATTTTCAAAATATAAGTTTGTAGTGCCTACTTCTTGAAAACTATAAGTAATATTGATATGGGACTTTTTCTAAAATGATCAGTATGACATGATGTTGATCCTTGTCGAAATTTTTTTTGAATTTGACATTAAACATGACCGGCAGTGGCCACCTTTGTTTACATAGAGTTATATAATGAAAACTTGTAGCAACTACTCCTCTGTAACTACTGGACGGATCTGCATGAGACTTCACAGGAATGCTGATCTAGCTATCAAAAACCTATCAGTAGAGCTTCAAGGTCATTGACCTCTTGTTATTTTTACCCTGGTTAAATTTAAATAAATCAAGTTTTAAGTAGTCACAATTTCGTCCTATTATACTATAAGTTTTAATATATTATTGGTGCAATAATATAAAAAGTTAATAATATGTAAAAACAAATTGCTTAATACTATTCTTCTAATTATTATTAATGATTAAACAAATCCAAATTATACAGAAAAACTAGCGGGATGCAGTGAATTTTAAAAAGTAAAGATTGCCGTGTGTCCCTTTAAGGTCAAATTGATTCTGGATTAAACAAATCTAGGTGCTAATGTTAATGCTTGATCACTTCTTCAAGATTACTACTTGTCCCTTTAAGCAATCAGTCAAAAAACACCATTTTTCTGTATCCTTTATTTGCCATTTTCTTATTTATTACAACACGTCACTTTTTTTTGATAAACTTTAAACACTTGGCATTAAAAAGCGGAACATCACATTAGTTTTCCTACATAATTTATAATATGTAATTATATAATTATAAATAATTTTTGTGTCGCCTGCATAGCATGGCAGACACTTAGGAATCACTTTATCTGTCGTCCGTTGTCGTCTGTTGTTGTTGATGTATGTCCGTCCGTCACACATTAACCTGCAACCTAACCTTGGCCATAACTTGAAAAGTATTTGACCTATGTTCATGAAACGTATTCATCCTACCCCAAGGAATGTTGTTACTCATGACCAGTGACTCTTGAATTTCATTTTGGGAGAGTTATGCCCCTTTTCATAATTTTAACCTTCAACCTAACCGAGCTCATAACTGGCCATTGGCATAACTTTAAAAGTATTTGACCTATGTTCATGAAAGTTCACACACATCTTCATCTTACCCCAGGGAAAGTTGTTACACATGTTCAATAACTCCTGACGTCCATTTTGACAGAGTCATGCCCCTTTTCATAAAATTTAATCAGCTACCTAACCTGGCTCATAACTTGGCAAAATATTGACCTATGCGCATTAAACTTTATACAGTTCTTCCTTATCAATATGCAGTGTTATGCCCCTTTTCATAAACTTTAACAATTTAAAAAAATCTGTTCCATAATTCATGTTGGATTGCACTCCATCTGCAAACTTTAAAGTTCAACGGTAGCGACCTACGTCACACGCACGCACTAAAACAGATCCGTTTACATACACAGAAGCTGGATTCGGAATCTGGTAAGTGGATTTTTACCAAGATTTACGAAACATTTGGTTAATTGACAATGCCTACCGTACCGCATGGATGAAAAACATTTTATTAAACTTTAAATAAGCTGTAAACCTCCAGCCGTTTTTCAGTTTACTTCGATACAATCTCATATCAAAGCCAGGTACCGTTTACATTTTGGTGGAAATGCGATTTTATCGAAGTAAACTAACAAATGGTTGGGAGTTTACAGCTTATTTAAGGTTTAATAAAAGCCTTCTAATCCATGCGGTACGGTGGGCATTGTCAATTTACCAAATGTTTTGTAAATCTTAATAAGAAACCACTTACCAGCTACCGAATCGAGCTTCCGTGTATGTAAACGGATCCGTTTTGGCACGTGCACGTGACGTAGTTAGATTGTCCTTTCTGCCAGGCGACACAAGTGTTCTGTGGCACACTCTTCTAGTTCAATATTTCATAGCAAATTGATTTTATATTATTACTAATTATTGAGGGTATTGCTCCAATATTAAATTTAAACATTATTTTAGAAAGATGAAAAGAAAATGAAAAACTCCAACATTTATGAAAACTCCAAATTGTATAATCTTTCATTTAATTATAAGCAAACAGGTTAAAAGTTAAAATTAACACTGGATTAATAAATTTGGTTGCTTATTTTAATTCATGATACATTCAAGATTGCGGTATGTCCCTTTAAACTGGACATTCTTGTTTTTTTTAAAACTAAAGAGGTTAACCAAATTCATTATTTATTCTTGAAGGTTGTTTGAAGGACATTGTTGTAAAAGTTGGCTGCAAACATCTGACCCACCTTTCCTTGGATCTGTCCTTTTGCGATGGATGTGCAATATTAGACCAGCTTATTGCTGTTCTGTTTGAGAATTACAGGTAAGCATGCAAAATGGGAAAATTAAAAACATATAAAGCTGTCTATTAACATGATTAAAAAGACAATGTCCGTAACTTTTAGCTTATAAAATACACACTAATTACATTCACAAACATTACACACTAAACATTATTGAATATTTACTAATTAAATGCAAGATTGTTTAATGGAATTCAATAGTGGTACAAAAAAAGAAGTGCCGGTTTGTGCGTTTGAACTTGCAGCCCAAACTAAAATTACACTCGGGTAATAATATTGAGTGCGAGATAGTCGACGTCGCTCCTGACTGAGCTAAGCGGGCTATACATGTTACGCAATACCATGCATGACTACATACTATGTAGAAAACCTAATGCGCTAATGGAAGTCATGTGATCAGCCAAAAAGATAAATAGTGTGGGACCCACATTATTTACAAATAATAATTAAAACTTTTTTTTTTCCAAATTCACGAATGTATTACTACAGACTTCTTTGCGTCTATGCTCAAGTTTTCATGTATACATTTCACTGAATAAAAGCCAGACAGTTATTTGGTTATGCTCAATATCTGCTTACTTACGGACAGTGTCCCTTTAAATCATATTAGAATTATAAAATTTATATTTAGAATAGTGTGATTCTCGATTTCAAAAATCCCATTACTCGGTGTCAAGTACAAACTCAATGTGTTCTGATAATGGATTGAGTCTCTCCATTGTTAAATGAACAGTTTTCAGTGGTCCATTTTTAGCTCTACTGATCAGAGATTATGCTGTGGTGCGGCATCCGCCGTCCGTCCGTCCGTCCATCTGTCCGTCCGTAAACTTTTTTTTGTAGCGACTACTCCTCTGAAACTACTGAATGGATTTTCATGAAACTTTACAGAAATGTTGCCCATGAAGTCCAGTTGATCCTAGCAAAAATTCATGTTGATGTTAAATCCAAGATGGCTGCCAGATCTAAAAATAGTTTTTAAAAAAGAAATTTGTAGCGCCTACTTCTTGAAAACTCTAAGTGATATTGATATGGGACTTTCTCTAAAATGATCAGCATGACATGATGTTCGTCCTTTTCAAAAATCGTTTTGATTCGACGTTAAACATGGCTGCCAGCGGCCATCTTTGTTTACATAGAGTTATTTAGTAAAAACTTGTAGCGACTACTCCTCTGAAACTACTCAACGGATTTCCATGAAACTTCACAGAAATGTTGCTCTTGATGTCTAAATGATCCTAGCAACATTTCAGATTGGTCGGAAATTCAAGATGGCCACCATAGCTAAAAATAGATTTTCAAAAAACAAGTTTGCAGCGAGTACTTCTTGAAAACTATAAGTGATATTGATAAGGGACTTTTTCTAAAAGGATCAGTATGGAATGATGTTGATCCTTGTCTAAAATTATTTTGATGCGACGTTAAACATGGCCGCCAGTGGCCATCTTTGTTTACATAGAGTTATATAATGAAAACTTGTAGCGACTACTTCTCTGAAACTAATTGACGGATTTTCATGAAACTTCTCAGGAATGTTGCTCTTGATGTCTAATTGATCCTAGCAAAATTTCAGGTCGGCCGGAAATTCAAGATGGCCACCATGGCTAATAAATGATATTGATATGCGTCATTCCTAAAATGATCAGTATGACATGATGTTGATCCTTGTCGAAAATTATTTTGATTCGACATTAAACATGGCCGCCAGCGGCCATCTTTGTTTACATAGAGTTATATAATGAAAACTTGTAGCGACTACTCCTCTGAAACTACTTGACGGATTTTCATGAAACTTCACAGGAATGCCGATCTAGTTATCAAAATCCTATCAGTAGAGCTCCAAGGTCATTGACCTCTTGTTTTATAAAAAACATTTTTAGACCCAAAAATAAAGTAGGTATTTCAGATCGTCGTATTCAAAAGGACTTTTTTCTGGGACATCTCTGTACCTTTCTCTGTGCAAAACAGTAAAAAAATAATTGTTTATAGCTCATTTAGTATTTTTTTCATTTATAGCCTAGTAACACCAAATTTATTACAGAAATCAACGATTTTATTCATTTTTTCCAAGTTTTGCCCCAAAATCTCATATTATTAACCTCATATCCATCTATAAACTAGAGATGCATTTGGAAGAGCATTTCCACACTATTAAATGATTCTTATTTGCTCAAATGATTTTTAGCTCTACTGGTCGAAGACCAGCAGAGCTTATGGGATGACGAGTTGCCTGTCGTCCGTTGTTAGTCATCCGTTAACTTTTTCTCGTTAAGACGATAGGGCCTTCAGTTTTTATCCAATCTTACCAAACTTTAACAGGTTGTTAATATCAATAAAAGCTCGGACATGTTCGAAAACCAGCCAGATCGGACCAGTATCGGCGGAGTTATGGCCCTTGATTTAGTTAAAAATGCTAAGTTTTGCCTCGTTAAGATGATAGGGCCTTCATCTTTTACTCAATCTTTACCCAACTTTACCAGATTGTTACTATTAATGAAAGCTCAGACAAGTTCGAAAACCAGCCAGATCGGACCAGTATCGGCAGAGTTATGGCCCTTGATTGAGTTAAAAATGATTTATTTTGCCTCGTTAAGACGATAGGGCCTTCATTTTTCATCCGATCTTTACCAAACTTTACCAGATTGTTAATGTCAATAAAAGCTCGGATAAGTTCGAAAACCAACCAGATCGGACTAGTAACAGCAGAGTTATGGCCCTTGATTTAGTTAAAAATGCTATATTTTGCCTCGTCAAGACGATAGGGCCTTCATTTTTCATTTGATCTTTACCAAACTTTAACAGATTGTTAATGTTCATGAAAGCTCGGACAAGTTAGAAAACCACAAAGATCTGACTAGTAACAGCGGAGTTATGGCCCTTGGTTTAAGACGATAGTGCCTTCATTTTCCATCTGATCTTTACCAAACTTTACCAGAATTTTTTTCTTTTTTTTTCCTTCTATTATTTTTATATATTTATATTTTTTTTACTTTTTTTTATTTTTTACTTTTTTTATTACTTTTTTTTATTTATTTTTTTATTATCTCTACTGGCCAAGTTTGAAAAACAGCCAGATCGGACCAGTAATGGCGGAGTTATGGCTCTTGATTTAGTTAAAAATGCTATATTTTGCCTCTTTAAGACGATAGTCACTCGCTTCATTGATGTTATGAGCCATATTAGCCAGTAGAGCATCCACAGGCCCTCTTGGGCCTCTTGTTTATAAAATTATTCCAGTTTCCGCAGATTTTCTCTTTAAAAAGCAACTTTTACCCCAAAATTTAGCATTTCCCATCATCTTTATCTTGAGGACTTTTTTTCTGAAACATGTCAGTGATTCTAAAAATCCTAAAATACTTTCTGTTGGAATTTGTTTGACCTTGACTCTTATTTTCGGCTATAATTACTGGCCTATAATGATATGACATCACTTTATGGTACATGAAGAATAATGCACTCTGTTCTTATCTGTTCTATCTGTTCTGAGGACTAGTCTTTAAATTGATGTGTGAAACACAGGCAGCTGGCGTATAACTACCTCCCTCCCCCACCACCCCACCACGTATATGTTGTCCTGTGACAACTTTATTTCTTGTTAGGGTTGTATCAAATTAATACAATTTAATAAATTATACCCAGGACCAAAAAGTAAAAACATGACAACATTTCAACAGAAACAATACTGCCTTAAATACATTGAAAATCCCCCACCAGTTTTCAACCACAAACAGAATACTGTTTCAGTATTTGGGAATCAAAACATTAATAATGTATTATATGTTTAGGAACGATGGAGGACTTTGCCAGCCCATGCAATACCTAGCAGTACAAAACATAGCCACGGGTGCCAGTGATGTCAATATGTCCTCCTGCTATCCATGTAAGTGTATCATTCTATCCTTATTAGTGTAGGATTTTATATGCATATTTGTATATGTAATCGAGGGATCAGTGCGGAACTGTTATATTTTGTTTTTTTATTTAGGCCAAAAAAAGAAATAGATTTGTTTCTGGTAGATAGATCTATAGAAAAATAGATTTGTTTCCAACGTCCCTAAATTTTAGGACCCTAAACTTTTTTTGGGGCCCACAAATTTTTTTATGTTTTTTTTTTTTTTTAAAAGCAACAACAAATTGTGAAATGTTTTAAAAACATGGCAATCTTGAAGTGATCATAAAAAATTAGCGTCCAGATTTATTTATCCAAAAAATTTGAGTTTTCATTTGTTCGTCTTATTCTACCAAAGGTTTAAATATATTATTGGTGCAATATTATCAACAATTAATAATGTGCAAAAACAATTGTTTTATACTATTCTTAACATTTATATTAATGATCGAACAAAATTAATGCAAGTTATGTAGAAGAACTAACTTTTTAAAAAATCAAGATTGCCATGTGTCCCTTTAAGGTTAGTGGACCACCCATTATGGCCATAGTATGTTCAAAAAACATGCTTTTGATTTTCTTGATGTGAATTTAGTATAGTAAGGAATAATTCTTAAAAAAAAAAAATATATCCTACCTACCGGTACCCTAGAACAAGACCAGAAAAATAACTCTTTATTTTGGGCCTTATATAATTATAGTAACAATAGTTTGACCTACACCTTTCATATTGCCATCAGCTTGACTTTTTCAAGGAAAAAAAATAAATTGAGCCATTATAATCACTTGATTGTTGTCGTCTGCGTCTGGGTTAATAAAGTTTGTATGTAAGCTTGTATCTCCGAAACTATTTTACATAATGGATTGAAACTCACACATGTATTCGACATCATTAGACATTCTAACACGACCTGCGCAGTCTTTGATATACACAAAAAAGAGAGACAACTGTATGTTATTCTACGATAAAATACAGGTGCTCCATTAATTCCCCGCGTATATTTCATCCGTTGGAAGCGCCTCGTTACATGATGTCACTTGGTAAATATACATCACGAAGACAAACTCAACAGTAATTTTAATGAAATGTTAATTACAACAAACTTGCCAGCTTCCAAACGTTGCACACCTACCCCCCCCCCCCATGCATCTGTACACATGACATTAATAAGCATCTTGAACAAGCTGAGAACGTTTGACGTTGTACAGCGCAAGCTATATGACGTAAGCAATGACTTAATTGTCACGTGACTACTAGTGTATTTAAACATTGTACCGCGCAGAACTTTGCATACGGGGGAGCCCAATGGAACAGCTTGTAAACATAGATTACCTTGACCTCCGAGATAATATATAGTGCCCTCACAATATCGTAAACAATGGGGTTATTGTTGTGTTAGTATCGAAATAATAAATACGTACCTGTATTTTATCGTGAATAAAATACAGTTAGTCGTTCGGATGCGAGTAATTAAATCACTCGTGCTAACGCACTCGTATTTTAATTACTACGCATCCAAACTCCAAACTGTATTTTATTCACTGATAAAACACGGGTACGTATTTATTATTTCTTAAACATCATACACCCAGGTTCTATAACTCATGGTTTTATTTTAACAAAATTATGGCCCTTTTATACTCAATTTTTTTTAGTTAAGTGTAATAATTGTTACGTAGGTAAGCAAAATAATGTCCTTCAACATGGTTTTAAAATAAATAAGGCCATAAAAGTCGAGCGTCTACGCCAACAGGCTGTGCTTCTTGTTTAAGTTATTTCATAGCGCCTATATTATGCATTTGTTTTACAAAAGTTGTATACACTGTTCCATCCATTATCATTTTATTCCTTGTCCGATTTTGACCAAATTCGGACACAATGTTGATAGTCTTGGTATTGGCATAAAAGCTATCGACATTTTGATACTTTTTAACTTTTTAATTCTAGATGACACAATGGCTGTGAAACACTTGGAGCTAGGCCCAGGTGTATACAGTTCTGCAACAACCGATAACCTTGTCCATTTTATAAAGCACAACAAAGCCCTCACTCACCTGCACTTGTGGGGAACCAACTTGCCCAGATCTTCTGCTGGATACTCGCCCTTTGTTTCCATCCTAAATCATGTCACAGCGAATGGGTATGTAATTGTAATTTAAATGCGTTGATCATGGGTGAAGTAGAGCTTGTGAGGAAAAGTGTGTCATGCTTGCCTTGTAACCGAATGGTAAATTGTTTGTTCTAAACGCCACCATAGAATACTGTACGTGTGACCCTGAGCAAGTCACTTACTCCAGGCCACTGGTTTTTATACTCCCAACAAACAAAGTTTAGTGGGTGTATTCTGGATTCAGTCCATCCGTCGGCCTATCCATCTGGCCGTCTGTAGACACAACCGTATCTGCTCTATAACTCTTCGTAAGTGATAGCCACACTCATGAAACTTTATAGGTAGATTGTCCATGATTAGCCAATGACCACTGTACATTTTGAGGTCAATAGATTCAAGGTCATCATGACCTGATAATGAAAACGCTTGTCAGCTCAATAACCCTTCAAGATTTATAGCACATATATGAAACTTCAGGTCGACTGTCCATGGTGAGAGGATGACCAGTATAGATTTTGGGGTCAATAGGTCCAAGGTCAAGGTCATCATGAATTGATAATTAAACCAATGTCAAGATTTGTAGCCACACGCATGTAACTTCACAGGTAGACTGTCTGTCCATGGCAAGAGGATCAACCCTATACATGGGGTCAATAAGTTCAATAGCAAGGTCATAAATCCCTTGTCCACATTACTTTTCAAGATTCTTTAGCCACACTGATGACACTTCACTGTTACACTTCCATGGTCCCTACGGGTGAGTATCATTCGGCCCTGGATGACATTTCTAGATTTTGTGAGACATTAACCAGGCGGTTCGAAGAAAAAAGCTGAATTAACTTTATGTGTTACTTCTCCATTGGCGACGGCAAAGGCGAAGATGAAGGCAAAGGAGTCAATGTTAAACTTTTGCTTTTAGCTCTGCTTCTCAGGTATTGCATGCACTAGATTGGCCAAACTTCAATCATCTTATATTTTGGATAGTAAGCCCTATAACCTATGCAGACTGGCTCCACAGATACATTTTACCTCGACTATTACTAGCCATGAACATTGTTTGCGTTTAGGTTTGTTTCTCAGAAATTAAATGCACTAGATCCACAAAACTGAAATGTTTTTATTGGATAATACAGCTAAATTAAACGGAACTAACCCACCAATAGTGGCAAAATCATACTCTAAAAAACGTTCTTCAAAACTCTGTCCAGATGTTCAGGTCATATAAAAATGTATATGTTTTGATTAAAAGTATAGGTTTATTCATGGGTCCTTAAAATATCCGTGATTGAAAATGCGTGAAATGAATTATGGGTTGGTAACTCTTAGTTTGATGCTCCAGTTTGGTGTTTGTCCTGACTGATTAAAGCCATTTATATTGTGTCTATAGAGTTCTCAAAATATGTAAGTTAAATATCAGTAGATTTAGAAACAGTGTACATAATTATGTTATAAAATTGCCTGTTGATGACAGGATAGGGTCTTTAAGCAGGAGGATTCTACAAATGAATTTGACTTTTACGAGTCATTTACTTCATTAATTAAGTTTTAGCGTTTAACTCAGTTTCTCAGGAATTAAATGCACTAGATCAACCAAACATGAATCATGCTCACATATTGAGTACTACAGCTCAATTAAAATAGAGTTGGTCAAAAGTTATTTGATTTTTGCAGGTCTTTAACTTCGTCAATTTAATGTAAGGCTGTAAAGATTTAGCGTTAAAGTTTCTCAGGAACTAAATCCACTAGAGCTTTCAAACTTTTAATGTAATTCAAAACAAATTCCAATAAATTTGTAAATTAGATTACATATTTCATGCCTTTTGTTTGAGGTGACTGCCTGGTGTGATTATCTATATCTTTATGTTTTGTTGCATGTTACAGTGCATATGCCACTGTACTAAAGGATTTTGAGGCTGCTTGGTCCAGTGGTAGAGCGTCAAACCTCAGGTCAAAAGGTCGCAGGTTTGATCCTTGCCGTGGGCATGTTATTTATCCTTGTACTTTTTCTGCCCAGGAAGCCATAGAGAGTGATTAATATAAGTTGCAAGAAGTTGTTTCGCCATCAGTGTAACAGAAATATGCTTAAACTACAGGATTTTACTCACATAAGAATGATGGTCTGTATCGATTTCAGAGTTTTGGAGATTCTACAGTTGTGTTTTGATGTGAGCCCAGTCACCAATTCCCATATCACAGACTGTGAACCTGCCATCATATCTCTGCTTCAAAATGTCCCCACATTGAAAACCCTAGTTCTTAAACACTGCCATCTGAGACAAGAATTTGGTAAGTCTATTATTGTGTTATTACCTAATCTTTCACTCTAAAGGAGTTGGGATAACAAATGATTCTATTTTAAGCAACAGCAGCCATCTTGTATGTCAGGCAGACCTGTATTACAGGAAGCCATCACCAGACACCAGCCACAAGGTAATGTTTGGAGATGTTGCGATGGGCAGTTTTGTTGTGATAACACAGATGTATTCCCCATTCCTCTCAGAATTTTCGAAACCATAACACCCACACTCATGAAACTTTATAGGTACCTAGACCTTAGTAAGAGGAGGAACCTTATTGTTTTGGGGTCAGTAGGTCAAAGGTTCTTGTATGGAAATACGCATTCCGTAAAATAACTTCGAAACTGTAATACCTATTCTCATGAAACTTCCCAGCCCATGGTGAAATGAGGAACACTATTGTTTTTTAGGGTCAGTAGGTCGAAGGTAAAGATCACCATGACCTTTTATGGAAATACGCATCCAGCGAGTGCTCTTGGATAAACAACAACCACTATTAGTATTTTTGTCCGTAGGTCAAACAAAGATCAAGGTATATTGACCTGACACCAAGACACCAAGGAAATGCTTTTCACATAAAAACTTCAGAAAACCGGTGTAAAGGTGTTTTTTTGTGTTTTTTTCCAGAAATGTTGATAAAACATCACTATTTCTGGCATTTTGTTATGCATATGGAACAGTTGTTTTTGATAGTGCATTTTCGATGCAGGTTTCTGCTTTATAAAAAATCCAATTCAATGATATATAATTTATGAAAGTAATGTCAAAATTGTTCATGTAACTGCCGAAAAACATTTGGTTGTAACAATAGAATACCACTCAATTGTTGAATTTTGCGCATTCACTGCCCCTAGATAAATAATAATTTATATAAATTTTAGTTTCAGGCGCAGAGTTTCTGGAGGCATTGTTGCAGCACAGAGGATTACAATATCTGTCTCTCAACCACAACGATCTCGGTATGTCTGTATCTAACTTAACTAATCTTCCTTTTGTTAACCGTCTCGCCTATCACCGCTGCGGGTTCGAATCCCACTAGGAGCTCAACTTGTCAGTGAGAAAGTGTCGATTCTTATGGATAGCGGGAGGTATACAGTACTGTTTCTACTCAGAAAAAATGGGGTGGTCTGCCTCTATCACAAAAAATATATGACCTAAAATGTGCGTAAAACACCAAAGAAACTCTTCTTTTGAAAATTTACTCTGAATAAGGTTAAAACTACAGACGCGTTACTTAAACTAGTACTAAAAAACTGATGAATATGAATGTCATTTATGATTAGTGAAGTAAGTTTCAGTTTGACAAATATCCAATATCCAAAAAGTCGGTATATAAGTAAAATTATAATAAATTGATGCGCAAAATACATATTTTTATCTAGCCTTCATACAGGTAATGTTGATAAATATACGGCTTCCTCTTACATGTCATAAAAACAAAGTTGCCCGAAACGGGATTGGAACCACTAGTCCAAAGATTTGTGAAAATTTCAAACTTGGAAATTCAAGGTCAGAATGTTAGGTATGTTTATATAACCGATCATTTTTTTATAAAAATTACAGAAAAAAACAAACTCAAAATGTTACCTAACCTAAAGATGTAGATGAATTTAATTTTTCTTGACTGTAATGTTTGCATTTTACACTGTGAAACAGTGAGATAGCTTGAAATAGCTTGCAATTCTCAGATGTTTTGTCTACTGTGCTATAGCACTGGCCTTTTTTTACAAAGAAAATGTCACACTTTTTATATCACTTACCAAACCATAGTAATAAAAGTTTTCTGTGTTTACAGGTTCAGCGGCCATAAATCTCCTGTTACAGATCGGTGCACCCAAAGCCAGACTCCGACTTAGAAAGCTATCACTAGAGTGAGTACACAAAAGTCGATATAACAGTCAAACAGGAAACGTAGCATTCAAGGACCACAGTCAACCAAAAGCATGCATAGAAACAAACAACAATTTTAAAGATGATTAAAAGGCAAGGCACCACATCACAAACATAAAAGGGTTGACAATAGGCCTACCGCCTCGGAACTGTCAGTGGCAAGAAGGGCCGCTGGTGGTTGAAACCAGGTTCTAGGGTGCACTAAACCTCACCATTACCCTATTGTCATCTCAATAAACGGGACAGTGTATATAAAGACATATCCCCGACAGGTTATATTCTCTAACAAACAAGGCAGCATTAATAGACAATATAAGTAAATCGTAAATGACCATGTATATATAATAAAAAAGCCTAGAAAACAACCTACAAAGCAAGTACTGAGTGACTTGGCAGATGCCAGAGCAACAAGAGAACAAACCGTTAAGGATTTAAAAGAAACATCAGATGCTTCCGTCCTATAGGGATTTAGGTAGATGTCATCATAGGGTCCACAATATGTCATAACTAGAACACTCTATAATATCTCAGTTGAAAAGGTTCCACAGTTAGCTGGCTGTTTGGAATTTACATCTAATAAAGGCCCGTAACTCTCGGGTTCATATTTTTTAATTATTCCACTTTGAAAAAGGTTTAATCTGGAACCTAACCTTGCCTTTTACAAGTGATTGTGGCTAGTAACTTTTAAAATATTGGGTGTACAACAATGAAACATTGAATAATGAAAACATCTTATAAAGGCCCATAACTCTCTGATTCATATTTTGGAATTATTTCCCTTTGAAAAAGTTTTAACCTTGAACTTAACCTTACCTTTTACAAGTGATTGTGGTTAGTAACTTTCAAAGTATTAGTTGTACAACGATGAAACTTTCAACATGATCCAGTATTCTCCAGTGAATACATCTGATAAAGGCCCCTAACTCTTTGGTTCCTTTTTTTTTTAATTATTCCCCTTTGAAAAAATGTGTATTAAAGATGAATGGCCACCCTTTTTGTAGTAGTATCAATTAACAAATTTAACTCTTAAACATCATATGAACATTTCTTGATAGTCCCGGAGAGAAACATACATTTAAAGGCATTTGCTGTAGTTTTCCATGCGCAGCTTTTTTGGGCGACTTCGCTTCTAAAACTATTGGATGGATTTTCCTAAAAATTTACTGGAATGTTGCTTTTGATGTCTAGTTCTATTTTTTGTCTTTTTTTTTTTATTTTGAATTTTCTTTTTTGAATTTTCTTTTTTGAATTTTCTTTTTTTTTATTTATTTTTTATTTTTTTATAATTTTTATTGTCTTTATTTAAATAAAGGCCTATTATTAGATAATAAAATAGGAAAATATAGCATTTTGTAAAAATTCCAACAAAATTAAAAAATTTAAGCATAATGGTACGGTTCCAAAAACCAATATTAAATCTCAATATGCATGGTGACCTATAAATTTAATTGAATATATTGTCTAAATATATGTTCAAATAAGTGCCTAGGAAGTTTGAACAAATTCTGTTATTAGGAACATAACAAAAAAGGAAAATATACCATTTCTATATAATTTCATACAAAACTTGGCCTTTTAGCATAGCGGTAGGGTTTCAAATTCTTTTCTAAACAAGCATGGGGACCTATAATTTTTATTGCACATTTTGTTTTTATATATGTTAAATTATGTGCTTAGAAAGTTTAAAAAAATTCTGTTATTGGAAACATACAAAAAAAAAGGAAATTGTATCATTATGGGCTAATTTGTGCATAAATTGTGGTAATGGTCTCAACAGATTTTGTAAAAAATTATAGGTTTTACATAAAGATGAGCTTTAAATGTTATTGTAATTAAATGTTCTTTACTTTAATACAATTTTAGCAGAATTGTGACCAATGAATAAATGATTAGACTTCAAAAATATCTTATTTAGCTATTTTATGGACTTGTTCAACTTTTTGGACAGATTGACATGACGGTGGCATTACAAATTATTTTTTAAAATTTTAACAAGCATGGTGACCTACCATTATTTTTGCCTTTTCTGTCTATATATATAACAGACTTACTGTACAAAAAGTTTAAAGAAAATCTGTTATGCAGAAAAAACTATAGAAAATGTCTTTAAAACCGCTACTAAGTTGTATGTAAAATACTATCACTGCGTGACTGCACGGGGAAATGAGATAAATCTGAAATGTATAGCTGCACAACTATTGCCAGATAATTGATAAATACATTTACCTGTGGATTAATTTACCTGTTCAAAATTTTCTAGTCATCAAATAAAAACTTATTCTCGCTTTTCACAGATATTGCAATGAGTTGATTATAAATATCTATTGTTGTGTATTGATTTAGATTTAAATAAACATAAACATGTTCATGAAACAAAACATGGCCAGAGAACTTTAAACCTGGAACTTTAACTTTGCCTTTTACAAGTGACTGTGGCTAGTAACTTTTAAATCAAAAGGAATCTGGGAAGGGTTTAAACTAATGTTGGCAGAACTTGTTACCCGACCCATTTGTCATTATACTATTTCTACTGTATATATGTGGATATTATTCTGTATGTAAAATTATTGGCAATAAAATATGTTTAAATCAGTATCTTTTAAACAAAGAAACTTTGCACACATCTTTAACATGATCCAATGAATACATCTTACCTGATAAAACTCTCGATTCATATTTTTTTTAATTACTTCCCTTTGAAAAAGGTTTAACCTGGGACTTAACCTTGCCAATGACGGGCGTATATTGTCACCTTAGAATTAAAAGGTGCTATTACCGGTAGTATGTGAACACAGAAGGCATATAGCACCTTTTACTTCTAAGTTGACGATGTGCTCCGCTAGCTGGTGCTCTTGTTACTTCAGTCCGGCACCTTGATTTGTGGTCTTTTAGTTTTAAACGTGCGTTATTGCTACATCAGCGACGTTCTGTTATTGGGGACCTCAGCCAACTCTGAGCTCTTGTACCAGATAATTCTTTACATATAGTTATAGGTTATTAGATTTGTATTGGGATATATGCACAAGTTCTTACAATGGATCATAAGACACCAGAGAATGTCATCATTCAGCATGTAAGTATAGACTGTAGATGGTGCGTAATTAATACAGAAATGTATTATTGCAAACAATTATTTAGAAAAGCTGTACATGTATTAAAAGCATTTCAGATGAAATATATGATAAATAAGATACGAAAAAATTGTACAGATTACTGTCATTTCCCAAATTTAAGCAAACATTTATTTTGTCGAAATGTAAAAAATGAAAGGTACATATAATTGTATTAAAAATGTATGCTTAGTTTAAGCAGTTTAAATTAAATTTCATATACTAGTAAACATATTGTTCTTTTCCTTACAGTTGGTGCCGAATCCCTGGAAAAGATCTCGTCAAGGCAGCAGAATGTCTACAGAAAGACATGCTAATGGCCAGGAGGAAACCATACTTAAACCAACTAAATATCAACCACAACCATGTTTCAATTGAGCAGCAGACGACACTTAAAAAGTGTTTTGATGGCCTTGTACAATTCCTACAAGTTGATACCAGTGGATATTTTCCGAACTTGGAATTTGTTGCACAAATGTGAAAAAAAAATAAAAAAAATAATTAAAACATGCAAAAGATATAACCTGAAGGATATGATGGATGTGTTTTAAATTGAATTGAATTGGATCTTACGTCGCATCAAAACAAAAAAAGTTACAAGGCGCCAACAGGAATGTACATTCCAAACCCACGCTCCATTAACATTGAGATACAAATATGCAGAATGGGCTAGAACCTTAAAATCTGCAGAACTGCAGAGTTGCTGCAAATTCTGTTGTAAACACTCCATTTTTCGCTGAGATATGTTTCAAGATTTTAAAATGGGAAGTGCAATTTAATTTTGTCGCTATGAAGCATGGCTGACACTTGGTGATTACATTAGCTTGTGTACACCCCCAATAACAAATAGATAGGAAACTGTAAAATGTATCTAAATTTCAGGTGACACAGTGCGGAAATTTCACAAAATATTGCCTGACTTTAAGCACACATATTATGAAGAGTTTTATGCATATAACCCATCGTAAATTGATTTCTCCTTTTAATGATGGTATTTTTCTTAATACTTTAACGTTTTCAGCAAAAAAGGAGTTTGCAGGAAAGTTTCGCTACATCAATTGCTAGTTTTTTTTAGGGAAAAGCTAACAAAGATGATATTTTTAACTTTAAAACAGCTTTTTATACAATTTTTTATTTTGAAAATAAATAAGTATAATCCCGTTTTGCTAATTATTATGAATCTTTTGAATGTATTATCAAAATCAATGAAATTTAGAGAGAGGAGTTAGAAGGAAAAGTTACGGTGCCACGTGCTATTTTGGATTCTTTATTGGTTCAGACAGGAAGTCTATTTGTTATTAGGTCTGTGGCTTGTGCTGTCATTGTTGATGTTCATGGTGTCGATGCTCGAAACATGATTTTACGTTAAATAGTCTATGCAGTTTTTTAAACACGTTCGATTATATGAAAGTCACATATGCCTTGTATAAAAGAAGTATTTTATTAAGATTGCTCAAATGTAGAATGGTAGGAGCCAATCAGATTGCAGAACGTAACAACTGTTATATACTATCTCATACGAACTTGCATTACAGTTGGTGAGGTTTCATCTACATTTGTCTACTGACCAGGGTTCGAGCCCCGCACAAGGCAACGTTGGTTAAAAACCAAATATCAACAGTTCAGTGCGACACTGTTGTATCGACTTCTTAATTTATATGTAGATACAGACAACAATTTTGTGTTGAACCCTTTAATTATGTTAGCATTTTTGTAAAAGCATTGTGGGAGACTACTACCGAATGAATCTGATGGGTTCCTACTATTCTCTATGCGAGTTTTCTGGCATTTACTTTGTATTAAAGAAGCATTATATAAACGAACTGCAAAACATATAGAGAAAATAAATAATACCTGCCTATGGCCATCCTTAAAAACAATTTGTTTGCTGTTTCCTGACCCAGGATTTTATAAGTGAGTAGGTAGGTGATATTTTGTTTTTTTACCAAAGACAGTAAAAACCTTAAGAAATGAAAGAAAAATACACTAAAGATAGTAAAAAAATATATTTAGGTTAAAGAATTTCTATAAAATGTTTTTGGTAGGGATAGATAGGGAAACGGCAAACCAACAGTTGTTTATAGTCGACTTCAACTATATACATAATTATATACAACACAAGCAAGTGTATGATGATATTGACAACAGATTCTAATGGAAAGGATATATTTTAAAAGTTAATCAATAAACAAAAGTACTGAAACAATAAATCAAAGGAGTTTTTGGTTTATGATGCCAGAACTTGAGCGAAGGAAATGTACTCAAGTGAGAATTCGTAATTTTCTAATCGTTATATACTTTATATATTATTTACAACAGTGTTAAACACAGATGCTGCATCTAAAACTTTCTAGCGTCTTACCACTGTAGGTTTGAATCAAACTGGGTGCTGGACTTGTCAGGTGAGAAAGTGTCAATTCTTACGGATGGCGGGAGGTATACAGTACTGGTTCTACCCAGGATAAATGGGGTGCTCTGCCTCTACAACAAAAAATTGACCGTCGTATATTTCTAAACGTGTTAAAAATGACGTCAAACACTATTCAAAACAAAACCTTTAAAGTCGGCAGTCTTGAGATCTCTTACATATTTCCACGCATCAAAATGAACCAACTGTCTAAAGTTCTTCCTTATCCCACTATTCAGTATTAAAGTTGATTAGTGTCACACTATAGTTATAGAGAAGTAATGAAAAAAACACATTTAAATTGTATAATAATATTTTCTTATATACCTGCAACAATAGATTGTTTTATTACATAACTGTCATAAATTTGCATTGAACTATGAATGACGTAATTTTAGTATCAGGCAAAAAAAGTTATATCGTCACTAGTGATGATATAACTTTTTTATATCATCACTAGTGATGATATAACTTTGCGGAACTACTTTCTTAACATATTTGTTAAAAAACACGCTTAGAGTCTTTATTAAAATCCCAGATTTGTTAGTTGGAAAAATTTACGTAAAGTTATATAATAAACAGTATAATTAACAGCATAAATTTAATACTGAATTAATGTCACTCGAGCAAAAAAGTGGTAATTTGGTTAAAAAAATTCGTTCTTCGAACTCGTTTTTTTAACCAAATTACCACTTTTTTCCCTCGTGACATAAATTCAGTATCAAATTTATGCTGTTAATTATTCTCTATTTACCAACACATGTAAATGGCTTTGACTTGAAGGGACACAGCAATCTGAAGTGTTATCGAGCATTAACAAATGCCACCTCAATTTATTAATCCGGTACTATTTTTACTTTATATCTGATTGCATATAATTAATATAATTCTGTGGTTTCATTTTTTCTTTGTTATCATTCATATTCATTTTGTCAGTTTGTTATCATGCTCATTCAAGGTCATTATCATGACACTGTGTATGCAAATGTTGTGTATGCAAACGTAGAAATGTGGCTCCATCGTAACTGGAGTATCTACTATAGAATTTGCAGCCACTCTGCAGTTCTGCAGGTAAGAAGGTTCCAGGCCCATTTTCCATATTTTATCTTGAGGTAAATGGAGGATCAGCCTGGCACATTCATTCCTGTTAGGCACCATATACCATAACCTTCCATGTGTTGTTCTGCCTTAAAACCCTATTGTCACAAAATGTCACGGGTAGAGCGTACTGGTCGTATATAGCTCTTGTTATCGGTTACACCCAAAATCTATTGTTCGAGTTGAAACAATTTCACAATATTCATGATCTATTCATGTAACACGTAAAAGCGTGCACATTTTAAGTGGCCGCCAGAGAGGCCGTGTCATAAGTTTAGTTTTGTGCTAATGCATGTAAACGTATAGGTATATTTTCCTTAAACGGCAAAATTGTATAATGGGCCTCTCGTGTAGAGTCAATACTGTAGATTTAGCCACGTTTGTCACGGACTGAACGGGGGAAATAATGATTTGGGCGTAATGTTTGCTATAAAACCCATTGTCTTCTAGCTTTCGCCGGGATCATCGATAGTACTTTGTTGGAACAGAGATTGGACGGCAAATTTCACAGGCAACATGTGGTTAGTAATTTTATTAAACTTTTATCGTATATTTGTATTCAGTGGGCGGCGCCATCTTGTTTGGCGGTTACGACATCCGGTTAGCATTGATGTTTCTCAAACATAACTTTAGACTAGCATATGATTTTGAAGTTACTTTATTAGATGTAATTATTGTAATTGATCATTAATTGTAAAACAATATTAATTTGATAACAGTGGATAATAGGTGCATTAGTTAACGTTGGCGTATAACTCGGTGATTGTAATACACGATTGTTAACATTAGTTAACAATGAGATAAGTGACAAGAATAAATGCGTGCATGCATAACTCAGTGAGTGTAATATATAAGTAATTTGATCATGTTTATATTACATATATTAGGGGCATTGATTAACAGCGACGTACATAGCGTATACATGGCGTTGTAGAATATGTATACATTGCTACTCATCATTAGTACAGCTTACATATATTGATTGAATAATGATTTGTTTGGGTAATGGTAATTATGCAAGATTGTTATGTTTGTCAACCGACATCTAAAACGTATGTATAATTACAGCCTAAGCCATCCAGGATATAAGCCATCCAGGGTTGGAGTAAGCCATCTAGGTTTGGATATCCAGGAGTGGAGCTAAGCTTCCACGACTAACGTTACAAGCGGTGGAGACGGTCCCCGTACCTGCGCAGCCAGGTTTTACTAACGACAACCCCCGGGACACAAGGTGGGCCCGTTACCAGTCCTCACTGGAGGAATATCATTCACAATCTCAGTGGAGATTAACTATCATTGCATCGCGTCATCAACCCTTACAGAAGGCATTTGATGACAATCATCCATTGAATTCGCGCATCATCATCTTCATGAGCTCTCGCGCATCACAGTTATCGCGCTAGATCAACATTGTTATATCTTTAACAACACTTTAGTGTCTTAGACATTCAGTATTTATAACAATACTAAGAACGTCTCAAACGTTCAGGAGAACACTCTTTTCATAGTTCAATTGTGTATTCGCTTGTTTTTTTAGATAATTGTATATATATTAAACATATTTTAAAAGTTGCATTAAACTTATGTAAATGCATTCACCGTCATTGATTCTTTCCTGAGTTAGCCCAACCACTAAGGTCATCCTGTGACACCTATTCAATTCAATTTTCTTTGTTTTTCTGCCATAGATTTTAATATTTTTTATTGATGAATTATAATAAACTGTTAGAATTATGCGAAAACAATTTACTTTATAATATTCTTATAAATAATATTAATAATTGAACAAATGCAAGTTATGCTGAAAAGTAATGGGATTTTTAAAGAAAATCAAGATTGCCATGTATCCCTTTAATATGTAAATTGCATATAGAAGAACTATTGGTACTGACTTTCACCATAACAGCCAGGAAAGATTCTTGCTTTGATGTCCTTTCCTCAATAAATGTACATACTATATCACTATTATCATTTTAGAATGATTCACATAGTACCAACAATAATTTGCCTTGGAAAATGATAAAATAGTACAAGACGGACAACTACCATCATTTTCAAACAGTGAAAGAACCATTTTCTTTAGGGATCCTTTGTATGCGTGCACCTCCTTGAATTGAATTGAATTGGATTTTATTTTCGCACCAAGAGCTAAGATTATACGGCGACTTTCCAGCTTCCACTGGTGGAGGAAGACCCCAGGTGCCCCTCCGGGCAATTTTCGTACACAGGCGGGCACCTGGGTAGAACCACCAACATTGAAAAATGAAGTCTAATAGATTCTAAATAAAAAAATATTGTTTTCAACAGAAAGAATTGGGTGAATGTCAGATATTTAGATAAATGTCTATGTTTCAAGAAAAAGTGCTCAAATCACTAGAGCAGTGGCAGAAAAACAATAAACGTGGCTCCAGCGTAAATTGAGTTTCTACAATAGAATTTGCAACAACTCTGCAGTTCTGCAGTTGAGAAGGTTCTATCCCATTCTCCATATTTTATCTGATGTAAATGTACGTTGAGCCTGGCATGTTTATTCCTGTTTGGTGCCATTAACCTTTTATGTGTTGATGAACCTTAAAACCCAATTCAATTCAAGTGAGAGTGCCTCCCGCTTATCTCTGCTCTCTCAGGTGGGCTCCATCGCCCGAGATAAATTTCAACCAATCCGTTGCGAAATTGTCGGGGTCCTGGCCATATGATTTTCAGAGTAGTGGGATTTTGGGCGACTACGGAGGGAAAGAATCAATAAGTGATCTTTATTATGATGTACTAAATCTCTACTTATTATTTTAGAATTGTGTACCACCCTCTGATCCATCAAGGCGACTGTCGACGATCACGGCCACAGCTTGGAAGACAAGTCAAGACACGACAAGGGTAGGGTGAGTCCAAACTGTTGTTTTGTCCGTTCTTTCCTTGGCGCGAGGTCGCAGTGGTCTACACGAGTGGGTCTGAGGCACTTTTGCTCAATAATTTTGGTGTTTGTTTTTACCTCCCTGATATACACATAGTATCCAATTAGGTTGGCCAACAAGACGTTCTACTCATGTTGTGACACTCGAGTATACTTTTATTAATGGGAGAAGTAAATATACATGTACATGTTATACACATTTCGATGATTGATTAAGGTATATGTCCAATATCAAATTAAGATATTTTATGTAGTGTATATGTTTTGTGGAAGCTAGATACTATCTATACATAACCGTTAGGAGTTAGCGCTAGTACAAATGTGTATGTAACTTGTCCTATGATGATGCCCAGGTATTTACTGAGGACACAGTGACTTACCATTAGTAGTTAGTTGAGTAGAATTATTTGTGACGTGTGTATTGTAATTATTGTAGTGTGTAGTTCACAATGTCTATAACTATGACGTCCATAAAGGATCTTACGGAAATGGGTAAGGAGTTAGGGTATGCTGGAGAGGAGCTTAGAACCTTTGTTAAAGAAGAACAGGCTAGGGAAAGGGAATTTAGACTTAAGGAAAGAGAATTAGCAAAGCATGAAAGAGATGAGGAAAGTAGACTAGCTAAGGAGAAGCTAGATGCTGAGAAAGATAGGTTAGAATTCGAAAGTAGATTAGCGAAAGAGAAGCGATATGAAGAAAGTAGACTAGCCACGGAGAGGTTAGAATTAGAAGGTAGATTAGCTAAAGAGAAGCGAGATGATGATAAAGAGAAGGTAGAATTAGAAAGTAGAATAGTAAGGGAGAAGCAAGAGTTAGAACATGAGAGGTTCGAAACAGATGGTAGACTAGCTAAGGCTAAGATGATAATGGAAAGGGAGCAAAAAGAGTTTGATCATAAGTTAGCTTTAGAGTTGGAAGCAGCTAAGACACATAGTAAGGAAAGTAAAACTGAAGGGAAAGATAGTTATTCTGGGAAGTTAAAAGGTTCGAAGTTACCATACTTTGATGCTGACAAAGATAACATGGACAGTTACTTGTTACGGTTCGAGCGTTATGCTGAGTTACAAGAATGGACCAAAGATAAGTGGGCAGTTCATTTAAGTGCGTTATTGAGAGGCAAGGCCTTAGATGTATTTTCTAGATTACCTAGTGTAGATGCTCTTGACTATGACAATCTAAAGGATGCTCTTTTAAAGAGATTTGAGCTAACTGAAGAAGGTTTTAGAAAGCGGTTTAGAGCTTGTCTGCCTGAGAAAGGCGAGTCATTTATTCAGTTTATTAGTAGGTCTAGAAATTACTTAGATAGGTGGTTAGAGTTAGGGAAGGTAGCACAGACTTATCAGGGCCTCATAGATTTCTTGTTGCGGGACCAGCTATTCAATGTTTGTAGTAGAGATCTGTTCTTATTTCTTAAAGAAAGAAAACTAACTAGTGTAAATGAAATGGCAACTCAAGCAGATCAGTTTGCCGAGGCTAGAGGTGGAGCTCATAATGTAGTGTCGAAAGACAGAACTTTTAGAGATAGGCAAGGGGACGATCATAAACAGAAAGGCCAGAGTGGAAACTATAGAGGTGGAGGTAGTTCGATGGGTTCTAGAGGAGGTAGCAATAGTGGTAACATAGGTAGACCTTTTATTCGTTGTCGTCACTGCAATGGGAATCATGCTTCACATGAGTGTAGGAAAGCGGTGAAAGTGTCCGCTGTCGTAGACAATTTTAGTGAAAATAGTAGAGTGGACAACAATTTAGGGAGTCAGAACCAAGGTTTTAACAACCCATGGAATTTCGGTAGAGGTAGAGGTGGTCAAAACCGAGGTAGAGGTAGAGGCAGAGGTAGTAATAGTCCGGTTATTAAAACCGAGAGTAGTAGCTGTTGTGTTAAAGCGGATGGTGTAATGACGAAGATCGGAACATGTCTCTTTCCGTATGCAAATCTTCCAACGGCAGATGGTAGAGTGAATGGCACGGACGTAATGGTAATGAGGGATACAGGTTGTACAGGTGTGGTAGTTAGGCGTAGTTTAGTTACGGATGACCAGTTGGTAGGTAAACAGTCACCGTGTATGTTGCTAAATAAGTCGGTAGAGCACGTGCCAATAGCGAGAATAGATGTAGATACACCTTTCTTTAAAGGGACTACAGAGGCACTATGTATGGATGACCCGATGTATGATTTAACGATAGGGAACATAGATGGTTCAGCACTTCCGGTAATGTCCGATTTTAGAAGTAGCATAAGTAATGCCGTAGAGACTAGAGCGCAGGTTCAGAAGCAAACTCAGGCTTATAGAAAATTAAAGGTTCCTGCAGCCGTAGGTGACATATCTAAAGCGGAGTTTATAGAAGCACAAACTCAAGACGAGTCATTAGGTCCTTGTAAGGTGAAGGCCAAGGATGGTGTAGTGAAGAAGTGTAAAGGGTCCGGGAGTTGTAAGTTTGTACATAAGAATAGGTTATTGTACAGAGAATTTGAAGATAGTGGTAGTAGACGGTTTCACCAATTAGTGGTACCTACCCAGTATAGAACGACAGTGCTTAAGGTAGCTCATGAGTCGATTATGGGAGGTCATTTAGGCGTAAAGAAAACGTCAGATAGAGTATTGGCAGAATTTTATTGGCCAGGCGTTAGTGGAGATGTAACTAGGTATTGTAGGTCCTGCGATGTATGCCAAAGGACAGTACCAAAAGGTCGAGTGACCAAAGTACATTTAGGTCAGATGCCACTGATAGATACACCATTTAAGAGGGTAGCCGTAGACATAGTTGGACCAATTTTTCCAGTGTCGGATAGGAAAAATAGGTACATTTTAACCATGGTAGACTATGCAACTAGGTATCCGGAGGCAGTCGCATTGCCCTCAATTGAAACTGAGAGAGTAGCTGAGGCATTAGTTGATATGTTCAGTAGGCTAGGTGTACCAGAGGAAATGCTGACTGATTGTGGGTCACAGTTTACGTCAGAACTTATGGCTGAAGTAAGCAGGTTATTGTCTTTGCGTCAAATCATGACAACACCATATCACCCTATGTGTAACGGGTTAGTCGAACGATTTAACGGGACGTTAAAGCAAATGTTACGGCGTATGTGTACCGAGAGACCCAAAGATTGGGACAAGTATCTCAATGCTTTATTGTTTGCATTTAGAGAGGTTTCACAAGAGAGTTTAGGATTTTCTCCGTTTGAGTTATTGTACGGTAGGTCAGTTAGAGGTCCCATGAGGATTCTTAGAGAGATGTGGGCAGGTGAAGTAGATAGTGATGAGGTTAAGACTACATATCAGTATGTTTTAGATCTGAAGGAGAAACTAGAGGAGACTTGTAAGATAGCTCAAAGTCAGTTAGTTAAGGCAAGTACCAAGTATAAACGGTACTATGACCAGAAAGCTAGAGCTAGGAAGTTTAAGATAGATGACCAGGTGTTACTGTTACTCCCGACCGACAATAACAAGTTATTACAATGGAAAGGTCCGTTTTACGTTAGAGGGATAGTGAACACTATGGATTACCGTATCGAGATAAACGGAAAGTTAAAGACCTTTCATGCGAATTTGCTGAAAGAGTATATCAGTAGAACCGATAATGTGCAACAAGGGGTGTTAACCGTAGTTAATGTTGCAGTTATTGAGGATAGTGAGGAAGACAGTAGTGAGGACACTAGTCCCATGTATTTTCCCACTAGTGTAGGTAGGGAGAGAGCAGCCGATGTAGATATATCGGGCATGCTTAGTGTAGCAGAGAAACGAGAGGTAAGTCGTTTAGACTCTGAGTGTAGTACTGTTCGGTCCGATAAGTCGAGACCAACAGATGTAGTGCAGTGTAGCTTTAAGCACACTTTAGCAAAGCCGATTAGGGAAACGAGAGACCCTACTCCATTTCGCAAACAGTATACTGGTAATGCGATGGATGCAATGTGTAAAGTTGGAGTTCTGGTAGTGACAGGAAGTAGTGTTATTAGTAACCGTAAAGTCGGAGTAATAGACCGAGGAAAGCACAATATTGGGGCAGACTATTTAAGTCGCCGCACATAATGACCGGTTTAATACAATAGTGTATTGCAGTGTATTGTACAATAGTAGTATATGTTACGACAGGGTAGTGTACAATTGTAGAATAGTGTTGAAATTGTAATTACATATTATAGTTAGGTTATGACTCAGTAGTAATAGTTAACATACTCAAGCGATTGAGCGATCAGCTTGTACGTTTTGTCGCTCATTTGCTCAGAAGAATTAATAGTTTCTTAACGTGTAAATATTAATTATCATTTTGTTGAATTTTAAAAGTGTAGCACTTTCTTTAAGTGGGGAGATGTTGTCACAAAATGTCACGGGTAGAGCGTACTGGTCGTATATAGCTCTTGTTATCGGTTACACCCAAAATCTATTGTTCGAGTTGAAACAATTTCACAATATTCATGATCTATTCATGTAACACGTAAAAGCGTGCACATTTTAAGTGGCCGCCAGAGAGGCCGTGTCATAAGTTTAGTTTTGTGCTAATGCATGTAAACGTATAGGTATATTTTCCTTAAACGGCAAAATTGTATAATGGGCCTCTCGTGTAGAGTCAATACTGTAGATTTAGCCACGTTTGTCACGGACTGAACGGGGGAAATAATGATTTGGGCGTAATGTTTGCTATAAAACCCATTGTCTTCTAGCTTTCGCCGGGATCATCGATAGTACTTTGTTGGAACAGAGATTGGACGGCAAATTTCACAGGCAACATGTGGTTAGTAATTTTATTAAACTTTTATCGTATATTTGTATTCAGTGGGCGGCGCCATCTTGTTTGGCGGTTACGACATCCGGTTAGCATTGATGTTTCTCAAACATAACTTTAGACTAGCATATGATTTTGAAGTTACTTTATTAGATGTAATTATTGTAATTGATCATTAATTGTAAAACAATATTAATTTGATAACAGTGTTAACGTTGGCGTATAACTCGGTGATTGTAATACACGATTGTTAACATTAGTTAACAATGAGATAAGTGACAAGAATAAATGCGTGCATGCATAACTCAGTGAGTGTAATATATGAGTAATTTGATCATGTTTATATTACATATATTAGGGGCATTGATTAACAGCGACGTACATAGCGTATACATGGCGTTGTAGAATATGTATACATTGCTACTCATCATTAGTACAGCTTACATATATTGATTGAATAATGATTTGTTTGGGTAATGGTAATTATGCAAGATTGTTATGTTTGTCAACCGACATCTAAAACGTATGTATAATTACAGCCTAAGCCATCCAGGATATAAGCCATCCAGGGTTGGAGTAAGCCATCTAGGTTTGGATATCCAGGAGTGGAGCTAAGCTTCCACGACTAACGTTACAAGCGGTGGAGACGGTCCCCGTACCTGCGCAGCCAGGTTTTACTAACGACAACCCCCGGGACACAAGGTGGGCCCGTTACCAGTCCTCACTGGAGGAATATCATTCACAATCTCAGTGGAGATTAACTATCATTGCATCGCGTCATCAACCCTTACAGAAGGCATTTGATGACAATCATCCATTGAATTCGCGCATCATCATCTTCATGAGCTCTCGCGCATCACAGTTATCGCGCTAGATCAACATTGTTATATCTTTAACAACACTTTAGTGTCTTAGACATTCAGTATTTATAACAATACTAAGAACGTCTCAAACGTTCAGGAGAACACTCTTTTCATAGTTCAATTGTGTATTCGCTTGTTTTTTTAGATAATTGTATATATATTAAACATATTTTAAAAGTTGCATTAAACTTATGTAAATGCATTCACCGTCATTGATTCTTTCCTGAGTTAGCCCAACCACTAAGGTCATCCTGTGACACCTATTCAATTCAATTTTCTTTGTTTTTCTGCCATAGATTTTAATATTTTTTTATTGATGAATTATAATAAACTGTTAGAATTATGCGAAAACAATTTACTTTATAATATTCTTATAAATAATATTAATAATTGAACAAATGCAAGTTATGCTGAAAAGTAATGGGATTTTTAAAGAAAATCAAGATTGCCATGTATCCCTTTAATATGTAAATTGCATATAGAAGAACTATTGGTACTGACTTTCACCATAACAGCCAGGAAAGATTCTTGCTTTGATGTCCTTTCCTCAATAAATGTACATACTATATCACTATTATCATTTTAGAATGATTCACATAGTACCAACAATAATTTGCCTTGGAAAATGATAAAATAGTACAAGACGGACAACTACCATCATTTTCAAACAGTGAAAGAACCATTTTCTTTAGGGATCCTTTGTATGCGTGCACCTCCTTGAATTGAATTGAATTGGATTTTATTTTCGCACCAAGAGCTAAGATTATACGGCGACTTTCCAGCTTCCACTGGTGGAGGAAGACCCCAGGTGCCCCTCCGGGCAATTTTCGTACACAGGCGGGCACCTGGGTAGAACCACCAACATTGAAAAATGAAGTCTAATAGATTCTAAATAAAAAAATATTGTTTTCAACAGAAAGAATTGGGTGAATGTCAGATATTTAGGTAAATGTCTATGTTTCAAGAAAAAGTGCTCAAATCACTAGAGCAGTGGCAGAAAAACAATAAACGTGGCTCCAGCGTAAATTGAGTTTCTACAATAGAATTTGCAACAACTCTGCAGTTCTGCAGTTGAGAAGGTTCTATCCCATTCTCCATATTTTATCTGATGTAAATGTACGTTGAGCCTGGCATGTTTATTCCTGTTTGGTGCCATTAACCTTTTATGTGTTGATGAACCTTAAAACCCAATTCAATTCAAGTGAGAGTGCCTCCCGCTTATCTCTGCTCTCTCAGGTGGGCTCCATCGCCCGAGATAAATTTCAACCAATCCGTTGCGAAATTGTCGGGGTCCTGGCCATATGAAAATGTGTTGCCAAGGGGTCTGTTGTTGCCCATTTGTTTGTAGTTGGGCGGTTGTTTATTTCCCACTTGTCCATTCTCAGTGGGTCCACTGTTGCCACCACTGACCATTGTGGCGTTGGACCCATTGACCATTGGTGCATTAGCCAGCCTTCCGCACGGCACCATGTTTACTTTACCTGCATAAGAAATTCAAGTACATATACAGAAATAATGTATTGGTATTCCGGTAATAACAAGTGATATATTAAAACTTAAAGAAACTAACCTGCCAAATAACAGCAAAACTAAGCTTCAAAACGGTATATCAAAACTCTATCCAGGTGTTCAGGTCATATAATAATGTATATGTAAAGGTTTTTACGCGAGTTCTAAAAATATTCGTGATTGAAATGTGCGTACAGGCTCTTTTATCAGCCGGGCCAAACACCGAAACTGGAACGTTGAATTACCAACTCATAATTAATTTTTTCGTGGTTTGGCCTGGCTGATTAAAGACCCTGTATACATGTATATATATATATATAAATATATCTAAAAACTCTGACAAAACTGTTGTCTATATAGTTTGGATTCTCAAAATATAAGTTAAAATACACCATGAACCATACTTTTAACACTACTTCATTCAGGTTAAAGTATTTGGATAGTTTCCTTTCAAAGTCACTGCCCCGTGTGATTGCCTGAGTAGAATACAACCACTGCAAACACACCGTCACATGCAGAGGGGTAGGACCCCCACATTCATATTCCTTTTGTCATGTTTGTTCATGCTCATTAAGAGGGGGGAGGACGTAAACCTGCTCATGACGAGCTTTAAGTGGAGAAAATGTTTCTGATGTGACAAAATGATGTGACAAAATGGCGATTTTTGGATGATTTTCGTTATTGTCGGAAGCAATTTTGACAGGTAGGCGCATATCATATGATTTATTTGTTAAATGATTGTGTTAATAAGGGGCTACTGTATCTCCGATTCACTCGGTTTTTTATTTCAATGTCCTAGCTAGCGGATTTAAAAAGTTATTCCATGTACAGTTTGAGAATGTCTTTGTTTACAAAGTTGAATCTGTCCTTGCCGTGCCTTTTTTTCGCATTTTAAAAACAACAACATTGTTTATACATGGTTTAAGCGTGGAATTCGTATAGAAAATACATAATCAGTCTTATTTTCCTTCATGAAGTTTTGGGGAGGCATTTATGGCCGAAAAAAACAGGTTTATGCAGATTTTGGCACATGACTGTAACTTTATGCAATTTTGGTTCCCTGATAAGGCCAAGTAATTGGACGAAAAAATGTATTCCTGACTCTACTATGTCAAAATAAAGAACAAAAGCTGATCCAAAGTATCTAATAATATTTTTCAGAGAGACTGTAACAATGCCGAGATATAGGAAGAAAACTTCCCTAACGTTGTATGGTAGGAAAGGCCGGAACCGATCCAAAATAGTAAATGTAGTATCTCCAACTAAAAACTATAAACGGCCTTGTATAAGATCTACACCTATACGGTTTAAACGGCCAATCATATATTCAAAATCCCCTATTGTCAAAGCAAGGTTAACGACATCACCTAGTAGTCACTCTTCCTTGACAAAGATATACACGGCAACGAAATTGTCGGAATCGCCAGTAAAAATCAACGACTTCATGGCCGATTCTATTTTGGACGATGTTATTGTGACTCCTGTTACTCCGGTGCCATCTCGCTCACATCTAAGGGAAGTGGCAGAAAAACAATAAATGTGGCTCCAGCGTAACTGGAGTGTCAGCAATAGAATTTGCAGCAACTCTGCAGTTCAGGGTGAGAAGGTCCTAGGCCCATTCTCCATATTTTATCTCTATGTACATGGAGGACGAGCCTGGCATGTTCATGCCTGTTAGGCGCCATATAACCTTTCATGTGTTGGTGCGCCTTAAAACCCAATTCAATTCAATTCAAAGTCACTAGAAGCCCTAAATCTTCAAATTTCATACACATATATACATTAAATTGAAAGAAATAAAAAAAGTCTGGAGATTTGGCAGGCCTGAACAATTATTAGTAAACACATCGTATTTTTCCTGGAGTTATTCTCAAATTTGGCAGGCCTGAACATTTTATTGTTTTTATTTTAGAAAAGTTTCCATGTTTTTCCTGCAGATTTGGCAGGTCTGAATAATCAATAGCTCATAGCTGAAAGATGCGATTATTTTCTGGAGATTTGGTAGGCCTGAACACCCTTTTCTTTTTGTTGATGCAACTTTTTCTGATGATTTGGGAGGCCTATGTTTTGTAACTTGTGGTTATTACATCATTACAGTATATGGATATAGGGAATTATATTGTGTTTTTACACGTGGCATCCAGATAGTTTTCTACATGCGAGTGTTTCAAATTTCTGCAAATCCTTATTTATAATTATTCCAGCAGTGTAAAGCAATTTTTTTTTCAAATATACCTAAAATGCAATCTTATTAAAATCATATCCTACTTACGCTTTGATACTCTCCGATATAGGCTTAGCCTTAGTAGTGTAGAGTATCGTAGCATGATAAAGGGTCTCATTTTAATGGGATTGAACTAAATGTTGAATATATTGAGGTAATAATATATTTAAACCTATGACCGAATAAAGAAGAAAAATGAAAAACGTCCAAATTTTATTTACCTATTTATTTAATCAAGGATTTATAATTTCACTATTTATAAATCCTTGATTTAATTGTTTGCAAGTAGGTATAAAGTCAAACTGATACTGGTTTATTAAGTTTAGATGCTAATTATTGTTACAAGATTGTTGCTTGTACCTTTAAAAGAGTTTATATATCGGATACTTACCACCCCGACCACGCTGTGCTCGCATACGGGCAACAAACGCTGCTGTTTTGTACATGGCGCCAGGGCTGACTGAAATAGAACCAGCTTTGGAGCATATTATATTTAAATAATAAAGTTTCCTTTTAAAAGGACTGGCTTGACTTGTTAGGTAACTATAATGAGGAGGTGGGGGGAAAAAGGGGAAGCTCATACAGGATAAGAGTGGGGATAATATTTAACAATTAATTTCAAACATTTAACAGTAAATCAAATCAAATAACAGGTTAGTCTAGCTCATCTGCGACGTTTGTTTGTTTTCACAACTAATGTCTAGAACAGCCCTTCTAAAAAAAATGAGGGGGCAGCCATTTTACCTAGATTCTGGTATCATTTCCAATTGATATTAACTCTGTATTGCATTTAAGCAAAGTTACCGTATGTTCTTTTTTTCAACTTCAAAATTCTGGTTAAAGTTTTTAGGCAAGTCTTTTACAACTTCAGTAAAGCGTGAATGGTAGTAGACACATGTTCCATAACTCTGTATTGCATTTTAGCAAACTTATGGCCCTTTTTCTGGATAAATGTTTCTTTATTGTATTTTAGAAAATGTGTAGCCTATTTTTGACTTAGAATTTATTTTATTTTATTTGTTGGCAAGTTCATTTATTTCAATACCCACTAGCCATGTATCTCTGTCAAAGGAGCTTGACAAGTGTCATCACTTACATGTTTCATAATTTTTTATTTCATTTTAGCCAGATGATATTTTCTTTTTCAAATTAGAGTTTCAGTTAAGGTTTTTTAAGCAGCTTCATATATTACAATGAAACTCACTGCATACATCTAATAACAATGGCAAGCCAGCCCCCCTTACAAATATTTGTTCTATTCTTTTTGGTTTCTCTTAAGTTACCATGTCTGCATCCTGTTATCTTCCAGCCCTCCCCAACCCCTCCCCCTCACTCACACACACACTCCACCTTAGACTCCCCCAGTGAACATATTGTATTATTTCTGTTTTTTCCCCTATTCAGTAACACTTCACTTGCCTTCCTCATCCTCTTCAAGTTCATATTCTTTCTGGGGTATTGAAGGTTGCTTTGATATTTGGTATATATGTTTACTGATCACCCGCTCCCCACACCCCTACAACCTCACCTCAGTCACCACCTATAAACCTCCACAATTAAGACTTGACCTTGTAAATGAACTGGCACCATGGTGTGAGAAGGAAGTGTCAGTGGCCTTGTTTAAAATTTACTTTGAATAGTGGAGAATGCTGTCCTTTCGACAGCTTTTGTTTAATATGGATCTTTCCATAACTTCATGTGCTGGTGTTAGTATTTAGTTATGCTTGTACTTGTCTGCTTTCTTTGTGAGCCCCTTTTTGCTCTTCTAAATTATGAATTGATTGGCTGTTTGGTTTGGTGGTGTAGGGGATTGTCTTGTACTAGACAATGACTTCCATGTTCCATGCCATTCTTATTAACACTGGCATAGAGAGCATAGCTTTGTCTGTAACCTGGCATTGCATGTGGCTGAGTCCACTTAATACTTGTTGATGATGTTCACAAGGTCCATAGCACAAATACCTGGACCCTTGTATTGTAATACTACCATGACCACTGCATACCACATTGATTACTAAGATGTCCAAAGTACATCAAATGTATAACTATCATGGCTACTCTTTACCTCAATTTCTACTACCATGACCACTGTATATTGCAAGTATTACTACCATGACCACTGTATATCACATTCATTACTACCATGAACACTGTATATCACATTCATTACTACCATGACCACTGTATATTGCAAGTTTTACTACCATGAGCACTGTATATCACATTCATTACTACCATTACCACTGTATATCACATTCATTACTACCATGACCACTGTATATTGCAAGTATTACTACCATGACCACTGTATATCACATTCATTACTACCATGACCACTGTATATTGCAAGTATTACTACCATGAACACTGTATATCACATTCATTACTACCATGACCACTGTATATTGCAAGTATTACTACCATGAACACTGTATATCACATTCATTACTACCATGAACACTGTATATCACATTCATTACTACCATGACCACTGTATATTGCAAGTTTTACTACCATGAACACTGTATATCACATTCATTACTACCATGAACACTGTATATCACATTCATTACTACCATGACCACTGTATATTGCAAGGATTACTACCATGACCACTGTATATCACATTCATTACTACCATGACCACTGTGTATTGCAAGTATTACTACCATGACCACTGTATATTGCAAGGATTACTACCATGACCACTGTATATTGCAAGGATTACTACCATGACCACTGTATATTGCAAGGATTACTACCATGACCACTATATTGCAAGGATTACTACCATGACCACTGTATATTGCAAGGATTACTACCATGACCACTGTATATTGCAAGGATTACTACCGCAAGGATTACTACCATGATCACTGTATATTGCAAGGATTACTATCATGACCACTGTTTATTGCAAGTATTACTACCATGACCACTGTATATCACATTCATAACTACCAGGACCACTGTGTATTGCAAGTATTACTACCATGACCACTGTATATCACATTCATTACTACCATGACCACTGTATATTGCAAGTTTTACTACCATGACCACTGTATATCACATTCATTACTACAATGACCACTGTATATTGCAAGTATTACTACCATGACCACTGCATATCACATTCATTACTACCATGACCCCTGAATACCCCATTCATTACTACCATGACCACTGTATATTGCAAGTATTACTACCATGACCACTGTATATCACATTCATTACTACCATGACCACTGTATATTGCAAGGATTACTACCATGACCACTGTATATTGCAAGGATGACTACCATGGCCACTGAATACCCCATTCATTACTACCATGACCACTGAATACCCCATTCATTACTACCATGACCACTGAATATCACTCATTACTACCATGACCACTGAATATCACATTCATTACTATCATGACCACTGTATATAACATTCATTACTACCATGACCACTGAATATCACATTCATTACTACCATGACCACTGTATATCACATTCATTACTACCATGACCACTGAATATCACATTCATTACTACCATGACCACTGAATATCACATTCATTACTACCATGACCACTGTATATCACATTCATTACTACCATGACCACTAAATACCCCATTCATTACTACCATGACCACTGAATACCCCATTCATTACTACCATGACCACTGAATATCCCATTCATTACTACCATGACTACTGAATACCCCATTCATTACTACCATGACCACTGAATACCCCATTCATTACTACCATGACCACTGAATACCCCATTCATTACTACCATGACCACTGAATATCCCATTCATTACTACCATGACCACTGAATACCCCATTCATTACTACCATGACCACTGTATATTGAAAGTATTACTACCATGACCACTGTATATCACATTCATTACTACCATGACCACTGTATATTGCAAGGATTACTACCATGACCACTGTATATTGCAAGGATGACTACCATGACCACTGAATACCCCATTCATTACTACCATGACCACTGAATATCCCATTCATTACTACCATGACCACTGAATACCCCATTCATTACTACCATGACCACTGTATATCACATTTATTACTACCATGACCACTGAATACCCCATTCATTACTACCATGACCACTGTATATTGCAAGTAATACTACCATGACCACTGTATATCACATTCATTACTACCATGACCACTGTATATTGCAAGGATTACTACCATGACCACTGTATATTGCAAGGATGACTACCATGACCACTGAATACCCCATTCATTACTACCATGACCACTGAATACCCCATTCATTACTACCATGACCACTGAATACCCCATATATTACTACCATGACCACTGTATATCCCATGTATTACTACCATGACCACTGAATACCCAATTCATTACTACCATGACCACTGAATACCCCATTCATTACTACCATGACCACTGAATACCCCATTCATTACTACCATGACCACTAAATACCCCATTCATTACTACCATGGTCACTGAATACCCCATTCATTACTACCATGACCACTGAATACCCCATTCATTACTACCATGACCACTGAATATCACATTCATTATTACCATGACCACTGAATACCCCATTCATTACTACCATGACCACTGAATATCCCATTCATTACTACCATGACCACTGAATACCCCATTCATTACTACCATGACCACTGTATATTGCGAGTATTACTACCATGACCACTGTATATCACATTCATTACTACCATGACCACTGTATATTGCAAGGATTACTACCATGACCATTGACCACTGTATATCACATTCATTACTATCCTGACCACTGTATATTGCAAGGATTACTACCATGACCACTGTATATTGCAAGGATGACTACCATGACCACTGTATATTTAAGGATTACTACCATGACCACTGAATACCCCATTCATTACTACCATGACCACTGAATACCCCATTCATTACTACCATGACCACTAAATACCCCATTCATTACTACCATGACCACTAAATACCCCATTCATTACTACCATGACCACTGAATATCCCATGCATTACTACCATGACCACTGAATATCCCATGTATTACTACCATGACCACTGAATACCCCATTCATTACTACCATGACCACTGTATATTGCAAGTATTACTACCATGACCACTGTATATCACATTCATTACTATCATGACCACTGTATATTGCAAGGATTACTACCATGACCATTGACCACTGTATATCACATTCATTACTATCCTGACCACTGTATATTGCAAGGATTACTACCATGACCACTGTATATTGCAAGGATGACTACCATGACCACTGTATATTTAAGGATTACTACCATGACCACTGAATACCCCATTCATTACTACCATGACCACTGAATACCCCCTTCATTACTACCATGACCACTAAATACCCCATTCATTACTACCATGACCACTAAATACCCCATTCATTACTACCATGACCACTGAATATCCCATGCATTACTACCATGACCACTGAATATCCCATGTATTACTACCATGACCACTGAATACCCCATTCATTACTACCATGACCACTGAATACCCCATTCATTACTACCATGACCACTGAATACCCTATGTGGTTTAAACATATTTTATTGCATTTTTTAGCTCTACTAGCCAAGGGCCAGCAGAGCTTATGGGATGGTGTGTTGTCCGTCTTCCGTCGTCCGTCATCCGTCGTCTGTTAACTTTTCTTCAAAAGACCTCCTCAGAAACCGCTTGGCTAATTTTGACCAAACTTCACATGGATGATCCTTAGATGAATGCTTTTTAGATTTGTTAAAATTAGGTCAGAGCTACATCCAAGATGGCTGCCATTACCCTATATGGTCAAAACCTTAAAAAATCTTCTTCTTCAGAACCGCTGGACAGATTTCAACAGTTTTTCTTTTAAAACGATCGCCCACGCCTAGACTATCAAGTTTGTTCAAATAAAGTCCCCGGGGACAAAAAGGGCCGTGCCCCGGGGGTCCAAAGTTTGTATATTGAGGTTTTGCATGTTTTTCATATAGACATATAGGAAAAAACTTTAAAAAATCTTCTTCTCTGAAACCACAAGGCACAAAGCTCTCATGTATTACATGTAGCATCAGCTTATGGTCCTCTACTAAGTTTGTTCAAATGGTGACCCTGGGGTCAAATTTGTCCCCGCCCCGGGGTTCACAGTTTTACATAGACTTTTATAGGATTTTTTTGCAAAAATCTTCTTCTCGTAAACTACAAGAGCCAGAGGTTTGATATTTTGCATTTACTATAAGCTTATGGTCCTTTACCAAGTTTGTTCAAATGGTGACCCTAGGGTCACATTTGGCCCCGCCCCAAGGGTCACATGTTTTATATAGACATGTATAGGGAAAAACTTAAAAAATCTTCTTCTCTGAAACTGCAAGAGCCAGAGGTTAATATTTTGCAATTTGCTATAAGCTTGTGGTCCTCAACCAAGTTTGTTCAAATGGTGACCAAGGGGTCACATTTGGCCCCACCCCGGGGGTCACAGTTTTACACAGGCTTGTATAGGGAAAATCTGAAAAAAATCTTCTCTGGAACCACATGGCACAGAGCTCTCATGTATTACATGTAGCATCAGCTTATGGTCCTCTACTTAGTTTGTTCAAATGGTGACCCTGGGGTCAAATTTGTCCCCGCCCCGAGGGTCACAGTTTTACATAGACTTATATAGGATTTTTTTTTAAAAAATCTTCTTATCAGAAACTACAAGAGCCAGAGGTTTGATATTTTACATTTATTATAAGCGTATGGTCCTTTACCAAGTTTGTTCAAATGGTGACCCTAGGGTCACATTTGGCCCCGCCCCAAGGGTCATATGTTTTACATAGACATGTATAGGGAAAAACTTAAAAAAACTTCTTCTCTGAAACTGCAAGAGCCAGAGGTTTAATATTTTGCTGTTGCTATAAGCTTATGGTCCTTTACCAATTTTGTTCAAATGGTGACCCTGAAGTCTCATCTGGCCCCGCCCTGGGGTCACAGTTTTACATCAATGCTTGTTTTAATTTTTTTAATTTCTTTATTTATTTATTTATTTATTTTTTATATATTTTTTTTATTTTTTTTTTAATTTTTTAAATTTTTAAATTTTTTTATTATTTTTTTTTTTTAATGGTTTGATTTTTTTTTTTTTTTTTTTTTTTTAATTTTTTTTATTTTTATTTTTATTTAATTGTTTTTATTAAATTTTTTTTTTTTTTTTTTAATTTTGATATATATTTTTTTGTATTATTATTATTATTATTATTATTTTTTTTTTTTTTAAATTTTATTATCTCTACTGGCCAACTTGGAAAACCAGCCAGATCGGACCAGTAATGGTGGAGTTATGGCTCTTGATATAGTTAAAAATGCTATATTTTGCCTCTTTAAGACGATAGTCACTCGCTTCATTGATGTCATAAGAGCCATATTAGCCAGTAGAGCGTCCACAGGCCCTCTTGGGCCTCTTGTTTAACAAAGTATGCAAATGGGTCGGGCCACAAGTTCTTACAACATTAGTTACGGCCCTTCCCAATACAATTTAAATTACAAAGAACAATTTTAATGTTATGGCTATAGTAAACATATTAAGTAACAATGAATACAGAAACTAAATGAATTAAAGTTTACAAATGTAGACGTAAACAGTTGTCACAATAGTTGGATGAAAGAAAAGAAAAAGAAAAAAGAAAAGAAGAAGACGACAGATTATCTTTAATAAGAGTACATAGGGTCAGTCCGAACACACTGCTGAGTTGTTTTAATACACTAGTTAAAACGCCTGGTGTCTTTTATATATGTTTGCACAGCTAGAAAAACAATTTCATTTTCTTTATCACTAAAATCTGCATTGCCAATACACAATTTGTCAAAGTTCAATGGATGGAACAGTCTGGTTGATATAAACAGGTCACGCCTCTGTTCAGTAAATCGACAACATTTAAAAAGAAAATGTTCAGCATCTTCTTTGTCTTGTCCACAGTCGCATGTTGGTGATAATCGTAAATGGTTCAAATACAAAACACCATTAAGGTTGCTGCATAAGTTTCGAATGCGAGCATGAATTACAGAAAGTGATCGTGAGTCGCATAAATAAAACGACGGGACAGTGGGACGCTTAAACATTGTGTTGAGGAGACAACATTTAAATGCCTTTAAAGACACTAATTCACGAACATGTGTAGGTAGATTATTCCAAAGACTTAATGACGAAGGGATAAATGATTTGGAAAATAACTCAGTTCTCCTTATCGGTGTTACGTAGTCATCGGAGTTCCCCAAGTTGTAATTATTAATATCTCTAACAAACGGAGGAAACAAGTTATTTACACTCTCAGGCAACATTTTATTTTTAGCTTTAAATACATAAGTTTCTGAAATGTTCGTCTGTCTGCTAGCGAAAGCCATCCAATTTCGACGATTAATTTGTTAATAGATACAGATCGAGTCAAATCGGTAACAATACGCGCAGCTTCATATTGCAGTTGTTCTAAAGAGTTTCTCTCACCGACAGTACAACCGTCCCACACTGTGGAAGCATACTCTAAAATTGGTCGCATATATGATATATATACTTGATTCATAGTTTTTCGACCTACTTTGTATTTTAAAATTCTCATTAGGCCTAAAACTTTGGATGCTGAGGTTAGAATGTTTTTAATATGTTCATGCCATTTACCATTTTTACTTATAGTCAGGCCTAGATGTTTGTGATGTTCTACAAATGTAAGTTGTACGTCATTAAAAAATAAATTTGGTTGTCTGATGTTATTTGTTGACGTTATAAATAAAACTTCATTTGGGTTAAACTTTACTAACCATGTTTAAGCCCATTCAGACATAATTTGCAAGTCATGATTTAATATACCTTCCATATCTTCTGTGTTAGAAGTTGCGACTGAAAGCGAGCTATCATCGGCAAATAATCTAGTAATGCTTCACATATGTTTAGCGATATCGTTTATGTAAATTAAAAAGAACAATGGTCCGAGTACTGAACCTTGCGGAACGCCAGCTGTTATTATTTTCAAATCTGATTTGGCATTTCCTATAAAGACTCTGTTTTCTATTAGAGAGGTAATCTGAAATCCATGATAAAAGTTTGCCATCGATACCATTTTGTTTCAATTTAAATAGTAATGCTTTCCGCCAAACGCGATCAAATGCCTTAGATATATCAGCAAAGACAATACACATTGATGGTTTTGCATCAAGTGTTTGGCATATTTGATGGTAAATATCTAATAGTTGTTAACTGTGGAATGACCCGGTCGGAAACCGAATTGGTTAGCAAAAAGCAAATTGTTAAAGACTAAGAAGTTAAAAACATGTTTAAAAATAATTCTGTCTAAAATCTTTGCAACGCAACTAAGTAACGAAATCGGTCTATAGTTACTTGGGGAATTAAAACTCCCGCTTTAAATAATGGCATAACAATAGCACTTTTCCATAAGTCGGGATAAATGCTTTCATTAATGGAGCGATTAAAAAGTGTACAGAGTGGTTTTGAAATCGTATTAACTGTTTCTTTCAACATCCTATGACTTATTTCATCCTCTCCACTAGCCTTGTGCATCACTAAAATCTTAATTATATCTACAATTTCAGATTCCTGTATTACTATATCATCTATTCTCGAATTAGTTCTGTGAAAAAAATGTGGCAATCTCGCATCTGAGTCATCAACAGTCGATATTGAAGCAAAGTAATCATTTAAGCAGTCAGCTTTTTCTTTATCAGAAAATGAGTAAATCACTTCACCAGTATCTAATGTTGTAACAAGCGGTGGAATAACTTCAGAATTTTTGTTTGACTTTATAAAATGTTTTAAGATTTTCCAGTATTTACGTTGATCTGTGACATTTGCATCGCATATTATATCTTCCAAATTGCTAAAGAAATGTTCCTTTGCATGCTTTTTTAAATTATTTACTTTGTTTTTTAATGATTTGTAAAGTGTCCAATTCTCGGGTGTATTGGTACTATTAGCTTTTTGTTTTTGGCGGTCGCGTTTTCGCGTGACACGTCTTAGTTCGGAATCGTACCATGGTTTATCATTAGGTCTAATCGTAACAAGTTTTGACCTATGTATTACAACCATGACCACTGAATATCCCATGTATTACTACCATGGGCTATGCATACTACATTTATTACTACCATGACCACTGATACCATATTTATTAATAATATACCTCATGTCAAACACCCATGATAGATGTCCATAGACTGTTATTTTCCCATTTTTGTAATATCTCATATCGCTTGTAATGTCTCCATGGAGTGAGTAACTGAATGATAGTACTTTTTGTAATGTCACCCAGTATCTTATGATTGTGAAGTCAAAGCAAGTTTATAATTATGTATTGGGATGTCCTATGCTGAACAGTGTATATATACATACGCAAATGAAAATCAGTGAACATTTACTAAAATGCCTGACACAGTTTTCTGAAGATGATTTGAAGTTTACTCATGAGTTCACAGTTGAAGATTCCGAAAGAACAGAAAGAATCATCCGCGAAAAACTATTTTCTAGGAGCTGAGAATAGTGATTTTTAACAGAGAAAAAGTAACCATGTTTTCTCATGTTTTATTTCAAAGGAATATTTAGCAGAACCAAATATCTTTTTCAAACATATTTTTCAGTATAATAAAATAAATAGCCTTAGAAGGTTGACAAATATTCACTGTCACCCTCACAGGATTGCAATATTTACAAACTACCATGACCAATGTAGATCGCATTTAGGCCATTATTTTTTATTATTTGTTTTAAGAACCATCAAGACAGAGAATATATGTAGGAGAAAGAGAAAAATCAAAGTACCGAAGGTACTGAGAGCATGGTAAACTATGATTTGTGCATCCATGTAATGGAAGGTTTCTTTCCAATCACGCATGACATGGATGGACTGAAAATGCGTCAACTTTTCTTAATAATAATACATCATTGCATGTAATAATACATCAATGCATTGTTTAATGTATTTGGAAGCAAGGCAATTAAAACAAGATAAGGTAAGGTATATACAGGAATAAAGAAGGGAACAAAAGGAATGATTGGTTATAATGAAAATTAACCTCCGAAACGCTTCATCATATCTGAACCATATCTTCACAGGTGTTAAAGTGTATCAAAAAACATCACCCTGTCGAAGTTTGAGTCATTAGAAATGAATATAGCATCAAAAAGGTCCAGACAGCTAATTTTGCCAATTCAAGGGGAGGTAATTCATAGACCTGACCAACAGCTGCATTAAAATAGGAAACAATCCTGCATTTATATCGACCTACTATGCAAGTATGATTAAAATCAAATGAACACGAGTGTAGTCTGAAAGACAGCCATATCCCCCGCTGCACAAAGATTTATAATATAGTAATGTCACTAAAGTGACAAATTCTCCCTGAAGTTTCCTTGTTCCAAAAAGTGTGACGTTCAGCTAAAAGAACATATGTTTTACACACAACTTGTAGTAGAGACATACAGACTACATATACAAAACATAACTTATAAATCTTTGTGCACATTTGGTTTTAATCTCACAACTCGGAGTATCCCTGGTCTCGGGATACCGATGTTATTTATTCTCACAACTCGGAATACCCCTGGTCTCGGGATACCGTTGTTATTTATTATACCACTGGTCTCGGGATACCGTTGTAGTTCATTCTCACAACTCGGAGTACCACTGTCCTCGGGATACCGCTGTGATTTAATCTCACAGCTCGGAGTGAACATGATGTTCATACACAATTATTTCGTTGTTATATTTTTCAACCATGTATGTGAACATGATGTGAAGGCCCGGGCTACGCTACTGAGAATTTCACGATTCATGTCCCTAATTGTAATTTTTAAGTCGACAAATCCTTTGTTGACAATAATCACCAAAGTCACGGTAAATTCCGTTTACTACCTTAGGCCTAAACAAGAAAGTGTTTTGTTTCCTGTCAGCCAACCGAATCGCCGTTTTTACCCCCGACACAACAACTTTTGACCCTTCTCTTTTTTGTTGCTTTTTGTTTTTAAACATATTTGTGTTTTGGTCTTAATAATTCAATCAGTTTTGCATGTAATTTGAAAACTGTTATAAAAGGTAACATACTTCTGTTTAGATCTACTCTTGTTTGTGTAATGTATATCTCTCAATGCTACAGTCATACGTTCGAGTCCCGCTTGTTCCACGTTTGCACATTGAAGAATGTTTGACAGTTACTCACTAACGCGCGGCAGGACTGTGGTTTTACTAGTTTGTTTCAAAACAGATGATGTCTACCTCTACCAAATTGACGCAAAGATAAACTTCGTAAAAATCTTTAAAAAAAATCCCCCACTCTCCACACACACACACACACACACACACACACACACACTTTGTTTTCCGACTTAAGTCTTAAAGATAGTACATCAGGATTTTTATGGGGGTCTAGGTGTCTGATTTAAAATTGACAAATTAATATTTTTTATTCTACATGACCAAAACATAAGGAGCCTACAAAATCTTTTATTTGCCAAGAAATTCATTCTGCACAGTAATCCGTGCTATCCTAGGTGAAGCATCAGGGTTAATTTCAGCATATTACTTGAGATTCCACCCTAGCTATATGGTGTTCTGAAACTTTAGACATTAACAAAATGGTTCTAGCTTCACATTTTGATTGATAGTGTTTTATATTGTGGACTGGAACACTTTTTTAATTTAAGATGTTTCTAGACAAATCCTGACGTACCCATTTTAAGACCATTGGGCATGAATTAAACAAACTTTTTTACATAAAAAAAACATAATTAGAATAAAAAAATTGGGTCCTGCTCAGATTCGAACCCATCCGGCTCGCTTTATAATTTTCCGGGTCTGCCGCTCTCTCGACTTATCTAACTATCTTCACAAATTTTGATGAACTATAATGACTAACTCTAAAACCAGTGTGTCCGAATAGACCCGAAGTCCAAAAATAGTCACTCGGGATCAAATGACGTCTTATTGTTGATTTGCATTCGGCCTCGCCGACACGATTGGCACAAGTATTCAGGATTATTTTACTACCGAATCAGTCATTTTAACTTCATAGCAAGGGAGGTAAAAACTTAAGAATATTACACAGCGTACTACAAAGAAGCTAAAAATCCTATTCCGGAGAATGGGCAGTAAAAACTTTTTACAAAGGATAGTAGCTTATGCGATAACCATTACTGACCAAACCTATTAAATATTATATGAAGACTATAAAGGCCATGTATATTTCTTAAATATATAAATCCATGAAAGATAGAAGATATGCGTTTGATGGTGTTGCAAGAGAAATAAATTATAAAATTAATCTCAATGAACAATACAGTGTATGAATACATTTTACGCAAGATCACGTGATGATGATGATTGATGATGATTGATCTATTTATAGAACGCACAGCAAAACGATGGAACGCTACAACTTAAACAATGTATCGAGGAAATTATTTGACATTTTTAAATGACATTACCTTATTTGTATCCGCACTAGAAAAGAAGAAACACCTGTTAAAATATGGGTCTTCTTTTTCAAGCAATGCGTCGATTCATCAGTGAGGCTGTAGTTAGGATTCGTGAAAAAAACATGGTTAAAAACTAAAACAAACCGTAAACATTTCCTATGGAAAAATGAAATACCTAATTTCGTTTTGTCGTAGGAGGGTTCGTAAAACGAATTATCAAAAAATAATGGCCTTATTACAACCATATTAATTATAACCATGACTTTATATGAATATCATGTTTATTACTACCATGATCAATGTATACCAAATTACTACCATGATCACTTTATAACACTTTATGTTATTTAAGATCATTATTAAGTGTGATTTCTACACCTAATAATTCACATACTACATACTACCCAACTACAAACCCTCAGTACCCACCGCCACCCCCTAACTACTCAGCCCCACCTCCACCCCTGGGACGATTGCAGAATCAAACGGATGACATCATATGCTGGCGCTGTGGACAGAAAGGACATATTAAAGTTGGTTGTCGTGTTCTGTTAGATCACTATTGGTATCCCCAAGCAAACAGAAGAACCCAAAATAATTATCCTTTAAACCAGAGGGCACCTATGGGGAGGGGTCAACCATAGGTGCTGGAAAAAGCGAGAATACAAATGACCCAACACTAGTAGGCAGCTCCAACATTGTTGATATTTCTGTTCATAGTGTAGATACGAAGGCTTTGCTGGACACTGGAAGTACAGTTAGTACTATTTCTGAGGAATTTCATTCCAAATTTTTATCAGATTTTAAAATTCAACCATTAAAGGATATTTTAAACATTGAATGTGCTGATGGCCAATCTTTACCTTATACAGGATTCATACAAGTTGATATGAAGTCTCCTGGATTGCCACTTTCTTACTCTATTGAGGGATTGTTTTTAATTGTACCGGATAGTTCTTTTAGTCAGAACACACCTGTTTTGATTGGAACAAATCTATTGGACCATTTTATTGTGCTTTGTGAAAAACAATATGGGAAACAGTTTTTACAGAGAGCACCACTGCATACCCCTTGGTTTTTATCTTTTAGATGTTTAGTGTTACAAGAAAGGTCTTTGAGAAAACACAAGAACACACTTGGTGTTCTCAAGTGTTCTACAAGTGTTATTATTCCACCAAACAAGACTGTTGATGTTTCGTGTATGTGTGATAAGTCATTACCATACAGGGATACATGTGCTATTGTACAACCTTGTTCTGAGAGTTTTTTTCAGAATCTTGAGGTTAGTCCTATGGTGATTTCATATGGTCAACGATATTTACCCATTATTGTTCCTATCTCAAATGTATCGTCACAGACTGTTGTTTTGGAAGCTAAGAGTATTATCGCTCAACTTCAGCCAGTTTCCATTGAAGAAGGACATGTGAGTTCAAGTAAAGAGGGTTCAGATCAAGAACAAGTTTCTTTCTTGAATGATATTGAGATAGACAAAGATAACTTGACACCTGACCAATATAGCGAAGCTGTTAACATGCTTTCTTCATTTGAAGACATCTTTTCTAAAGGTGATGATGACATAGGATTTACAAATCTTGTAAAACACAAGATTGATCTTAAAGATGACACGCCTTTTAAACAAAGATATAGAACCATTCCCCCTTCCATGTTTGATGAAGTTCGTGCACATTTACGGAAACTCTTGGCCTGTGGAATTATTCGAAAATCCCACAGTCCTTGGGCCTCAAATATAGTATTGGTACGGAAAAAGACCGGTGAACTTAGACTATGTGTCGACTTTCGCCAGCTGAACAATCTTACAAAGAAAGATAGTTATGCATTACCACGAATAGACGATATTCTGAATACTTTGGCAGGCAGTTGTTACTATTCTGTTCTTGATATGAAAAGTGGCTACCATCAGGTCGAATTAAAGGAAAGTCACAAAGAGCGTACCGCTTTTACAGCTGGTCCTCTTGGTTTCTTTGAATATGAACGTCTCCCATTTGGCTTGTCATGTGCTCCTGCAACCTATCAAAGGTTGATGGAAGAGTGTTTAGGTGACATGAATTTAAAGATATGCATCATATATCTAGACGATGTAATTATCTTTGCCAGAACATATGAAGAGCACATGGAACGTCTCAAATTGGTACTACAACGATTGAGAGAATGTAACTTGAAACTTGCCTCTAAGAAATGTAAATTTTTCAAGAGCAAGGTCCATTATGTAGGCCATGTAGTTTCATCCGAAGGCATTGGAACAGACCCATCAAAGATTGAAAAGATACAGAACTGGCCCAAACCAAGCTCACCCGAGGAAGTTAGATCATTCCTAGGCTTTGCTGGTTATTATAGGAAGTATATTAAGAATTATGCATCTATAACACAGCCATTAACTAAACTTATACCACCATCCATGCATTCCAAAAAGACTAGAAAGAAGAAAACCTCAGTGCCACTACCGAACTTCAATTGGGGACCAGATGAAGAGAAATCTTTTCAGACTATTAAGGATATACTCTCTTCTCCTCCTGTTCTTGGTTATGCTATATTCTCAGAACCTTTTGAACTGCATACAGATGCAAGTAGTAGTGGTCTAGGTGCAGTCCTATACCAGGAGCAGGAAGGCGTTAAGCGAGTGATTAGTTATGCTAGCCGTGGATTAAGTAAGTCCGAGAAGAATTATTCTGCACACCGTCTTGAATTTTTAGCTTTAAAATGGGCAGTTACAGAAAAATTCTATGATTTTCTCTATGGTCAGCATTTCACTGTCTTTACTGACAATAATCCTTTAACATATGTATTGTCTTCTGCAAAATTAGATGCAACAGGGCATCGATGGCTTGCCTCTCTTTCTGCTTTTGACTTTGATATTGTCTATCGGCCTGGTAAAAGCAATGCAGATGCTGACGCCCTATCTCGTTTACCTACTAAGGAACCCGAGGTAATGAATTCTGAAACCATTCAAGCTATTTGTAATACCGTACAAGTCCCTCCAATTGAAACCATTTCGGTTAATCCCGATATATGTGACAACATAAGTATCCAAGATGATGAAATGGAATTGTCCGCCATGTCCACAAGTGATTGGAGAAAAGCTCAAAGGGATGACCCTGTATTACTTCTATGGATACAAGCCAAGTTAAACCATACAACAAACACAAGGAAAGATATACCCAATACAAAACCACACATGGATATCCTTAAAACACAAGACAAGTTAAAACTTGTAAGAGGAGTACTCTACAGAACTGTGATAATGCAGAACGAAACGAAGGAGCAACTGGTATTACCAGAATCCTTTATTGCTCAAGTTTTGAAATCGTTTCATGATGACATTGGCCACCAAGGAATAGAGAGAACTCTTTCAATCATTCAAGAACGTTTTTACTGGCCTGGAATGAACAAAGATGTTCACCATTATATAGACAATTGTGAAAGATGTATTTTATTCAAACACTCACAATTAGACAAAGCCCGTCTTGTCAACATTACCACAACTCATTCTTTTGAACTTGTGTGTATTGACTTCTTAACCCTTGACAAATGTAAAGGTGGTATTGAAAATGTGTTAGTGATCACAGATCACTTTACGAGGTTTGCACATGCAATTACAACAAAAAACCAAACTGCAAGAACAACAGCAGAAGCACTTATTACATATTTTAATGATTTTGGTTACCCGGAAAGATTACACTCAGATCAAGGAGCAAATTTTGAAAGTAAACTCATTAAAGAGATCTGTAAAATCAATGGCATCACAAAATCTAGAACGACACCGTACCATCCTATGGGAAATGGAATGTGTGAACGATTCAATAGAACATTGATAAATATGATAGGCACTTTACAACCAGAGCAGAAACAAGACTGGAAGAAACATATAAGCCACTTAGTCTATGCATATAACTGCACCAAACACAAGTCAACTGGATTCTCTCCCTTTGAGCTAATGTTTGGTGGCAGAATTGGAATACTCCCTGGGGATCTACAATTTGGTCTAACAACAAAGGCTAAAGACACCAAATTTATAGCGGACCTGAAAGAAAGAGTACAGAACTCGAAAGAAACAGCGCAGAAATTTATAGAAAGAGCCCAAATAGTACAGAAAAAGAATTATGACACGAAGATTAGAGGAAACGTACTACAAGCAGGAGACCGAGTATTGATCAGGATCCTAGCATTTGAAGGAAAACATAAACTTGTAGATAAATGGGAAACAGATGTGTACATAGTACAGAAACAGACAAATCCAGAAACACCAGTTTATGACCTAGTCAAGGAAAACGGTGAAGGAAAACCAAGACGTTTACATAGAAATTTACTTCTACCGATTGGATCGAAACTTAAGATAGAACCATCACCTCCAGGAACAGAAAAACCAGAACACAGGAGAAGACCCAGAGTAAAGATAACTTGTCCCAAAGACAACACTTCCATTATTTACTCAGAGGCTTCTGAAGAAAAGAAGAAATGTAGTGATGAAATAGATGAGGAAAACAAGAACAATGAAGAATATGAGGAAAAGGAGAGTTCTGATGATGCTACTGATATGATAAATATAGTAGTCGATCAACCTCAGAGTGACGACTCTACAGAGGTAAACGTGGATGAATCTGACTATCAAAACAGCATACAGGAGATAGAACAGAGCGAGGAAATGAATGCAGCTGTTATGTCAGAACTGGATAGTATGACAGACACTAGCATTTCTGATAGTAACACTCCTATAAGTACAGAGGTAAAACAAGTAATCATGGCAGAAGACGCAGGAATGAATATATCAGATATTAGTCAATCTGGTATTTCTGAAATACGTGTTTCTGAAAGAGATTATAGAGTAAGTGAAACAGAACAAAATGATTTGGTTGAATTAAATACGAATATCATTAAGCAGGATCTTGCAGTAAAGCAAGATATGGCCAACTTGCTTAGAGATGACAGTATTGTAATGTTGACAGCAAATCAACATGGAGATGATATGCCTATAACACCTCCGTTTGCACATAGTACGGGTACTAACGATAAATCTATTTCAGACAAAACTGACGATAATAGGACAACACCGATTATTCAAGAAAGAGCAGAAGTTCCTGTAAGACGATCCACGCGGAATAAAAGACCACCTAAATGGATAACAATGGGTGATTTCATCATGAAGTTACAGAAGAAAGATAAATGAAATGTTCATATATAAATGTATTTTAATTGTATATATACTATACATGTGAAGTTTTCATGCAATTACGGAGAAAGAAGAAATAAAATATTGAATTATGTGTGTGTTCTTCTTTGCTGTAAAACAACATGATTATAGTTGATATCAGCAGTTAACGTTTTGATAAGAAGGAAATAAATCAATATGTAAACTGAACGTTAACTATGTGTTGTTTCATTTTATCATTGTCATTTGTAAATAAATATTTTATTGCTGTCATGTACCTGATAAATGACGAGGACGTCATTTCAAGGACAGGGGAAGTATGTAGTATGTGAATTATTAGGTGTAGAAATCACACTTAATAATGATCTTAAATAACAATCTTAACATTATATAACTTACATTACGACAAGTAAATTGATGTACAACTAAACTTGTATTCATCATATATAAAATAGACAGTGTACCTTTAAAATAAACCTGTAAGCAAATTAATACAAATCACTGCTTCAATGCACATCACTATAAACTGACCACACAAGTGACCAATCAGATCATTGCTTACCTGAAATGCATTTTCCCGCTTTCTGTCTTTGTGTCAGATCTTGGAAAAACACCTTAGAGTCTACATGAGTTTTCTTGAAAGTTGTATTGAAGGTATTGTTTCCCTCTTTTTCTCTTTTATTGTGTATATTGATAATTCTGAGATTTTCTGGAGTTGTCTTGGATTGAATTGGATTGTTTCAATCTAGTTATTTATTTTAACATTTTGCACAACTAATCAAATGCATGCACTTCTAATTTGCAGTGAGCAGATTGTGAGAGTGAACAAAGCCATGCATGTAAAAGGCCTCTAGAGCCAAACTCTAGGTAGGTTATGAAATTGTAGGTTATTGCATTGTAAATTGTAAACATATTTGTTTGTATATTACTATTGTATTAAGCTCTGACATAAATATTACTCTAGGAAATATATCAGCATCTCTGTATTTAGTAAATATATGAGTGGATCAATTCGTTATTTAGCAATGTTTGACTAAATTATGTTACTGCAAAGTTGACATGTATTATTGTTAATATGTTAAATATATGTAATCCTACTTATTATTATATGTATGTATTTTCAGGACCATAAATAAATATAGTACGGAGCAACGTACAGAGTGATACTATAATAAACTATTTATAAACTTATACTGGACTATTAGTATAACCTACTATACCCGCATGAATAGCCCAGATATAACATTTATACAACACATTTACACGCCTGCTAGACTCCGCAACCGCCTCCAAAAAGAGGTGATAATACGACGTTTCGGAGACACTTCCGATGCGGTTGCGGAGAGTAAACTGAAGCAGCAACGGTAAGTGTGAATTTAATATTTTCGTTTTCTTCGGTCATAACTCGATATTTTTCAAAAATCGGGGAATGTGGTACGATGTAGGAATGTTTACCCTTCCTGTTTCATGTGTCGGTTTCGAAATATATTGAAAAATGTGGTCTGTAGAATTGTCATAAGTCAATCGACGAGTGTAATTTTCTCAACTTGACATGGTTTTTACTCCGTTTTTTTGCTGTTTTATGAGAAATCTGCCCACGAATGAGGTCTATGACTTTGACATCACATATCTTTCATCGTTCAATAAAAAAATTCAATCGAATATAAACTGAAAAGAATTACGGTCATTTTTTATGAAGAGGCGGTATCGGAGAGTAAGAGGCGGATTCGGAGAGTAAGAGGCGGTTTCGGAGACATAGATAAATAATATGTAAACGCTTGAAATTATAGTGAAATTTGTAGATTCAATACGTTTCAATAAATGCCGTTGTTACTGTTTTGTCCAAGAATATATCTTCCGTATCACAAGTCAAATCACACTTGGTGTAGTCATGGTCCTTTTTAGACCTTAGTCTATTCTTACGGAGATAGACGAGAAAGCCCAGTTGGGTTTGGAGGCTGAACAAGTTGCATTATACATATAATAAACCTCTAAAGAACAAACTTATAAAACTGTTTCCTATAGTTTTCAGATGTCTCCGTTGTTTCCAGTATTAATTTTGTTTTATCGAGGAAAATTCTGGAACGAGCTTGAAAGATGAGAATATTTTAAAAAGTCATTTTTTCTGATATTGTTTAAAATTTACAACAGTGTATCATTTCGTTTAAAAGAAAAAAATGATACTAGGTTAGATTTTCAATATTATATAATACAAAGTAGGGAGACTGCAGAATATCAGTCATTATTTACGAAAATCGGAAATTAAACAGAAAAATAAGTTATTTATTATGCCTATTTATAAATCGAAAATGAAAGTACTTCAAAAGTCATGAAAGAGAAAGCGTTATGTTTAGACGTTAAAATGATGGTAAATAAAAGCATTAGGTTTTACTTATTAAACTATGATCTCCTGTGTTTGTACAAACAAATAATTTGTTACAAAATGATTTATAAACAATTTATTGAAATATAAAGTAATCCGTTGGCGGTTATGCGTGTGCAAAAGCCATATTTTGCTCGGAAATGCGTCTTAGTATAGAGGCCTATCGTCAGTTGTGACGTAGCCGGTGTATGTATTTTGTTCAATACAATACCAGTATGTACTATAGCCATATGTACTATAGCCATGTAGGCATGGAATGACACCTTTTTTTACAATTGACAGAAAATGTAGTTATTTTATAAAAAAAAAATGTTTAAAGTTAATAGATTTCTACTTTAGTTTGAATTACACATTTATGTTATACATACAATGCTGTTTGGTATACATTTATACGTAAATTGTAGTTATTGTGTAGTTTGGCAAATCAAAAAAAAGTTGTTCCATTTCATGCCTAACAGTCTATACTTGACGATAGATGCACATTGTTGCTAACCTTTTAGCTAAACATATATTTCTGGGAATCTTCGGTAAATAATTGTTAGGATGATAATAAAAGGTATAAGATCGGCTTTGAAATTGATGCAAAATGAATTAAAGTTTTTTAAACTTTATAAGAATGCACCCAGTGCTATTATTGATAGAGGATTGTACTAAATGAATGTGCTTATCATTTATTTAGAATTCATTTGCAGGCATATATTAAGCGATTTCGGATCAGATCAACTGTAGGTTGCATCGTGCATTTTACGGAAGATTCGGTAAATTTAGTAGCGACTAAGACTTATTGTTCAATGATGGGTAGGACAAGTAACAAGTATTTGCACAAATAATTCATCATAAACAATTGTATTGATACATTACTTATCAATGAAAGTCAGTATAGATCTATTATATAGAGTGTATGTCTCCGAAACCGCCTCTTACTCTCCGAATCCGCCTCTTACTCTCCGACACCGCATCTTCATAAAAAATTACCATAATTCTTTTCAATTTATATTCGATTGAATTTTTTTCATTGAACAATGAAAGATAGGTGATTTCAAAGTCATAGACCTCATTCGTGGGCAGATTTCTCATAAAACAGCAAAAAAACGGAGTAAAAACCATGTCCTGTTGAGAAAATTACGCTCATCGATTGACTTATGACAATTCTACAGACCACATTTTTCAATATATTTCGAAACCAACACATGAAACAGGAAGGGTAAACATTCCTACATCGTACCACATTCCCCGATTTTTGAAAAATATCGAGTTAGGGTCGAAAAAAACGAAAATATTAAATTCAAACTTACCGTTGCTGCTTCAATTTACTCCCCGCAACCGCATCGGAAGTGTCTCCGAAACGTCGTATTATCACCTCTTTTTGGAGGCGGTTGCGGAGTCTAGTAGGCGTGATTTACTACCACCGTTACCAGTGTATACCACATTTATAACTGCCACCACATGTTTTACTAACATGTCTATGTACATCACATTCATTACAACCATGATTACTATCAGTCTTCTACAACTCATTTCAACAGGAGATTTCGATAACTGAGCAGAAGTTGTGGATGTAGCCATATTGTGCTTAAACATTTCCATGTTGAATCCAGTGGCTGATGAAGTAGATCTACATTTATCATATAGACTGAAGAGGGAGCCAGATTATTTTTTCCTCTAACTGGACTCACAGCCAGATTATGTTTTCCAAGAACTTCAAATGATCATATATCTTTTGTTTATCCGATGTTCATACTAATCGGATATAGAAATTTAAAGTTGGAATTGCGTTCACAATAATGCATTCACTATATGCAGTAAATAAAAAATATCTTAAGTCCAAAAAGAGGCCTAACTCAATGAAAAAACAGCAGATAGGAAACCGCTGATAATATGCTTATGCCTACCCCATATAAGATCTGTAAATATTAAGTCCATTTCAATCGGATGGAAACTGTAGGAGGAGTTGCGCACACGAGATTTGTGGGACGGACGGACTGACGTTCATGCAGACAGACGGTGACTACGGTGACTCCTATATAGACCCTACTTCTTGGAACGGTGCCCGCGGACACAAAATGCTCCTCCTTGAATCCGACATAAACAGCCAAATGTTAATACATTTCAAAACATTCCACTGTAAAAAAGGAACAACATGACACAAGAAATTTGATACATGACTTTTCAAGTAACCAAATGCCATATCTTCGTAAAATACATAGTACTTAACAGTGACATGAAGTAACCCTTCTGTACATTTTTGGTCCAATCATTTAATACTTTTAATCATTTAATACTGATTGCCCGGATACGAGATCGACCTTTCAACTTTGCCGTGACTTTCATGTGTTTAAACTTTCTGCCAAATATATTCTTGATCCAATCATTCATTCCTGAGTTATGGCACAGACAAACGGAGTTCGAACTTTGATCTTCGCCGCGACCTTAGCTAGATGTACACGACACATCATCTCCCTGTGTTGAACATTTCTGCCAAGTACATGAATCTTTTTTTATCCAAGCAGTCGTTGCTAAGTTATGGCCCGAACAAGAGTTTGACCTTCTGCCTTTACCGCGACCTTGCCGTGTAACTGAGAAGGATGAGAGTTGTACGCGACACATTATCTTTACGCGACACAATATCTTATTGTTTCTGCAAAATATCTTTGAAATTGGACCATCCAGTCCGAATCCAAAAGTGCGACGGACGGACATACGGGACGGACAATTCTAACGCTACATGACCCCTCCTCCACCTTCGGTGGCGCATACATAAGCTTACTATATTCTGTATATTCGCCACCATCGCCTGCACAGCATTTCATCCACGGGCAGCAGACACTAGGACCCTGTTTTCGTCTGCAGCAGACACATCTCTGTGAGTTGAAGAACGCCACATTTCTGAGACGGGCGAGGCGCCAAGGGAAGTAACCCGGTCTCCAACAGCACCAACATAGCACCAGGATGCCAACGAATGCACCCGCAGCAGCTGCTATTGGTTTCCAATTGAAAGGCTGCGATGGTGGTTCTGTCGTGGTCGTCGGTATTGGCGTTGTCGTCTCTTCCCCTGTCGAAGATAACCAGTTTGTCTTTTAAAGTCAATAACCCGCCAAATAACGACAACAGTACACAATTGTTTTAATTAAAACTTTATCCAGGAGGTCGAAATAATGTAGATGTGCCAATTAAAAGTATAGGTTTATTCATGGACTCTTAAAATACCCATGACTGAATATGCGTCAAATGAATTATGAGTTGGTAACTCTTAATTCGACGCTCCAGTTTTGGGCTTTTTGGCCTGGCTGATTATATTGTGTCTATAGAGCTTGCATTCTCAAGTTGTATAAGTTATATAACTGTATACGTCGTCGTCAGTAGGTTTAGAAACGCTGTACATATTATACATAATGTGGCTGTTGTTGGCGGGATAGCTACTTTACATATGTGAAGATGTAACATAAACGGGTGTACGTGTTATCACTAGATCTAACTATCGGGGTGAACATTATATAAAACATAGACCCTGTAACTATGCACCTAAAAATATACAATTTTATGTCTGAAAGCGATTTGCTCCCGGAACAAATGTGATGTGTCGCTCTATAACCGCCTTATATTGTCCTAAATCCATCTTTAATTACGTTTACACGTTCAAGGACTTCTGCAAGATTTATCTTGTCTTGTAGAACTGTCTTGTAGAAGTCCTTGACATGGTCACAGACATATTAATAAACAGATAGGAAACTTCCTATCTTAACAATGAAGTAACCAAAATATCACATGGCACCTTTACTTTTCCTTTTATCTTCTCTCTCAATTATTCACTCATTTTGATGAGAATACATTCAAAAGATTCATAGTGAATAGAAAAATGGGATTATAATAATTTATGTTTCCTTTAAAAATAAGAAATTGTACAAAAAGATGTTTAAAAAGTTAAAAATGTAATAATATTTCGCTTTTCTCTTAAAAATCAAGGTTTTGATTTAGTCAAAGTTTCCGTCAAACTCCTTTTTTGCTCTAAATGTAAGAGAAAGAAAAATACTATCATTGGAAAGAAAATTAAATTTGTTATGGGATTTGGCATGAATGAACTAACTCATGATATGTGTGTTTAAAGTTGGGAAATATTTTGTGAAACTGTGCCTAGTGAAATTTAGATAATTTTCATAGTGTCCGATCTATTTGTTATTAGGTCTGTGACATGGTGCACTTTTAAATTCGTTGCTCCGGACCTTAAAGGGACACGGCATTCTTGATTTTAAAGGGACACGGCATTCTTGATTTTTAAAGGGACACGGCATTCTTGATTTTTAAAACTCACTGCGTCCCGTTATTTTTTCTATGTAATATGCATCTGTTCAATCATTTATATTAATTATAAGAACAGTATAAACAAATTGCTTTTGCATATTATTTATTGTTGATTATATTGTGCCAATAATATATTAAAACTGTGGTAGAGTAAGACGAAAAATGAGGTACGATGGGATATACTGGAACGACTATTTTTGTATTTGATTTTTCCACCCAACTTTGGAAAATTCAGGCTAAATCATTTGGAAATTCAGGCTAAATCATTAATTTCACAGTATTAAAATGTTTGGGAAATATTCCCAAAAAGCACCAAATAGTATCTTACAATAAAAAATCTGGGGACGCCCCCTCCCCTCCCTAGTATGTAGCTCTTGCGTACACATTGAAAACGGTGTAGCCACGCCAATGACCGTAATGATTACATTTTACGTAATGTATTTATTTTTTTGCACGCTGTTAAACATGGTTAATTCCAATTAATTAATTAAATCCTTTATTATTTTATATAGTCCTTATATATTCTATTTTATTTCATTAATTTTCCTTTTCCATTAAACAAATCAAAACCAAAGTCTTCTCTCTAATCTACAGTCTTGATCATCTTCGACGCTTGATTGTAAATACAAACGTCTTGACAGGTTGTGCAGAAACAAAATTGAAACTGGAACCACGTGACCGTAATTATTATGTGTACTACCCGCATTTAATTCATCGATATAATGATGAAGTTTCCCTCTTTTATTGTCTTTCTGCCTTTCTGTATATCTTGGATAGCAGGTGTTCCTGTCTCAGCAAATCAGAAACCTTACCAGTGTATCGGCAAAAATCAAACTTTGTTCAGGAAGACTTATCTAGACGTTTGTCTTGAAAACAAGCAAGCGTCGCAGATGATCTATATCTAATCTACCGTTCGACCTATACTGATCGATATCAATGATTAATTTGTTTGAGACGCCCCTTAAATTTGCCGCGGACTTATTCGCTCGTTGCAAACATATTCGACAATTACATGCGGACACACTGGCACGTTGCGGACATATTGGCACCCTACATCTACTCACTGAAACAGTAGGAGGGTGCATCCCTGGTCTGATCGGTCCGATCCTCAGGAAAACCCGGCGACTTGCAGTTTTGCGAGAAGTAGTAGTCGCACATCACGTCCTCGTTCAGACATCTCCGACTGTCGTTGCACCTCAGTACTTCACCCGGTATCGTCTTGTCGCAATCTGTAATATAGAGATTATCATTGTGGTAAGAAAACCCCCCACGAAATACAGCACACACAAAGTAAAAACAACAACACACTAGTAACGGTATAAATATACAAGCTATATATTCAGTACATTTGAAAACGCAACATTTGGTAAGTTTTGAATTTCTAGAGATGGAATTGAACTCGTACAAAATGTTTTAACTGAAACAATTAGAGAACATGTTATGCAACTGTTTATCGCCATATATGTTAACCTTTGGGACAAAGGCCATATGTTAAACGTTGGGACAAAAAGAAACGTGCGTGCTAATATAAAATACAATTTGATACAACATTATTTGAATAAAAAAACAGCGGACTAAAAATAATCGAAAATAAAAAAATGTTGCGCTTTTAAATGTACGGAGTGTTTATAGGAGTGTGACTTCCTGCATATGTTAGACATATTGACTGTTTTGCAACGTTTTATGATACACCTGTTTTCAAGTATAAAATGTAAAACGATTAAATACAATGTGATCTTTCAGTTAATAACTCTTCTTTTTTTTTCATAAACGGGCTGCAATGCATAGTGGTGGCGTGGTTAAACTTATGTAGTACGCCTACGGAAATGGGGATATATACCATACTGTAGTCAAACGAAGTAATGTCCACATATGGAAGTGGAGATTTATACCATACCGTAGTCAAACGAAGTAATGTCCACATATGGAAGTGGAGATATATACCATACCGTAGTCAAACGAAGTAATGTTCACATATGGAAGTGGAGATATATACCATACCGTAGTCAAACGAAGTAATGTCCACATATGAAAGTGGATATATATACCATACCGTAGTCAAACGAAGTAATGTTCATATAGGGAACTGGAGATATATACCATACGGTAGTCAAACGAAGTAATGTCCACATATGGAAGTGGATATATTTACCATACCGTAATCAAACGAAGTAATGTTCACTGTTCACAAATGTAACTGGAGATATATACCATACGGTAGTCAAACGAAGTAATGCCCACATATGGAAGTGGAGATATATACCATACCGTTATCAAACGAAGTAATGTTCACATATGGAAGTGGAATTATATACCATACCGTAGTCAAACGAAGTAATGTCCACATATGGAATGGAGATATATATACCATACCGTAGTCAAACAAAGTAATGTCCACATATGGAAGTGGAGATATATACCATACCGTAATCAAACGAAGTAATGTTCACATATGGAAGTGGAAATATATACCATACCGTAGTCAAACAAAGTAATGTTCACATATGGAAGTGGAGATATATACCATACCGTAGTCAAACTAAATAATGTCCACATATGGAAGGGGAGATATATACCATTCCGTAGTCAAACGAAATAATGTTCACATACGGAAGTGGAGATATATACCATACCGTAGTCAAATGAAGTAATGTTCACATATGGACGTGGGGATATATACCATACCGTAGTTAAACGAAGTAATGTCCACATATGGAAGTGGAGATATATACTATACCGTAGTCTAACGAAGTAATGTCCACAAATGGAAGTGGAGATATATACCATACTGAGTCAAACGAAGTAATGTTCACATGTGGAAGTGGAGATATATACCATACCGTAGTCAAACGAAGTAATGTCCACATATGGAAGTGGAGATATATACCATACCGTAGTCAAATGAAGTAATGTCCACATATGGAAGTGGAGATATATACCATACCGTAGTCAAATGAAGTAATGTTCACATATGGACGTGGGGATATATACCATACCGTAGTCAAACGAAATAATGTCCACATATGGAAGTGGAGATATATACTATACCGTAGTCTAACGAAGTAATGTCAACAAATGGAAGTGGAGATATATACAATACCGTAGTCAAACGAAGTAATGCTCACATGTGGTAGTGGAGATATATACCATACCGTAGTCAAACGAAGTAATGTCCACATATGGAAGTGGAGATATATACCATACCGTAGTCAAACGAAGTAATGTTCACATGTGGAAGTGGAGATATATACCATACCGTAGTCAAACGAAGTAATGTCCACATATGGAAGTGGAGATATATACCATACCGTAGTCAAACGAAGTAATGTTCACATGTGGAAGTGGAGATATATACCATACCGTAGTCAAACGAAGTAATGTCCACAAATGGAAGTGGAGATATATACCATACCGTAGTCAAATGAAGTAATGTTCACATGTGGAAGTGGAGATATATACCATACCGTAGTCAAACGAAGTAATGTTCACATGTCGAAGTGGAGATATATACCATACCGTAGTCAAACGAAGTAATGTCCACAAATGGAAGTGGAGATATATACCATACCGTAGTCAAATGAAGTAATGTTCACATGTGGAAGTGGAGATATATACCATACCGTAGTCAAACGAAGTAATGTTCACATGTGGAAGTGGAGATATATACCATACCGTAGTCAAACGAAGTAATGTCCACATATGGAAGTGGAGATATATACCATACCGTAGTCAAACGATGTAATGTCCACTCTGAAGTAAACTTCCGGGTACGGGTATGTATCTATGGGCGGTGCCGTCGGCTTGGGTCTCCGTGGTGAGGTGCACAGTGGTAGGCTGGTACTCATGTTCTCTGTTAAAGTTATTACAGGATGCTATTCATCAAATCTTTCTTATCAAGACATTAACATGACTAGTTTACTATTTAACAGTCAATAACTATAGGTAAATAACCGAATTAGTAAATGCATTGTTTATACATTAAACTACCAAATGAATTACATTGAATATAAGGTTAAATTACCTATGATTGAATGAATGCTCTCTGAAATGTGGTTTTTAACAAATTAAACAATATTGTTGGATGTGACGTACCATTCTGGGGTTTGGAGTGCTGGAATATATGTAATATTGAATTTTTTGATATTCCGACTAATTTTACGCCACGTCGTTTTATTATAACATATAAATACTATTTATTCATGTAATAAGTCATATTTTTTACATCATATCACATACTGTCATTATATCAGTCAAGAACATTATTTATAAATATATTAAGCATGTTAAGAGATCTTCAGTCTATGGATATATATAGTGCTCCAGATAAGCTTTCAGCACAATGCGTGTTGCACGCATGAAAAACATACTTTACATATTTACATTTACAAAATGTAATGCGTATTCTTAAAAACGAGTTTTGGACAAAGCATTAATGTTAAATGTTTACTCTTCATTCAAAATTGCTAATGTCTTTCTTAAATAGGATTGATTCTTGTCAAACAGCCTACAAAAAGGCCAGTTCTTTTTTTCTTGCAATTATCTACAAGCTGGAGGCACTTGATTGTCATTCAGTATCTCAAATTTCAATAAACATGTACTTGACGCACTATATTTTTCTGCGTTATTACGTGTTTACGCGGGTATTTGGTTCTCAATATTTATCGGCGATTTTTTCTCACTAGTGTTGCAATTTAAGCAGTTTAATTGTTTGGCAGTATGTTAGGATGTTTCTCGGTATTCCCCTACATTGCCAAAGCTGTCGAGATTGGTGGTTGTGGCTTGTGGCAAGTACATGTAGCCTTTTAAAGTTGTGTTTTATGAAACTTGTCTAAAACTGTTGAACCCTTTTATAATAGTTTCCATACGTTTTACTGTTCTCATTTACCATCTATTCCCGACGCTTCGACACAGTTTTGTAAAAGTGTCGGCACCACCGATGTCGGCGTCGTGTATGAAGCATTACGTCGGAAGTCCGCGTAGAACCGGAACGTGACGTAATCGGTGTCCCACTCGAATGCGTCTATTGCCGTGTCCTTACCACACATCGTCAAAACTTCATTTGCCGGAGAAGCAGCACCTGGTATAGAGCAGTTAGTTGATTGAATGCTGTTTTACGTCATCAGCCCATTTTAGGCTATATGTCATATACATGTCGATTTTGTTCGTGGTAGAACCAGTACTGTACACCTCCTCAAGCGTAATAATCAAAACTTTCTCAATTACACGTCGAGCTCCCAGTGGAATTCGAACCTGCAGCGGTGAGAGGAGAGAAAGCCACGATGGAAGAGACGCTGCGTTTGAAACCGAAGACAGAGATATGCAATCTCGTTGTAAAGTTTAATTGGTCTTAAGGCAATCGGTACCAGTGTAAATATACTGTGCCATGAATTATAATATATTTCAGTTGCATAATATATGTGCATATGCACTATAACTAGAACTCTTGATATTTTCCTTGACATTTTATTTTTGTTAATCGAAAACGCATCGACTCGGAAAGTTTAAATCAGTAATATTAATGTTTAAGCTGCTTTAAGGATATTTAAGAAAAATAAAATATTTCCAGCGGGTTTATATTGTCGCGGGACTTGAAGTTCATCGATACGAAGGGCCGTAAGCCCGCGGTTTCAATGTGTTTCAAGTCCCAAACACCAGAGGTTTTGATCTCGCACAATATAAACCCGCTGGAAATGTATTTTTTTTTTATCTGACATGGATTTTTATGTATTGTATACTTTCACATTTTCTCGAGATTGAACATAAAAAAAAACACATTCTCACAACTAACATTTCGCGTCCGTCTCTCAGTACCAAAAGCAGAAAATATACAGTTTTATCGTGTTTCGAACAAGTTCCATTTGTGGTTTTAACGTACCGTTGCCTTATAATAACGTAATCTTTGTTTTGGATGTTTTCCGACGTTGAAAACCGTTTAAAATGACGAACGTCCTAATAGGCCTTGAGCCAGGACCCACAATTTTCGATAGTGTTACCAACTCAAGGGACAAACTCTGCCATCACTTTTTGAAAAGAACAATGTATGTATATTACTATTTTCCATGATAGCAATCTGGAACAGGTAACTTAAACAAAAAATTCGAACATTAATAGAATATCATTGTAGCCCTTTCATCTAATTGCTTGATGTTCAATTTTGCATGTGTGAATAATTTTTGCTTGTGTGAATAATTATTGAGGTATTTTTAAACGATGCAATTAAGGTTACAATGCATTTATTTATATAAAAACAAATAAGCTCTGTTTAGCATAGAATTCTGTTCAAAATCTTCATTTTGCTTCATATTGTAAGTCAATTTACCCCACCCACTATTGACACATTGTTTATTCATTTAGGAAACCCGCCAGATCCCTTAACTTCCGACGTTTATAGAACACATCTCCATAAAATAAAGGTTGTGATATTCATAGCCGCAGAAGTGTTTTAAGGTTGGTGTTGTACTTCTCCAGTGCAAACCTTATATATGCCCAGCTCATTTATGCTTTAATAAATTTGGCAATTAAGGCTTTTGGATAATAAAATGCAGTTAAGAATAGCCAGTACAGATTATCTTATTTAAATAATATTACTTGATATTATAATATAGCATAACATATAAGATAACACATTTTGTAGACACTTACATATAAGGATCGGTACCCGGAGTATCGCTACTACTTCAGAAAAACCTATCAGCTCTTGAGAAATGAAAAGAAGACTGGCAAATGAAATTATTTCACCCAGCTAAATGTACAGTTATCAGAGCCACAACAATCAACACATCCTATCAACTACACGGCCACACACTTGAAGTAGTCGACAGTAACTTTTAACGAAGACCTCACAAGGAAGCACCACGTCAATTCTACAGTAGCCAAGGCCAACAGGACCATGGGGTCCGTAAGACGTAACCTAGGTTAGTGGACCAAACCAGTGAAGTCTGCTGCATATACTAAACTTGTACGACGTACACTGGAGTATGCATCCACCGTATGTGATCCACATAAGACAACTGATATACATAACTTGGAACAAGTCCAGCGGAGAGCTGCCCGGTTTGTACACTGGAACTATACTTATCGTACCCAAGGTTGTGTAACAAAGATGGTACAGGACCTGAAGTGGGAATCCCTACAATACAGAAGGTACAGCAACCGGGTAACTCTGCTGTTTAAGATCCAATATGGACCAGTGGATGTAGACACAAACATAGTAATGCCAAACAACAACCATATCAGATGTCCCTGGCGACTATATAAACCTACTGTCCAGAAGGATGTATACAAATATTCCTTTTACCCACGGACAATCAGGAATCGTCTTCCAACTCAATCCACCGACACCGACACTGTAGAGGCATTCATAACCAGGCTTATTACTATGCTTGCTCCTCCCCTCTTCTTCATCAACTTGTAAGTGAGAACGTGTCGATTCTTACAGAAGGCGGCAGGTAAGCAGTCCTGGTTCTACCCAGGAATAAGTGAGTGGTCTGCCTCCACCACAAACAAATCGACCGTCATACATAGCCTAAAATGTGCTGACAAATGACGTTAAATACCACACAAACAAATCATCAACTAAATCACCACTATATTTGAATAATTTTCATTGTAACATAGCGACAGAGAAGGTCATCTGTTTTTATTGGGCTAGCGCAGTTTTAACCACAGGGTACACCACATTCTGAGAATACAACCCTTTAATTGAAAAAAGAAGACGAAGTTCACACTTAGTGAACACGGTTATAATTACAGATTTATACTCTATAAGCTATGTCTGACATACCGGTGCTACTACATAAGACTGCACATTTGTATTACAAACACCTAAACATGAACAGTATAAACGTAAAATGTCTTCTTTTTTTGCCATGAGTTGACAATGCAGTGGTTTCCTTTGTGATTTTAGTTCATGTATTTGTTCAATATGCGATTTGTGAGCATCCTTAAATAGACATTTACTTAAGTGTTTTAATTATTTAAGTCTTTATAATGTAATACATTATCGAAAATCCCATTCAATAAATAATTGCAGTTAACTTATAATTACATTTGAACTACAAGACATAAACAATAGACCCACTGGCCTTATCTCAAAGTGCTCTCATATTCTTTAATAACAGCAGTATTTTTTTTAAATATAAATCAACGTAAAACTGACAACCTGTGGGGGCCATATTTGACCCCACTGTCATCAATTTTAACCAAGCCTTTCCTAAATTACTCCATGTAATAGTGTGACTGCCGGGTCACCATTTAAATAACTTGGTAGGGGGACAATAATCTTATGCTACATGCAACATTTTAGACCTCTAGCTCTTGTAGTTTCAGAGAATAATATGCATATAGACTTTCCTATATAACTCTTTGTAAAACTGTGACTCCCGGGACCTCCGCTGGCTCTTTTCTGATTTTTTTAGAGAAGATTTTCTAAAGATTTTTCTATATGACTCTATATAAATATATGAACCCTGGGACGGGGCCAAATATGATCCCAGTGTCACCATTTAAACAAATATGCTAGTGGACCATAATCTTATGCTACATTCATAATATTAGACCTTTAGCTCTTACGGTTTTAGAGAAGATTTTTTTTTTAACTTTTCCTTCATAACTCTATGTAAAACTGTTACCCCCGGGATTGGGCCATATTTGACCCCAGGGTCACCATTTTAAAAGTACTTGGTAGAGGACCCTATCCTTATTAAACATGCAAAATATTGGACCTGTAACTATTGTGGTTTCAGAGAAAAATATTTCTTAAAGAAACCAGATTTTTATTTAAAAGGGGGAGATAACTCTAATAACAGGAATCAGCTACCGTGTTAGCACTGCTATAATGGATTTTTTGTTTCTCTACAAGGTACTCAATAACATGGTACTAGTAAGAATTTGTCCCTTGAGATGGTAACCAAAAAGTGTATGGCTCATGGTCTATAACGGTTGAAGGACGTGACGTCGGGGTTTATATAGCTTTGTTAAAAACTCCTCAATAGCCAATCAGCATTGAGTATTTTCACAAACCATGTTAGATAGCTTTTTTCAGACCACCCCAATAACCAATCAACATTGAGTATTTTAATAAACCATGTTAGATAGCTTTTTTCAGACCAACCCAATAACCACCAACCTATCAACATTGAGTATTTTAATAAACCATGTTAGATAATACATTCTTGTTTTGTGGTCTAGCAACACATGCGTTAAATTATATGTTCAACTTTGATGCTAGCTAACACAATGAACCCTATGCACATGATGAATTAACTTTTATTATTTAGCAACACAACGCGTTTCCGTGGCCGAGGGGTTAACGACGTTGCGTTGTAAACCTTCTCGCCTCTTACCGCTGCGGGTTCCAATATCACTGAGAGCTCGACTTGTGAGTGAGAGAGTGTCGATTCTTACGGATGGTGAGAGGTGTACAGAACTGGTTACACCCAGGAAAAGTGGGTGATCTGACTCCACCGCAAAAAATGTGTAGCAAATGACGTAAAACACCATACAAACAAACAAAATACAAACAAACACAAACACACCTAGTCGTCGATACCTCAAATAAAAATAATTCACCAACTCTGTTTATACATGTTTTCATGCATTTTTTTCCACACCTCACCAGTGTTACCGGCTGTCTTAAAGGATTTATACACGTTACTTAGCTACTACAGATGTTATTATCTGCCTTGATATGCGTTACTTAGCTACATAGCACAACTGTTACCATCTACATTGATGTGCGTTACTTAGCTACATATAACACATGTTACCATCTGCCTTGATATACGTTACTTAGCTACATAGCACAACTGTTACCATCTTCCTAAATATGCGTTACTTAGCTACACAGCACACATGTTACCATCTGCCTTGATATGCGTTACTTAGCTACATAGCACAACTGTTACCATCTTCCTAAATATGCGTTACTTAGCTACACAGCACACATGTTACCATCTGCCTTGATGTGCGTTACTTAGCTACATATAACACATGTTACCATCTGCCTTGATATACGTTACTCAGCTACATAGAACAACTGTTACCATCTTCCTTCATGTGCGTTACTTAGCTACATATAACACATGTTACCATCTTCCTTGATAAACGTTACTTAGCTACATAGCACAACTGTTACCATCTTCCTAAATATGCGTTACTTAGCTACATAGCATACATGTTACCATCTGCCTTGATATGCGTTACTTAGATACACAGCACACATGTTACCATCTGCCTTGATATACGTTACTTAGCTACATAGCACAACTGTTACCATCTGCCTTGATGTGCGTTACTTAGCTACATATAACACATGTTACCATCTGCCTTGATATACGTTACTTAGCTACAAAGCACAACTGTTACCATCTGCCTTGATGTGCGTTACTTAGCTACATATAACACATGTTACCATCTGCCTTGATATACGTTACTTAGCTACATAGCACAACTGTTACCATCTTCCTAAATATGCGTTACTTAGCTACATAGCACACATGTTACCATCTGCCTTGATATGCGTTACTTAGCTACATAGCTCACATGTTACCATCTGCCTTGATATACGTTACTTAGCTACATAGCACACATGTTACATCTGCCTTGATATACGTTACTTAGCTACACAGCACACATGTTACCATCTGCCTTGATATGCGTTACTTAGCTACACAGCTCACATGTTACCATCTGCCTTGATATACGTTACTTAGCTACATAGCACACATGTTACATCTGCCTTGATATACGTTACTTAGCTACATAGCACACATGTTACCATTTGCTTTGATATGCGTTCATTAACTAAACAGCACACAACAGACATGCTACAATCTGCCTTGATATGCGTTATTTAGCTACACAGCACGCATGTTACCACCTACCTTGATAGAGTTTAGTTAGCTACACAGCACAACTGGTACCACCTGCCTAGATATGCGTTACTTAGCTACACGGCACACATGTTACCATCTGCCTTGATATGCGTTACTTAGGTGCACACATGTTACCATCTACATTGATATGAGATATTTAGCTATACAGCACATCTGTTACCATCTCCCATGATATGCATTACTTAACTACACAACACACATGTTGCCGTCTGCCTTGATATACGTAAATTAGCTACACAACACACTTTATCGTCTGCCTTGACATGCGGTACTTAGTTAGACGGCACACATGTTACCATCTGTATGATATGCGTTACTTATCTAGACGACACACATGTTACCATCTGCCTTGATATGCGCTATTTAGCTAGACGGCACATATGTTACCAGCTGACTTGATATGCGTTACTTAGCTAGGCTGCACACATGTTACATCTGCCTTGATATGCATTACTTAGCTAGACAGCACACATGTTACTATCTGCATTGATATCTGTTGCTTATCTACACGTCACACATGTTACCATCTGCCTTGATATGCGTTACTTAGCTAAAGGCACACATGTTACCATCTGCTTGATATGCGTTACTTAGCTAGACGGCACACACGTTACCTGCGTTACTTAGTTACACGGCACACATGTTATCGTCTGCCTTGAAATACGTTCCTTAGCTACGCAGCACACAACAGATATGTTATCATCTGTTACTAGCATCTGATAGCATTTGCCTAGTCCCTAACTGAAAACTTTCTAAAACAATGCTTTCTGCAATGATGCTATTAGTTGCATAGCGGGGACATCTTTTCTCCATGAACACATATTCTAGTTATCATATAAAAGTAACATATGAATGATAATATACCATAATTTAGTTTCTTATGAGAACGTTTTGATTCATATAAGAACTGATTGTTCTACCTTTATATATTGTTACGTATGCTTTCCCACAGGCTTCTTTGCTCTGTTCCACCGTATTAATGTCAAGGTCACGTATATGAAAACTTCTCCACTCCACTCCTATGTATTTCTTAACCGTCGGCGACGGCATCCCTCGAACGATAATTGTACAGTCCCAGATTGTGTTTCTGAAATTATAAAATATAACTTTTGCCCACATCCAACGATCTCAATCATAAATGTTACGAATAGTTTTGCTATCGTGACCGGGATGGTACAAACGGTGTGTTTGAAACCTTCTCGTCTCTCATCGCTGTGGGCTCGAATCCCACTGAGAGCTCGACTTGTAAGTGAGAAAGTGTCGAGTCTTGGAAAAGGTATACAGTACTGGTTCTACCCAGGAAAAGTGGATGGTGTGCCTGCACCACAAACAAATCGATCGTCATATATAGCCGAAAATGTGCTGAAAATGACATAAAACACCAACCAACCAACCAACCAACCAACCAACCAACCAACCAACCAACCAACCAACCAACCAACCAACCAACCAACCAACCAACCAACCAACCAACCAACCAACCAACCAACCAACCAACCAACCAACCAACCAACCAACCAACCAACCAACCAACCAACCAACCAACCAACCAACCAACCAACCAACCAACCAACCAACCAACCAACCAACCAACCAACCAACCAACCAACCAACCAACCAACCAACCAACCAACCAACCAACCAACCAACCAACCAACCAACCAACCAACCAACCAACCAACCAACCAACCAACCAACCAACCAACCAACCAACCAACCAACCAACCAACCAACCAACCAACCAACCAACCAACCAACCAACCAACCAACCAACCAACCAACCAACCAACCAACCAACCAACCAACCAACCAACCTACCTACCTACCTACCTACCTACCTACCTACCTACCTATCAACCAACCAACCAACCAACCAACCAACCAACCAACCAACCAACCAACCAACCAACCAACCAACCAACCAACCAACCAACCAACCAACCAACCAACCAACTAACCAACCAACAAAACCACGGATAGTTTATTTCGCAAAAATGTAAAATTAAAAAGTTAAAAAAATGTAGTTTTCTATGTTTTTGGAGAATTGATTTGACTGAATGACACTCAGCACATGTTTTAAGCTATTTTTCGTGATGGTGGCAGACGATATACTTATTCCTGGGTAGAACCAGTACTGTAGACCTAACGCCATTAGTAAGAATCGGTACATCCTTACTTTAATTCCAGCTCCCAGTGGAAAAAAACAACAACAAAAAAAGTAAGAGTAATTCATGTTAAGCATATTCAACCAAGGATATTTTAAGAAACCGTATATAAAACTATACTTTTAGTCGGAACATATATATTATTCTATGACGTGAACAGCTGGAAGAAGTTTTGATAAACGGGTTTGTAATGTTATTTTGCCGTTATTTGGCAGGTTAGTTTCTTTAACAAATTCACACATGTAATGTCCGACTGGGAGTCACCTCAGACGGAGATGATATGATGGATGAAGTTTCCAGTTAGACATGCCATCACCAGGGATCGAACCCAATGTGGCTAATATTTGGTGTTATAGGTGTCAAAATGGATTCTTTTCGACAGGATATGGTGCAATGTGAAGGGTTTAGGTCCATATCTAGATGTAAATGGAGGACGGGTCCTGGAATGTTCATTCCAGTTTTGCATCACCTTTTAGCACAATATAGCCTGTTTGTGTTGGTATCCTTCACACTCCCCCAGTAAACATTTCGTCAAGAAATTGCGAGTATTACAATTGGGTAAGATGAGATGCTGATTCATGACAGTTCTTATGAAGGTAAGAATAGTGTGACATGATATATGGGCCTCGTTCAGTTTCGTTTTAGTTAACGTTACTCAGCATTGTGCCACTGAAATCAAGTGAACGGGCGTCAACATTAAACATTTTAAACCGTTTAAGATTGTTTAATCACGTGACACAACACATGCATAATGGTTTTCAAATCATTAAATGGTTCAAGTTCAGAATATAATAATAATGATAATATATTTATCATATATTAACATGTTTGTCTTACAACCAGTCTGACATATGTGCCTCAGACAACACATATTTGCAGTATGTACGCTGTATGTTGTTGGATCAATCTTATATATATGGCATAAGGCATAGGAGGAGGAGGAGGAGGAGGAGGTGGAGGAGGAGGAGCAGCAGCAACAGCAGCAGTAGCAACAGTTTTAGCAGTAGTAGTAGTAGTAGCAGAAGTAGTAGCAGTAGTAGCAGCAGTAGCGATAGCAGCATCAGCAGCATCAGTAGTAGTAGTAGTAGTAGTAGTAGTAGTAGTAGTGGTAGTGATATTGGTAGTGATAGTGGTAGTGGTAGTAGTAGAAGATTAAATTAGATGTACCTCAGTGCGAACGGCGGTATCAAATTCTGTTCGTCTGATGGTTTATTTTTCGCATAATCGACGTCTTTGTCAAACTCTATCACTGTCAGGTAATCAGGACCAAGCACGAGGCCGCAAGAGCTGGTGCCGTAATCTTAAATGGACCATATTTCCATTTACAAAAGTATACGTTTTAAAGCGTTTTATTCAATTAAAGAACCGTTATCATAATAAATGAGATTAGGGTCAGATTCAGACGGGTGTTAAGGGATCATGTTAACCTCATTCTAAAACATATTAGTATTTGTCAATTTTAAATCGAACACTAGACCCCAAAATAAAGCCTGATGTATCCCCTTGTTGGATAACACACTTACAGCTCCAGTCCAGTTACTGTTCTTCTGTATATGTGTTATAGATATTTAGACATTTAGCTATTTAAATTGTGCCAACACATACCAAAAACTCGTTGGCTCAAGCAATAATATAATATAAAAATAATACCAAACATATAATATTATAGGTTATTGCATTTGTATGGCTAAATTATGAGTTCGAAGTAATATTTAGCCATACAAATTCAATAACCTTTTTATTGTATACTTTCATATTGTTTTTGATCAATGTTAATTGTATGACTATTACTTTTCATTGCATTTGTGTTATTTTTTATAGCTTTTGATGGAATTCCTACTTTGCCATTCAGTTTCATTTTGTGTGGATGATTATTTTGCGCGAAAATGACGTCGACGTCGGATGACGTCATTAAAAACAACAAGCGATTTTCTGAAGTTTGTTTACCATTCGACAACGTTAAAAACAGTGGGTGAGTGACCATTTGAATTATTTTATCAATTTTTGCCATAAAAGGTTGAAAAAAAACTCGTATTTTTTTGTTGACACTATAGAAAGGATTCCGTTATTTTTATTTGAAAGTAGTTCCTTATTTCTATTTCGCGGCTCTTAACAAGCACGAGCAAAAGTTCCCGTGCAATATCAATGCGTGAAATATCGTAGATTATTGTATACTTTCATATTGTCCCGTTTAGTTTGCATTGAGCTAAGCGTGCAATATTCTACGATATTGCACGCATTGATATTGCACGGGAACTTTTGCTCGTGCTTGCTAAGAGCCGCGAAATAGAAACAAGGAACTACTTTCAAATAAAAATAACGAAATCCTTCCTATAGTGTCAACAAAAAAATACGAGGTTTTTTTCAACCTTTTATGGCAAAAATTGATAAAATAATTCAAATGGTCACTCACCCACTGTTTTAACGTTATCGAATGGTAAACAAACTTCAGAAAATCGCTTGATGTTTTTGATGACGTCATCCGACGTCGACGTCGTTTTCGCGCAAAATAATCATCCACACAAAATGAAACTGAATGGCAAGATAGGAATTCCATCAAAAGCTATAAAAATAACACAAATACATGAAAAGTAATAGTCATACAATTAACATTGATCAAAAACAATATGAAAGTATACAATAAAAAGGTTATTGAATTTGTATGGCTAAATATTACTTGGAACTCGTTGTTTTGGCGCAGGACGACTCGCAAGCTCGTCGTCCTTTGCCAAAACAACTCGTTCCAAGTAATATTTAGCCATACAAATGCAATAACCTATAATATTGCACGCTTAGCTCAATGCAAACTAAACGGGACAATATGAAAGTATACAATAATAAAATAGATCCAGTACTTACATCGTTTAACTGCTGATGCTCCAAGGCAGAAGAGGAACACAAACCCCAGGGTAGCACACACCTGCATTTTAACTCTATTAAGTAAAACCGTAAAAACCAAAAGAAACATTAAAAATCCCACAGTTAGTTTCAACTGTCTACTCACATCCGATACAACTAATTTATTATGGTGTTATTTGACTATTTAATGTACGGACGAATCTTCTTTTACTTTAAAGCTTCGCGTTAACATTTATAAGTAATTGCAAATTTATGTGTTTTATTCTAGGGCGCCATTCTTTCGTGTCATTTCTATTGTTGCAATAAATAATATAACCAGTAATAAACATATTTCAACGTTGGTAACCGGTACAATAATATTCAACTTCATCTTTGTAGCTAAGCAACAAGAATGTATCGGTTGCTTGGTGCGCTAAATATGTAGTCAAGGTGGGCTCACTGAGGGATTACCGATTTGACCGTTTGTTTATCAATACAGAGAGTCCGCAGTTCTAATGTTTACAGAACCGCTGGCGGTTTATATCACGACGTTTGGTTGCATTAATAAGTAAAGTTTATTAATATGCAATGTGTAGGCCTATATTCTGGACACAATTCCTAATTACACGCTTTTTTTAATCTTACTTCATTTTCTTATTTTAAATATATTTTATAAAAGTTGTGTGATAAGTATTTTGTTTTGACTAATACTTTGTAAAATATTTTTTTGTTAAATTGTTACATCTTCATATAAATGAGAATAACTCTCAAAACACGTGAAATGTGCTGATAAAACACATAACATGAATCGAAGTCTGCTTTTAAGATGAAAATTCTTAAAACTGGTAGGCAATAATAGAAAAAAACCATACAAGTTTGACCGATTTCTTGCAGATGGTCTGTATATAATAAAATGAAACATGGATAATCCTAAATTACCTGCCTTTTAATGAATATCGTTTGAATTTTAAGTAACCGTAATTCAGCGTTAACATGAAATATTTCGAAAAATTATTTTGCTTAACACATTTATACGCAATATAGTGGTAATGCTAGTAAAACATGATGTCAAAATAATTTTAGTTGGTATATTTTAGAATTGAGAACACCGAAAGCTGCACCAATTCGAAGTACTTAAAACAATCCTATGTACCAAATTGTAAAATGTTATAATTTATTTTCAAGAAAATACATCGACTTAAAAGCTTTAAAATGTGGACGAAAAGCAGAACAAACTGTAACTATTTACTGGATTCCTAAATTACATAAAAATCCATATAAGGCCCGCTTTATTTCCAAATCTAGTGCCTGCACCACCACAAACATCTCCAAACTTTTAACCTCTTGTCTTACTGCCGTTAAAGATCACGTTAAACAATACTGTGATAAAACTTATGAAAACTCTGGGATTATTTTTTTTTGATCTATTAAAAATTCACGAGACGTTCTTGATAAAATTTGCAATAAACGTCAAGTTTCATCTATTAGCATTTATGACTTCTCTACACTATATACAACCTTACCACATCACCTTATCAAAGACAAGCTTATTGCTCTTATTAAAAAAAACATTCGCTCGGGAAAGTACTACAATTTTGGCGTGTAATAATATTAAAGCGTTTTTTTACAAACAGAAGATTAGACAATTATGAGGACTTGCAAGAAGTTTGTGAAGTACTTATTTTCCAATTAGATAATATTTTCGTCATGTATGGAACGACCGTTTATAGACAAATTGTTGGTATCCCTATGGGTACGAACTGTGCACCCCTTGTCGCAGATTGGTTTTTATATTGCTATGAAAGCGATTTCATGTCGAGTCTTTCACCAGATACACAGGGAAATGTTATTGAGACCTTTTATGACACCTCTCGGTATCTGGATTACATTTTAAACATTGACAACCCTTTCTTTTCTACTATGGTTAATAATATATACCCTAAAGACTTTCAACTTAACAAAGCTAATATTTCTGATACTAACGTTTTTTTCTTGATTTACATATCTCCATTGAAAATGGTGTAATAATTAGTAAAATATATGACAAGAGAGATGGTTTAATTTTGATATTGTTAATTATTCCCATGTTCCCCGAGAAACTTTTTATGGGATTAATGTGTCTCAATTATTTGTCGTTTTTCTAGAGCTTGTACTCGAGTTGATGACTTTAATATTCGTAGTCTTTGTAATACTAAAAAGCTACTCCATAAGGGTTACCGTTACCATAAACTTCGTAAAACCTTTGCACAATTTTATCATCGTAACCCTCATTTTCTTTCCAAATATAAAAGTAATTTAAGATATCTTCTGCGACAAGGACTATCACAACCTGACTTCTATGGTGACGTGATTTACAAACTTTGTAAGATCCTTGGCCATGATTACTTTCATACTATCTTTGTTAAACGTGTTAAAAGGTTTATCAAAAGAGGTTATGACCCTATCATTTTGCAACGCACTGCATGCTTCGTGGTGGACCCATTTACAGTTTGCCACTATGCTTTCCTCTTTAATTGTGCGATTACCGGACAGGTTGTGGACCCCATGATGACGTCTACCTAAAGCCTAAATCCCAAAAGGACGGTGACGTTTGATATTTGTCTGAGTCTTGTCTTGTCGTGCCCTCAATCCTCTTGTTAATCTGGCTTCTGCAAAGTCATTGAGTATCTTCTTTGTGGCTTTCTTGGCTATTTTGTTTTGTATTTATATATACACGAGCATTTTTATGTTTTATTTATATTGCCTGTTAATGCTGCCTCGTTGGTTAGAGAATAGTTCATGGCGGGGATCACTTTATTTACACTGTCCCGTTTAATTGGGTGACAGTAGGGTATGTGTGAGGTTTGGTGCGACCTAGAACCTGGTTTAAACCCCATCGTCATTTTTGCTACTGACCGTATAACCTTTTTAACCTCTAATATAGATATTTCTGAGTTTAAAATACTATCATATATACTTGTTCTGTCGTTTGAATCTTGGTCTCAATCTTGGGGTTCAGGTTCACTTTCCCTATTTAAAAGATTTGTATTATGCCGTTACCATAGTAAACGAGGACAGGGGTGTATTCTTGGTTTGACAAGGGAGTACGTAGACTTACTCCCTGGTTTGACCAATGCTAACATTACCAATACTTTCCCAAAAAGCAGGACTGTTCTAGCTTCATGTTTCAAAATTGAAAACCCCAATTGAATGACGTTTGAGTTGGACATACTTTAAAGAGAACACAAGATTCTTAATTAGTTTTTAAACTGACTCGCGAAATCCCGTTACGTAGTTTTTAAACTGACTCGCGAAATCCCGTTAGATTGTTTTTAAATTGACTCGCGAAATCTCGTTACATTGTTTTTAAACCGACACGCGAAATCCCGTTGCATTGTTTTCCCCTTGCATATGTGCAAATCGTTATTAAAAATAATGCGAAGAATTAAAGCATATTGTTTGTGTACGAATTGTTGATTATATTACACCAATAATACATTAATCTTTTTCAAGTAGAATATTTGAAGAAAACTTGAAAACGTCAAACAAATTATTACCGTTAATTAAAATACATCGACCACTATTGCATTTTACATAGACTTACTGTTTAATGTTTTCCCATCTGACATGGAAACAAAAAACCCAGGCTTACTGTTGCTTACCCTGCACAGATGTAGCTTAGATACATGTAAACAGGAACTTCTTTTTAGGGGTTGATCTATTTTTAGTGCCACTTCTAAATGTCCGAAGGTCATGACCATACAATTTGAGGAATTCTCAAATAAATTTATGAAAATCACCCTCTTTCCTCTTTTTATTCTGCGATATCATACAGCTAAACAATACAAATGAAAGCTATGCTAAATAATGATCAGAAATAAATAACAAATTCAAGTTAACCTAATTGAATTTCCCACCTAGTCGATCATCTAATCAAAATAAGGTTTATGTATGCATTACACTGTTAGGCATTGGGGTTTCGTATACTTTCCCCGCCAATCAGACCGGTTTTTGCAATAGGGTAATGTAACCAGCAGATATAAAGACAAAATGATATACAACCACGATGGCGATTCAGTATGCATTCAGATGGCGATGACTTTTTGATCGAGTTCACGGCAACAATTTATGGATTGATTTAGGTATGGTTATTGGTAATCAGCTTTATTTATATTTAACGAATTGTGTCCAACTAAAGCGCACACACCCTTATAAAGTGAGCTATTTCCTCCACAATAAGCGATAATTGATATAAGCTTAAAGCTTTTTTCCGAATCCACGTTTTCAAATTGTGTTAAATTTATTATAATATTGTGTAACCATAATAATTGTATACATTTGAGAATAAAATATTGTTTAAACTATTTCCTCCACAGTAAAAGGTGAGCTGATTAATCTGATACTTGCAAAGTGAGCTATTTCCTCAACAGTAAAAGGTGAACTGATTAATCTGATACTTGCAAACACCCTTGCAAAGTGAGCTATTTCCTCAACAGTAAAAGGTGAACTGATTAATCTGATACTTGCACACACCCTTGCAATGTGAGCTATTTCCTCAACAGTAAAAGGTGAGCTGATTAATCTGATACTTGCACACACCCTTACAAAGTGAGCTATTTCCTCAACAGTAAAAGGTGAGCTGATTAATCTGATACTTGCACACACCCTTGCAAAGTGAGCTATTTCCTCAACAGTAAAAGGTGAGCTGATTAATCTGATACTTGCACACACCCTTGCAATGTGAGCTATTTCCCCAACAGTAAAAGGTGAGTTGATGTATCTGATACTTGCACACACCCTTACAAAGTGAGCTATTCCCTCCACAGTAAAAGGTGAGCTGATTAATCATATACTTGCACACACCCTTGCAAAGTGAGCTATTTCCTCCACAGTAAAAGGTGAGCTGATTAATCTGATACTTGCACACACCCTTGCAAAGTGAGCTATTTCCTCCACAGTAAAAGGTGAGCTGATTAATCTGATACTTGCACACACCCTTCAATGTGAGCTATTTCCTCAACAGTAAAAGGTGAGCTGATGTATCTGATACTTGCACATACCCTTACAAAGTGAGCTATTTCCTCCACAGTAAAAGGTGAGCTGATTAATCTGATACTTGCACACACCCTTGCGAAGTGAGCTATTTCCTCCACAGCAAAAGGTGAGCTGATTAATCTGATACTTGCACACACCCTTACAAAGTGAGCTATTTCCTCCACAGTAAATACTGAGCTGATTTATCTGATACATGCACACACCCTTACAAAGTGAGCTATTTCATCCACAGTAAAAGGTGAGCTGATTAATCTGATACTTTCTGAGACATGTACGCAGTCATACCCTTTCTTTCATTTCCAAGATGTGTGTAGGAGAGGGGGGGAGGGAGTGGCTGATCAAAACGTCACGTAGAGAGACATTTATAAGGAAATCGTGCCATGTGAGGACACTCATGACCATGTGAGGACTTTCTGTCATCACATCTACTATCGTTTAAACTATAGCCATTTTGAATGAATTGAATTGGGGTTTTAAGGCGCACCAACACATGAAAAGGTTATATGGCGCCTAACAGGCATGAACATGCCAGGCTCATCTTCCATGTACATCGAGATAAAATATGGAAAATGGGCCTAGAACCTTCTCACCCTGAACTGCAGAGTTGCTGCAAATTATATCGTAGAAACTCCATTTACGCTTGAGCCACGTTATTGTTTTTCTGCCACTGCTCTTTTGATGCGAGCGAGATAGCACCTGAAACAATGCAGGGATCATGATGAAGACCTTTAATGAACATGAACAAAAAATGATTAAATGAACATGAATTTGGGGGGATTTTACCCCTCTGCCTACCCCTCCAAAGGGATCTGCAGTGGCCCTATTCTTCGAGCCATTTTGAAGAGTGGGACATGTAGAGACAAATTAATTTTATATTAACGAAGCAGTGAAATAGTGGATTTACAAAGTATGCATTCAGATGGCGAAACAATCTGACTGCTTTACAAAACAGCATCCAATACTTAGGTATTTATATGTTGTAACCGGTACGTTGGAGGGCCTGCATCTCCGCGTTGTTTTTGCAAACGGTGCGATTTAACGCATGCAGTCAGCAAGATATACATTTTCTACATTCACTTTTCATTTTTTTCTTTTCATAAAGTTGGTCATGCATTTACATTAAAGCATTTTGCAAAGTAGCATTACTATATGCAGTACACCTTTCAAACTTTGGTTATAGTTGTATCTTGGGTAGTACATCACAATGCGATATTGCATTTGCGGATGTGACCTTCACCCTCCAAGCAAATGGTTGATAACTTAGTATTTTTTACATTCAAGTCTATATAGCATATATGTAATCAAGAAATGTCATAGATAGGACGACGGAAAAAAGTAAACAATACTCCCCTTTCATATCTATATCGCCTACCAACTGTTATTTGTATTTATCAGGCAGATATGCACTCCTTTGCCTAATAAAGGGGTAACCTATTACATTTTGCTTTATTAGGCACTGACCAATAGAGCAAATCAATGCGGATTCCCTCGGCATTTATTGTACGTAACGTTATCTGACGTCATGCATGTAATGTTGCCTGACGTCATAAAACAAACAAAACACAACAATTTGACGGCGTCCTCGATAAGCGTAACATTCTGAAAAATAGGTAATATTAGTAATTCATACAGAAAATGTAGTTAATCTACATGATAAATAGAATATTATGTCAGTGCCTTTTACTATCAAGTTTATTAGGCTCGGCACGAAAACGAAGAATGGCTCGGCAGAGCCTAGCTATTCTTGAGGGTACCGACCCCCTTTTCGTACGCCGGATTCCGACCCATATTAGCCAGTATTCCGTACGCCGGGTTGTGGTACGCCGTACGCCGACATCGCAGTTTTTCATACGCGTACGCCGTATTTTTCTCAAAAAATATTTTTTTCCATCCAAAAAATTAAAAAAATGCTAATTTATGTCTCAGATTGCTGGAAATGCCATTTCAGAGCACCTAGGTTTCAAAATTTTCCGGGGGGCTGCGCGGCCTCGCATGGTTCAAATAGTATTCCAGATGCCAACCCTCTGTTAGGGAGTATTCCAGATGCCATGCCCAAAAAAAGCCAGTACTCCAGATGCCAGTGGGGGTGGGGTTGGTACCCTCATTCTTCGTTTTCTAAGCCTCGCCTAATAAACTTGATAGTAAAAGGCACTGACATAATATTCTCTATATGTCATCATACTCGATCTGTGACATAGTTTTTAATTGCCGTGTTGAAATACTTTATTTCGAGCTATTAAAGAGTGATTTAAATCTGCAGTCCTCTACTATAGAGAGTTAACTAGCAATTTAGTATTACTTATTAACATTGCAATTGCAATACAACTATCGGTGACATTTATCACAGTCTTGCAATAGATCTTGATAACATGTTAACAACAATGTCCGCTGCGTCCATAGATGTTCCCCATGACAGTGCCACACCATTGGACCCGTGTCCATAGTTGTGTACAACCTGAAAGTATAATATAGTTGAGAGAAAAAAAATGAAAAAGAGACCCTTGCAGACCAAAATATCAATAGTTTTTGATTAGGGTTGTATTAAACTAAAGTGTGATAAATGTTCGCATGGGATATTTAAGCGTACATTGTTTTCCTTTCTGCATACGAGATGGTTCGCCTGCTCCCGCCTCATACACTCTAAAAGGTATTGAGTTAATAAAATAGTCCTAATAGTCTACAAAACACATTTCAAACAAGTACAGTAAACACATTATTGTTTTACATCATTTACGAAACACAGCATATATAAATCACTATCGATGGCGCGGATGACAGCGTGATTTTGATGTGGGGTGTAACCTGAAAACCCGGTGGAAATCCACGTGTCGACCACTGTACTCACTCATTTACAAATGTGAGAAGCGGGTACGTTACGAATCCAGACACCTTAAACACACTTGGTTTTTAAAAAAAACTACCCTCCAAATAACGGCAGAAGTACAGTACAAAACCGTTTATCAACACTCTAGCCAGGTGTTCAGCTCATGTAATAATGTACATGTGCTGATTAAAATATAGGTTTATTCACGGAGTGAGTTGGCACATTTACACTTGATATTGATACTTCCTAGCAAGTTTCGCTAAATTCTAACAAGGAGTTTTAGATAAATAGCCCGGAACTTTTTTTCGTATTCTATATAAATATATATATATATATATATATATATATATATATTAGAAATACAAAGGACCAAAATTATCGAACCGGAACGTCATGATAGTATGCGCATATCCACTTGATTTTGATACTTCCTAGCAAGTTTCGTGAAATTCTAAGAAGGAGTTATTGAGTAATAGCCCGGACAAGAATTGCGTCTACGGACAGATATTAGAAATACAAAGGGCCATAACTCAGTGGAAAATTATTGAAATGGAACGTCACGATAATATGCTCATTTCCACTTGATATTGATGCTTTGTAGCCAGTTTCACCAAATTATAACATGGGGTTTTAGAGAAATTGACCGAACAAGAACTTTCTATTTGACTACCAAGTATGAAATGCATTACAAATACAAAGGGCCATAACTCAGTGGAAAATTATTGAACCGGAACGTCATGACAATATGCACATCTTCACTTGATATTGATACTTCCTAGAAAGTTTCAATAATTTCTAACATGGAGTTTTAAAGAAATTACGCGGACAAGAATTTTCTATTTCACTACCAAGTATAATACAAAGGGCCATAACTCAGTGGAAAATTATTGAATCGGAACGTCATTACAGTATGCACATCGATACTTTCTAGGAAGTTTCGCTTAATTCTAACAAGGAGTTTTAGAGAAATAGCCCGGACACGAATTTCGTATTATAAATATATACACTGAACACATTTTCTAAGTATCAACTTTTGTATCTTAACTAATTTTCTTATTTTAAATATATTTTAGAATAGATATATGATAAGTATTTTGTTTTGATCCATAGTTTGTAAAACTTTTATTTTTTGTTTAAATTGTTACATCTTTTGAGAGTAACCTTCCCTTTATATGAAAACATGAAATGTGCTGATAAAACGCATAACATGAGTCAAAGATCGCTTAAAGATATAAAATTCTTAAAATTGGTATGAAATAATAGAAAAATACATACAAATTTGACCCATTTATCGCAGATTTTCCGTCTATAAAAAAATGAAATATGGATCATCTTAAATTACCTCCCTTTAAATTGAATATTGTTTGAAATTCAAGTAACTGTAATTCAGCGTTAACATTAAATATTTCGAAAATTTCTTTTGCAAACGTATTTGTAGTGGTAATGCTAAGTAAAACGTGATGTCAAAATAATTTTAACTGGCATATTTTAGAATTAGGAACACAGAAAGCTTCACTAATTCGAAGTACTTAATAAAATCCTATATACCCAGTTGTATAAGTGTTATAACTTATTTCTAAGAAAACACATTGACTTAAAAGTTTTAAAATATGTTCATGCAATCAGAGCAGACGATTTACACTGGTTATTTTGCAGTTTAACCGTATCTCTAATCAAGCTCAGAATACACAAAACTCAATGGAAAATTAACAAACCGGATCGTCATGATAGTATGCGCATGTCCGCTTGATATTGATACTTCCTAGAAAGTTTCACGAAATTCTAAGAAGGAGTTATTGACAAATAGCCCGGAGAAGAATTGCGTCTACGAATACAAAGAGCCAAACTCAGTGGAAAATTATCGAACCGGAACGTCATGATAGTTTGCGCATGTCCACTCAATATTGATACTTCCTAGCAAGTTTCGCGAACTTTTAAGAAGGAGTTATTGAGAAATAGCCCCGACAAGAATTGCGTCTACGGACAGACGGACAAGCAGATTCCAATATATCCCCCACACTTTGCGTGGGTATAAAAAGTCTTGTTTTCATTTGAAAACAGAGGGATTTATCTTACACACTAGTAAAAATAACCATATTTACACGAAGCCGTCCACTTGTGAAATTCATTGTTTCTGCTTCTAGTCTCAGGCTATTATCTCTTCCAGGTCTCAACCCGACCCAAGAATGATCCACAACAGCACCCTAAGTAATAGATAGATATAGATATAACACTCGAACAGGAAATGCAGCATTCAAGGACGACGGTCAACCACAAACACACACAGAAACAAAGAACACATTTAAAGAGTCTGGTCTCAACGAGTTGGCTTATTTAAAATAACCAACATCTATCTTTTTCTGTAGCATGGTGCACTTAGTAACACGGAAACATATAGGGAGAGATTAAACATATTCACACATATAAGGAGAGATGAAAGAGATTCAAACAGTGAAAGATCAAATAGATTCACATATATAGGGCGAGATCAAATATATTCACATATATAGGGCGAAATCAAATATATTCACATATATAGGGAGAGATCATAGAGATTCTCACGTATAGGGAGGATCAGATAGGTTCAAACACATATAGGGATAGATGAAAGAGATTTAAACATATCGGTAGAGATAAAATAAATTCACATATATAAGGAGCTATAAAAGAGATTCAAACATACAGGGATAGATGAAAGAGATTCAAACATATCGGGAGAGATCAAATACATTCATATAGTGTGAGATCAAATAGATTCACATATATAGGGAGAGATCAATTGTATTCACATTTTAGGAAGAGATCAAAGAGATTCACATATATAGGGAGCGATCAAATAGGTTCAAATACATACGGAGAGATCAAATAGATCCAAATAGCGTAAATAAATAGATTCACATATATAGGGAGAGATCAAATGTATTCACATTTTTTGGAAGAGATCAAAGAGATTCACATATATAGGGAGCGATCAAATGTATTCACATTTTTTGGAAGAGATCAAAGAGATTCACATATATAGGGAGCGATCAAATAGGTTCAAATACATACGGAGAGATCAAATAGATCCAAATAGCGTAAATAAATAGATTCACATATATAGGGAGAGATCAAATGTATTCACATTTTTTGGAAGAGATCAAAGAGATTCACATATATAGGGAGTGATCAAATGTATTCACATTTTTTGGAAGAGATCAAAGAGATTCACATATATAGGGAGCGATCAAATAGGTTCAAATACATACGGAGAGATCAAATAGATCCAAATAGCGTAAATAAATAGATTCACATATATAGGGAGAGATCAAATGTATTCACATTTTTTGGAAGAGATCAAAGAGATTCACATATATAGGGAGCGATCAAATGTATTCACATTTTTTGGAAGAGATCAAAGAGATTCACATATATAGGGAGCGATCAAATAGATTCAAACATATAGGGAGCGATCAAATAGATCCAAATAGCGTAAATAAATAGATTCACATATATAGGGAGAGATCAAATGTATTCACATTTTTTGGAAGAGATCAAAGAGATTCACATATATAGGGAGCGATCAAATGTATTCACATTTTTTGGAAGAGATCAAAGAGATTCACATATATAGGGAGCGATCAAATAGGTTCAAATACATACGGAGAGATCAAATAGATTCAAACATATAGATATCCGTATAGCGTGAATAAATAGATTCACATATATAGGGATAGATCAAATGTATTCACATATATAGGGAGAGATCAAATACATTCACATATATAGGGATAGATCAAATGTATTCACATATATAGGGAGAGATCAAAGAGATTCACATATATAGGGAGCGATCAAATAAGTTGAAACATATAGGGAGAGATCAAATAAATGCACGTATAAAGGGAGAGATCCAATAAATGCACATATATAGGGAGAGATCATAGAGATTCACATATTTAGGGAGCGATCAAATAGATTAAAACATATATGGAGAGATCAAAGAGATTCGCACATATAGCTAGAGATCAAATAAATGCACATATATATGGAGAGATCAAAGACATTCACACATATAGCTAGAGATCAAATAAATGCACACATATAGGGAGAGATCAAAAAGATTCACACCTATAGCTAGAGATCAAATAAATGCACACATATAGGGAGAGATCTTCTTTGATTCACAAATATAGCTAGAGATCAAAGATATAGTTTAATATCAGACAACGTTTTCTCCAACGCAATTATTAATTGCAAATCAGCACAATATAATTATATAACTATATGGTTGTTTGTTATATTCCAATTATATGCGTTAAGATATTTTCCCAAAAAGCAACGCCTTCTAATGGTACACCTTTTCGCAGTCAGGTTATAAACTTGTGACATGCATCGTGCTTCGTAAAGCATTGCTAGAAGTTTATCTGGTCGTTTATCACTTATCTCCTCTAATCAATAAAAATAGTTCAATTGGGACTCAAACGTTATATGGCGCCAACAGGAATGAACGTTCCCGACCCACCGTACATTATGTCGAGATAATGAGCATTTATATCGAGATAATGAGCCTAGAACATTTTCAACTGCAGAACTGCACAGTTGCTGCATGTTCTGTTGTAAACATTCCATTTTCGCTGGAGCCATAATCATTGTTTTCTACCACCACTCACGTAGCGTCTTAAACAATACAGGGATGATGATGAAAGAGACCGTTATGGAACATGAGAAAACATGTCATATGACAAAATGAATATGAATTCGTGAAGATGTTACCCTATGTATTACTAAGCAGTGACCCTATTATTGCCCGGGGACCATACGGGAGTATTCAATACAAATCCATTTCGTTTAGAATAAGGAACAATATCAACTTGTTCTATTTCTCATTGTTTTTTACCTTAATATTAGGAGAAAGTCGTTCACACCTTTCAATGATCTCCCTCGTTACTTCTGGATCTACAGCTGTGTCACCGTTACCAACCTGTTTTATGGCTCCTAGTCCGACTAGATCCTCTCTGTAATAAACACATAGATTTGTCTATAGTTCTACGAGTCTACATAAACACATCAAATACCAGCATTTGTTAAAACGTAGAAAAGTCCACAACAACCCTTTACATGAAACGTTAATAACCGCACCACAGCTATGGCATACACAGCAGATTACGTGAGTGCTTTATCGTTTGCCAAATATTATCTCAAAGTACAAGCATATGATTCAAAATGATTTAAACAGACGTCACCTTGGATAATTATGTCGGGCTTACCGAAACGAAATGGTAATTGGTCAGATATTAATTGATTACCCTGGTATGATGTATGTAACGTCATCAGTATAAATCCAATGTTTTATCCATGGAGCTTTTATCTGAGAAGAATAAAAGACACATATATATATATTGAGTTAAAATAGTTAATAATACAATTGTTTCAATACAGTTTTGTCTAATATTATACACGTTTTATTGAAATATATATAAAATAAGAGCAAATACAAAGCATGTATACTATACAAGCATGTATATTATATTAATATATTGCGTAGGTACCTGAGAGATCAAATAAATGCACATATATATGGAGAGATCAAAGACATTCACACATATAGCTAGAGATCAAATAAATGCACACATATAGGGAGAGATCAAAAAGATTCACACCTATAGCTAGAGATCAAATAAATGCACACATATAGGGAGAGATCTTCTTTGATTCACACATATAGCTAGAGATCAAAGATATAGTTTAATATCAGACAACGTTTTCTCCAACGCAATTATTAATTGCAAATCAGCACAATATAATTATATAACTATATGGTTGTTTGTTATATTCCAATTATATGCATGTATATTATATTAATATATTGCGTAGGTACCTGAACTTCATATTGATTTATACGACGGTGTTGACGACAATGGAGTAAGGTAAAGCGTCCGTGTCGAATGCGGGTTATCGTGGGTTCGATTTGCGACCGGGGTTGCACCATAGACTTCATAAAAATGGTACTTGTATCTCACTTGCGTCGGTGAAGTTCAACGTTCAGCATTTAAAGATTAGTTTCAGGACTGGTGGGCCCCGTGTGGTTCCGGGGCCCCCGTTTGGTTACGGGGCAAAGAATAGGACCACTGCAGATCCCATTGGAGGGAAAGGCAGAGCGGTAGAACATTCCCCCCCCCCCACCACCACCCCACACACCCCTCCCCACCACATAAATTCATGTTCATTTTATCGTGTTTTTGTTCATGCTCATTAAAGGTCTTCATCATGACCCCTGCATTGTTTCAGGTGCCATCTCGCTCATATCACTAGAGCAGTGGCAGAAAAAACTATGACGTGGCTCCAGTGTAAATGGAGTGTCTACAATAGAATTTGCAGCAACTCTGCAGTTCAGGGCGAGAAGCTTCTAGGCCCGTTCTCCATATTTTATCTCGATTTACATGGAGGATGAGCCTGGCATGTTCATTCCTGTTAGGCGCCATATAACCGTTCATGTGTTGGTGCCCCTTACAACCCCAATTCAGTTCAATTCAGACTGGTCGACCCGATGTCAGTATAATGTGACTGGATAGGAGTATCATGGCATGTGTCTCCGACGTGGTATTCCAGTGTGACCGCACTATAAAGTTGTGCATTGTGTTCACTGCTACAAGTAGTAGAAAACGTCGGGATATGACTGAACGGTTGTTAAAAGCGACTTTAGACACCATACCTACATAATACTTTGTATTGGTCTACGTACCCTGACGATATGACCCTTGACCGGATGCACAGTAGTATCTCCCACAAGCTGCCTGCTGCCCAAGCCAGTACAATTCACGACAACATCGTATCTTCCCACCAGCTGGTGAAAGAAATAACTAGTACATATTAAGTACAAATGCCAATGGAATTAGATGGGCCGCAAACACCTGCACTACAAGAAAATACATCTCCGAAATTTAACGAGTAATACCATATTTATAACACGACTCATGTAATATATAGAGGATCTTACATGAGTGCCTGTTTAATATTTAATTTATTAATCGAGTTGGCAAAGACCGAGCATTATAAAATGTTTGCTAACGAGTTCAATAAATTCACTAGTCTAATGAATGAGAACGAATGTTAGATTCTATTTATCACATAACTTATACCGTCACATTACATAAGAAAACGTACATTAACGTTACGCCCATTGACGTCATTTACAATATGTAATACCACTAGGGGAATATGGAAAATATTGAATGGTGTTATTACACTCCCACACCGTATGTTATGTGATAGACATATTTATCACATAACGCCCCTTGTTAGCAGTGTCGAACACCCATTTAATATTCTATTGTATTACACACGTGTAATACAACCTGGAACGATTTTGATTGGTTGAGTTAAACCTGTAACACTACGCAAGTTTATTAACTGAAACTATTTTATTTCTTACAAATTCACCCAGATCTGAGTCATAAACTTACTATTTGTGACAGCTTATAAAAATAATGCACGTTTTACAAAGCATTGTTGTTGGTTTGTTAAAAAGTTGGCGTAAACTGCTATTTTGTAAAGAGGTAAAACACGAACTCTTTTATACGCAACGTCATGAGTGGAACGCGACATTACGCCGTCACATATTTTATGACGTTTTGGCGCTAAAGTGTGTCTGACGTCGTGGCGGTTCTATGTCCATCTGAATTAATATTTACTAATTTGATAGCAATGTCATGTGATAAAAAGGATCTTAAACTCGTTCCCATTCCATATAAGATTTATGAAACTCGTTATGAATTATTTTTAATTTTAACTCGCCAAAAGGCTCGTTAAAATAAAAATAATTCATAACTCGTTTCATAAATCTTATATGAAATGGGAACTCGTTTAAGATCCTCTATTTATCACATGAAACTGCTTGTATTCCGTATAATATACCCATTACGTATTTTCTTATATTAACCATGTGTAATACAAGGCGACTGAAATTTCAAAATATAAAATTCAAAAATTTCAAATTTCAAAATTCAAAATTCAAAAATTTCAAAATTTCAAAATTTGAAATTTGAAATTTGAAATTTTGAAATTTTGGAATTTTGAAATTGGAATTTTCAAAACTCATGTGATAAAAAGGATCTGACACTCGTTGTCATTTCATACACTTTTATTAAACTCGTCCAGGAATTTGTTATTAAGCTCGCCAGAGGCTCGCTTAATAACAAATTCCTGAGGCTCGCTTAATAACAAATTCCTGAACTCGTTTAATAAAATCTTGTATGAAATGACAACTCATGTCATATCCTCTATATAGCCAAAGACGCAAACAGCTATATAACTGTTAAACTGGAGGCAATGAAATACCACGTCGGAGCTTAAATCAAAGTTAATACCAATACAATTTAAGCAATGCTTAATGCAATATGTTGTAATACAATAAGCATGGTAGGAGCCTCGCATTATATCATTTTTGCTAACGATTTTGGTGGATTCTGAAAACGAATGCTATTTATCACATGCCTCACATATCGACTTTTATTGGATTTTGTCTATCACTTTAACACGCAAAACCGACATAAACCGTGGGAATTGGATAATAATCTTTATCGATTTGTTTTGACAGCACGTACGTACTAGGCTTACATATACTTATATACCTAGTGGTATATTGGAAATATAGAATGGTGTTATTCCACTCCTACGTCATAAGTTATGTGATAAACTTTCTTATATTACATGGTTATATTACATGGTATCATATAATACTTTCATATTGTACATTTAGAAATAAAATAACACGATAATATATTCACAAGATATATGGATGTATGTATGTAGAATTCAACAATAACATTGTTAGGAATAGAAAAGAAGAAAAAAAGTTACACAGAAAATGCAATAAGCATGACAACAGTCCAATCAATTAATACGCAACACGTGACCATGAAAAGTTGTCCATATTACAGAAATAAATAGCACAGAAGTTTACGAAAGACTCTCAGTTTCTACTAGGCTTGGATGTTTGTTTAGGAGTTTATTTGTTGTCTGTCTGTTTCTACGTTGTCTAAGACGTTGTGTAGCTGTTCGTCGTATAAATCAGTTTGGAAGAATACCAATTGACTGTTAATATAACCATCATCAAAACATTGCAGAATCAATGGATAATATACTTATTGGTAGCTTTTCTAGTTATGGTGATACATTTAACCTAGCAGGTCTATTAAATGTCAATTAGATGGTCACGTGGTGAATACAGGAATTAAATCGCACAATTATGTAACTTACCTCTTCCAATGCATTCACCTTCCTTTTCTCGACGTCACCTCCGTTTTGTTGAAATCTAAAGAAACAATGCTCATACTAATTATGAAGCCATATTAATTTAAGCAAGACACAATGAAATTATGTGCTTTAATGATAACCAGTGTTTGTCACAAGTCATTTGGCACGATTTAATTCCCTATATATGGCGGCGCCAAAGCTATTATTGCTGTATATAAGGCTAGAGGGCGTGTGACTAATTCAAATGGTAGCGCTTTTACGCTTTGTTTAGTAACACATTCAAGCTACTGAAACATGGCTGGAAACCCCTACCTATATAAGGCAGTTTTATCGCAAGCATTTTCAAATCTTTATCTGCGATCGACAAAGCAACATAAAAAATGTACTCCTATTTCGTGAATTTGTTTTATAGCCTATGCGAGATTCGAACAAATACCTTACCCTCCCCCACGCCCCATTTGTTTGAGGTACACGCTCACTAGCCTTATATATAGCTATATCAGCTTTAAAAGCGATTTTATATTTTCACACTCAAGCTCTCTTTCAAAACTGGTATGTAAACGTTTTCCTAAGATCATTAGTTGGTAAACATATAAGATGCCAAAAGTCGAACTATTCTTACACCGATTGTTAGGATGCTAAATATGTCAACATGGGCTTACCGCTTCATCAGCCAGTTAAGGTACTTCCGTTGATTCAGCACAAGCGTAGTTACCTGATAACCATATCTGAAAAAATGTGACAACTAGAAGTAGAGGACACATCGAGATTACATTACGTGGTCCCGACTTAATTTCATTAAAAGATGGGAAAGCTTATATTAGCGTGGACCTTTTATAATATATATTTCGACAATAAAACATGTTCAAAAGCATTTTTTACTAAAAAAATGTGAAAAACTGTTTAAATTACAATATGCAAACATTTTAAGCGGAAATTAAGGTTTTATTTCATATCAAAGCCAACTCTGTTTCCTTTTCTTGGAGAAAGGGTTGGATGGGGTATGAAAGTTGACACTCGGACCACGTAATGAACAAGAAGGACACGTCTCAGAAATCAAGATTTCTGCTACTGTATGCTATAGAAGTGTTAACATTAGTGAAAACGTAATTTTTCCGTATAAATACATAGTGCAGTACGCATACAGTACCAGATAAGTACTAAACCAGAGATCTGCAACCTTTGCTTTCAGATAGATATGACTAGAAATTCCACTTTTGTACTTTTATTTATAACTGGATAGAAATGGTCATTTCCTAAAACAAGTCTACAAATGGTCTCAAAAACAAATAAAATTATGTTTGGAAGGCATTGACATTTTCATAATATAGTCCTTGAGCTAGATACAGGAAATCGGACTAGGGTGTACCAGAAAGAGTGACAAAACGACACCTATATATAATGGAAGATATGCATCTAGACCTAATGAAAATGCTTGATAGCAGCGCATTGGAAGTAGCTTAATAACTTTTTTTTCTAATTTAAAAGAGTACCCTTGAGCTGAAAATTATTATTTATTTTTGATGGTAGGGGAGACAAACATAGAAACTGAATGATAAAAACAAACACATACATTCATTATTTGGTATCAATTGATTCATAACACTTTTATCTACAATATTAGATAAAACTTTTTTGTCACATGGTCATAATGACGTCACTAATGCTTTTAAAATGCACATTTTTTTTCGCAAACTACAGAAAATATCGTAAATGTCACAATACTATGAACACATTTACAGGCAAACACCATATTTTCTACAATATATTACATAATGCTTTATTCATACAAAGCATCAATTTATAAACACTTTAAATGAAAGCATTATGTGGCGTCATCTAATATTTAGAATATAAAAAGGGACGTAATTGGTATATTTTTAACCCGAACCCTAAAAGGAATACAAGTGTTTATTAGAATACATTAATCATTGACTCTTTGTATCAGTTGCATTCTATGTTTTCATGATTAAAGATAGCCTATAGTTTTCTTTTACATGGTTAGCCTACATTAAGTTTTACAAATGTATAATCTTAATTAGTTCCCCTTTATTTAACTAATGTGGTATATTGAACGCATATGGCTTATTATTTCGATTATTCTGACTGAATATTACATAAGAACAAAAACACAGTCAATTATTATAACATTTAAACATTTCTAAAACACATTGCGCTGAATGGTACACAAAATCTATAGTTAGCATAGATATGATGCGTTTGTAGTACTCGAACTATCAAACTGTATATTTCAGTATAATCATAGTTGATAGTTGATATTTTTGTTTAAATTAAGACTCGGTTGAATGTGCTGTGTAACTATAATTCCACAAGAAAATGACTCGTTCAAGCCAATGTCATTTATGATACATGTAGATCTGTTCCGACTGATTAACTAAAAAATAACTAATTTTCAGTGTCTGTGTCATCATCACCACTTTCTCTATCTGATGTGTACAGTATTTCATCTTCACGCTGGTTTGAGCATGTTTTCAGCTTGCACATCTGAGTGCATTTCAGTTTGTATTTAAGGCAGGGGCACGTTTCAAATTTGCATGCCCGAGAACAACTGCACATTAACAATTCCAAGACAGCATCTGGCGCAGCAGGAACATCATTCCATTCCACAGCTAGACATCCTCTACGGCTGTCATCATCGTCATCGTTGAGACACCAACCGTTTCCTATCGGAGAGGGAATATCAGGACATGACTCGAGACAGCGTCTCCATATTGCGCACTGGTAGTTGGCTCTCATACAGTGCTTATAAAGGGATGCTGCACACGGTGGCAACTGCCAAGATTAAATTTCTCCCTTCTTAGCACAGAAAAGTCGATACCTAAGTTCATTCACATCAGCTGTTGACGTTCTTGAAGAGTAAAGAGAACATGTGAATGCTTGAAGGCCATCAAACAGTTCATCAGACAATTGCCAATCAGTACCAAGTAGCTTGAACAAATCCTGAAAACCAGTCACTGCTTTCAACAGTTGCCAGCTTTCCACGACCTGCAAAGGCACTCACTGTATCGCATCCTGTGAATGAGTGTAACCCAGGCAAAGCTTCAAATACATCTTGTCCAATTGAATATGCTAACTTACCAATGTCAATGTACTTCGTTCGTGTCGGAGTGCTCTTTTTCTGATAGTTGACACCTAATACCTGATACATTTGCGAGACATAGAACTGTAACATCAGTATCTTCCGATACCACAATCACCGAGCTAAAGCCACTAATCGACGCATGCAAGGCATGTAGCAGTAATCTAGTATCGGCTTCTTCTTGAGATGATTTCAATTCTCTTACTTCATCACATCCACTTTCAGTGATAACGAAGCAATCTTCCTCGCAAGTCACATATAGCTGCTTAGAGCCAATCGACGCACTGTGCTTTGGTTGTTTCCAGTCATTGACGAAGAACTGAATCAGGTTTTTCTTATTTTCGGATCCCTTGAGAAATGTCCTCCATTGCTGAACGCTATGACCTGGTGCTATGTTCTTGAACTGTGTACTATCGGCTGCTCCCCTATTTACACGTTCAGCATCTTTGATTGAAACACCATATCGACACTGCTACAGTCTCTACTTTCACCTATGATTACAGATAGTACGTGTTGTGACAAGATAGCAAAGGTCATTTGATTACCATTCACTTTTTGCAAAAGTGCCATACCGTTTATAATGCATGCTTTGTTCTCACCAAGTTCTTCTGCAGGCTTAACATTCTTTATGATCTCTTTAGTTAATGATGATTTTGAAGTTTTTCTTAATGTCCCATCGGCTGCAGCTAATGCCCATGGTATGGGGCCAAGTGGATGTCGCAATACTTCTTCCATGTTCAGGTCTCTCGTCTGGGCAATAAGTATCATTTGGGCGAAAAGATTACGATCCGCTTTCAGAATTGCATTTTGTGTACTGGTCTTTACAACCTTTTTCTTACCCTACTTCAACTTTTGCTTTTTAATGGGATCATGAATTTTTTTCACATGTCCAGGTTCAATTCGGTCTTTTCTGAAGTCTTCATATGCATTCCTGCCAATATCTTCTGCATCTTTTAAACCTGTCAGAACTTCTGGTGTAGCGAGGGTTCCCGTAGATATGCTGACAAGATCCTGATCTTCAGAGTTGAATGGGTTTATCCAATTATTCTCTAACATATCCATCAGACTTTGAACGTCAGTCTCATCTCTAGATATTCTCGATTGCCCTAGGTCAGCATGGCGGCTGTTTGGGTTACTTATGTTGACACTTTCTTTCAGCTGCCTCAAGTAGGAACTTCGATACTCAGCAGTGAGATAAAACCTACTTAAGGCACCAGGTTTTAAGCTAAATCCTTTTGTCCCACCTTGTGTTTGTGTGTCCTTGTTCACTGTTTCTTCCACTGTTTGATCTACGGAAATCCTCCCAAACGGGTTTGATGAACCAACTTGAACGGAGAAACCGCCTTGTTCCATGTACTCATAGACATGTGGGTGTTCTCCATGTAAATGGGACATTTCAGAATAATAAGCTGACAAGTAGCGGGCGAAACACCATGGAATTAGGTCATGTATCGCCTGTAAGTGTAGCTTCCAGTTCCCCTCTCTTGATGCTCTTAACAGATTTAACATCAGTTCCACCAAGTCGATGTAGGTCATCCAGAAGGATGAAAAGTCTCTCTTGTCTCTGAGTGTCTGTAGATACTGTAGAAATTCTTTTGACACATCTGAAAACTCGCTGGTACTCAATGTTTCAGAGAAGGTATCTCCACACATATTGTCACTCATTTCATCTATTTTCAAACCAAGTTCATAGACTTTCACTTTTAAATCTTCATCTTCTGTAACACAAGAGGCATAACATCCTTTCCAAGCCAATCTAATCAATGATTCATACATAAGCTTATGGAATCTAACGGCTCGATTATATTTTCTTCCTTCTAACTCATATGGCACCTTTTACCTCAATTGTATTTACACTTAACTCCTTATACCACTGACTATTTTCTTGAATACATACAGCTTGCATATTGTAAATTCATAGCATAAAACTTAAGTTAGTTCATAGCTGTATATATTAGCCATCATTAATGCGCATTTAAGCCTGGAAAAAGTACTCATAGGATAGATGCATCGTGTATTTTATGAAAACATAGAGCATTTTGGGGTCATTTCATATACATTTTTTGACAATCTCATTAATATTCATGAATATGCAAATGAGGCCATTTGCATGAAGTACCATAAAATAAAAGCTTAATGCATTACCTGTACTTTGACACCAATTTGAACTTTCTATATTTAAAAATGACCAAGTTCTGAGGCATTAAAGGTCCTTTATGCCAATTTCTACTTTTGAGTGACGGTTGCCATGGAAACTGTTCAATAATAACTAATAGCTACTTGTCAGAGATTGCTATCACACATTTTCTTTCTTCATATTGGATGTTAAACAAAGTTAGATAGGTGTCGTTTTGTCCTTTTTTTGGTACACCCCAATGCACATAGCTCAAGGACTAATATTGTTATGTTACAAATATTGTCAAACACTGTTACACGTATTTAAAAAGTCCGAATATAGCATAATTTGTGATACTTCCTGTTCTTGTTTTGCTGCAAATTGTGTTTGGATAGAATTTTGTTTTTATCACAGCAGGATTATGAAACTGGTCTTACATTAGAGATAATAATATCATGTCTGTATTGCTTTTATTATATTCTTTCTGTCTTAAATTCAGTTTTACCTTGTGTTATACGAGATTATGTGAGATTTAAGTAAGTGCCCAGTACAATCTACATTTCTTTGAAATCTGGTACGACTTTAAAGATGAATGGCCACCCTTTTTGTAGTATTATCAATTAACAAATTTAACTCTTAAACAGCATATGAACATTTCTTGATAGTCCCGGAGAGAAACATATATTTAAATCCGCTACTAAGCATAAGTATTATTTGCTTGACGTAGATACTACTTTTACCACTGCGTGAGTGAACGGGGAAATGAGGTAAATCTGAGTTGTATTGCTGCACAACTATTGACAGATAATTGATAAATACATTTACCTGTGGATTAATTTAATGTTCAAAGTTTTCTACGTCATCAAATAAAATCTTATTCTCGCTTTTCAAAGATATTGTAATGTATTTCTTTCGATTTAAATAAACATAAACATGTTCATCAAAGAAAAACATGGCCGGAGAACTTTAATATTAACTATACTGTATGAACTTACTTGTAAATGGAGGGAAACCCTAGTTTGCTTAGTTCTAGGTCTGACAATTGTCGGTAACTAAACACAATCTCCTTGTACAGAGGATCCTGGATGTGGAAGAAGATACCATTATCAATCAAGTCATGGATGAACATATATGTAGACGCATATCATGCTGAGTTTATAGATGCTATTGCACCTCTAGGCTTATACATAAAACATTGTCAATTGACAATTACAGAGGAAACATAACATTGCCATTTGACAATTACCTAGGAAACAAGCCACTGTCATTTGACAATTGTCAATTACAGGGGAAACATGACATTGCCATTTGACAATTACCTAGGAAACAATCCACTGCCATTTGACAATTACATAGGCAACAAGACATTGTCCAATGACAATAAAAGTGGCTTCAAAAGACGAACAGGAAATATAGTATTCAAGGACTACAGTCAGTCCAAAACATGTATTGTTTCAAACAACAATTACAAGGATAAATAAGGGGCAAGACATGTGCCATCACAAACTGTTGACAATAGGGGTACCGCATTCAAACGGCCAGTGGCAAAAACGGGGTTTATACCAGGTTCTAGGGTGCACCAAATCGCACAAGTACACTATTGTCATCCCAATAAAACGGGACATTGTAAACAAAGAAATCCCCTGCAGGCTATATCTTCTTACCCAGGAAACTGAAGACATTAACAATTGACAAGAACCCAGGAAAGGATACAATGTCAAATGGCAATAACCCACGAAAACAAATATCAATTGACAATTACACAGGAAAAAAGAAATTGTCAATTGACAATTACATAGGAAAGAAGACATTGTCAATTGACAAGAACCCAGGAAAGGATACAATGTCAAATGACAATAACCGACGAAAACCCCCAGACAAATTGACAATAATTCAGGAAAGATCACATTGCCAATTGACAATTACACAGGAAAGAAGACAAGACTGTCAATTGACAATAAGCCAGGAAACAAGATTATTGTTTATGGTCCGCTTACAAAATCTTCAAATTGTATTTAATATATTTGAATAGTGTATAGTTGCATTATCATAGTTTTCTAACTATATATATATATCCTACAAACTAATTGATCGAACAACCGAAACAGAAACATATGTGTCTGACGACTCAACAACTACTAACATGCATGCGAGTGACGTGACTACTAGTATTGTGAACGCAACGCAGGCATTTAACTTAGCGCAATTATTAAACATACAGCAAACAAGTAAATATAGCAAATTAGTAAACATAGCAACTAGTAAACATAGAAAATTAATAAACGTTTCAAACTAGTAAACATAGCAAACTAGTAAACGTAGCAAATTAGTAAACGTAACAAACTAGTAAACGTAGCAAACTAGAAAACGTAGCAAATTAGTAAAGATAGCAAACTAGTAAACGTAGCAAATTAGTAAAGATAGCAAACTAGTAAACGCAGCAAATTAGTAAACATAGCAAATTAATAAATATTGAAAACTCGTAAACGTAGCAAATTAGTAAACATAGCAAACTAGTAAACAGAGCAAACTAGTTAACGTAGCAAATTAGTAAACGTAACAAACTAGTAAACGTAGCAAACTAGAAAACTTAGCAAATTAGTAAAGATAGCAAACTAGTAAACGTAGCAAATAAGTAAAGATAGCAAACTAGTAAACGCAGCAAATTAGTAAACATAGCAAATTAATAAATATTGAAAACTCTTAAACGTAGCAAATTAGTAAACATAGCAAACTAGTAAACATAGCAAACTAGTAAACGTAGCAAATTAGTAAACGTAACAAACTAGTAAACGTAGCAACTAGAAAACGTAGCAAATTAGAAAAGATAGCAAACTAGTAAACGTAGCAAATAAGTAAAGATAGCAAACTAGTAAACGCAGCAAATTAGTAAACATAGCAAATTAATAAATATTGAAAACTCGTAAACGTAGCAAACTAGTAAACATAGCAAACTAGCAAACAAAGCAAACTAGTAAACATAGCATATTAGTAAACGTAGCAAACTAGTAAACATGGCCAATTAGTAAACACAGCAAATAGTAAAAATAATAGACTAGTAAATGCAGCAAATTAATAAACATAGCAAACTTGTAAACATAGCAAATTAAAAAAACATAGCAAACTAGTAAACGTAGCAAACTAGTAAACATGGCCAATTAATAAACACAGCAAACTAGTAAACGTAGCAAACTAGTAAACATGGCCAATTAATAAACACAGCAAACTAGTAAAAATAATAGACTAGTAAATGCAGCAAATTAATAAACATAGCAAACTAGTAAACATAGCAAATTAGTAATCAAACCTGATATTCTGTTTTGCTGAGATAATACCCTGTCATAATGACCCCGCCGCACACCCCCGCATCCGGACCTGTGACCAACTGTTGATAAAATGTCCACGACCTCTGCGCCCATTTTCTGACAAGCACAAAGTAAGTAAGTAAATAAGCAAGCAAGCAAGCAAGCAAGATGAGTTCGTTTGAGTGATTCACTTAAACAAGGTTACTTTACGGATTATTACCATGGTCTAGTATAACCAACTAGTCTGAAGTTTGTTCAGTGTGTGGTCTAGTGGTAGATTGCCGGACTCCAAATCGGGAGGTCGTGGGTTCGATCCTCGACGTGGCTGGCCATTTTATTTATCCTTGAGCAAGGCACTTAATCCACATTGTTTTGGAAGCCGTCGAGTGGGAGTGATATAAAATTGCCTTTTATGAATGCATAGCATTAAATCGTTTAATTCAGGGTAAACAAAGGGCTTTACCATACTGGTAATTAGAGTCCGGTCAGAGTTACTTAGTAAACCATACTACAAAACAGATAGAGTCTGTCTCAGCTCTTGGTTATTTAAAAACTCAATTGGCTTCGCCCATCTCGGTGTTTAAATAAACAAACCCACTGAGACCAGACTCCGTCTATTACAAAGAACTTGATTCCCAATCGATGTAAAATAATCAAGTTTAAACTAAGGCCACACTTAATAATATCTTAGTTTGCCCAGACCAGAACTTCAGACGGGTAAGTAGGTAGGTAAAGAGGTAGGTAGGTAGAGAGGTAGGTATGTGTAGAGATGTAGGTAGGTAGAGAGGTAGGAAGGTAGGTAGGTAAAGAGGTAGGTAGGTAGAGAGGTAGGTAGGTGTAGAGATGTAGGTAGGTAGAGAGGTAGGTAGGTAGGTAGGTAAAGAGGTAGGTAGAGAGGTAGGTAGGTGTAGAGATGTAGGTAGGTAGAGAGGTAGGTAGGTAGGTAGGTAGGTAGAGAGTTAGGTAGGTAGGTAGGTAGGTAGGTAGGTAAAGAGGTAGGTAGGTAGAGAGGTAGGTAGGTGTAGAGATGTAGGTAGGTAGAGAGGTAGGTAGGTAGGTAGGTAGAGAGGTAGGTAAGTAGAGCGGTAGGTAGTTAGGAATTTATTTTCATTTCATGTCAGATTCTTTTACGAATGCTGTTTAAAGTTTGTTTGTTTGGACTTAAAACACTTGTTTTTGTACTTATTAAAAATACGACGAACCGTGTAAAATGCGGACCAGATAGGATACGACTAAAACATCTTATTTTTACTGAAAGAAAAAGGTTTGGGAGTCGTGTCTATTTTTATGGACTGTTTGTTTTCGGGCAAACAAACATAATTTTAATTATGGCCTAAGTTACAGCAATCAAGTGTTTGTCTTACGGAATATGGCATTATGCATATATGCAGGTTTATTTTCAGTGCATTAGTTAATGACATCATACGTTCCTATAATAATCCAAGAACTATTTGTATCAGCGCTTACCGCCTTGTCTTTTATGTACTACAATGACATCTTTTTGTTCCATTTGAATAAGTTTTCTTTTTGCCGACGTGAAGTATTGTAAGTATAAAGATAACAAAAAGCAAAAATACCTTTGCAAGTCAACGTTTGCTCCTGGGTGAGATTGACTAGAAGGGACAAAGAGGCCTCCACTACCGTAAGATGTTATGTCCTTCTCAAATTTATCTGCAATGACCTTCACCTTTGACCCAGGAATAGCATTTTGAATATTTATCGCCGTTGAGAGGCCTACAACGCCCGCGCCTATAACTGCTATATTTACCATTCTGTATCTAGAAATAAGTACATCTACTGGTGATTTATACTAAACCTCTTTATGTTTTATTAAACATTGACAATATAGTGCATATCTGGCGTTAGAAATGTTGAAATTATTTTGTGGTGTGTATATTCTCCTCGCAAGGATTTAAACCGTTCGGTAATCATTGCCGCTTGCCAATGGTAAGATGCGATGGTAAGATGCGATGATCGATGGTAAGATGCGATGGAAAATCCACCATCGCATCTTACCATCGACCATCGCATCTTGCCATCGCATCTTACCATCGCATCCAAACACAGACACAGAAAGGTGACAATTCTAAGTTTGTTGTACTTCTGAATTCTGAATTCCGGAGTATGAAGTCTATAGGTGAGCTATAATTCCGTAATAAGGCCAAACAAAAAACATGTGTGTTTATGGTAACATGCCAGAAAAAGTCGGTAGGGTAGGTACGGATTTATTTTCATATATATATATATATTTATATGCAGGAACATAGCGTTTTTTTCACCAAAAACAGCCTTGATTGTTTTTTATATTTTTCTGGTAAATTGGAAAAAATGCACAAGAAGAAATAGGTAGAGTCGGGTTACCCTAAACACACATACGTTTTTGCTAGGCCTTAGTTGAACGCTCATATAAAATTAATTAGAATTGAACAAAGCAGATTTTGTTCACCCACAAAACACCCACCCACCCAAACACCCAAACACCCTGTCTGTATTTTAAATTATCTTCATTAGTCGTGCGTATTAGCTATAAAGCTTCATTTCACTTACTTTTCATACCTTGGATACCTGCGTTGCTAAGCATACTTTACCGTAATTTACGTTACCTTGTTTTATTAATTTGTTTAACGTAAGACATTAAGAACATTAATTATGTTACATTCGAAAATTATTCCAAACTTTACAGATATCACAGACATACGTGCACATGATGGTAATAATGTTCGGTTCTTGTAATGTCCGTTATTTTGCGTGTTTTTAAATCATTTTCTATTTTCCGCATGATAAAAGAAATTAGAACAAAGCATCCAATAAACAAATAAAGTTTTATTGCAACATTCCTTTAGACATAAGTGATTGTAACAACTCATTTTGAACATTATTTATGCTTTTTAAACTACAAAATTTTGTTTCACTTAATGTTTATACATTTGATACCTGCAGTATGAAGCCTACGTTCCCGTAATTTACGTTACCTTGTTGAATGGAGGTTTTTGGTTCAAGAAATTAAGAACATAATATCTTATATCTGAAAATTATTTCAAACATCTTAGTTATAACAGACATAAGTATCCATGATGTGAACAATATTTGGTTATTGTATTGTGCGTTAAATGGTGTTTTTTGTAAAATAATTAATAATAATTTTCCATGTGTTACCAAAAATCTAGAAAAATAAAAAAGCCAGTTAGCTTATAAAGATGTTATTACAACATTCCTCTACACATCAACGATGCTAACAACAATGTTTAAACAGACATGAAAGTATGTCAAGCTAATACATGTTACCGCATGTATTAAACGTTACATACGTTACCAATTAAGTTTACATCATTTTATTTAAATACCACTTCAACATGGATCTATAGCTCTATTTTTCTTTATATACTGTTTATACTTAGACAAACATTGAACGAAATGAAGTTTGTATATACTTAACACGACTCTTCCGTATATTTTACGTTACCAAATTCAAAGGAAAATAGCAAATTATATACACACTTTTTAACTGCTAATGTTTTCATATATTAATGAAATGTAACACATTTACTAATTTCAACATATTCACAAAAAGAATTGAACTTTTCTTAGGTTACTAACAAATATAAATGTATAGCTCTATGAGATAGCTTGCATTTTCATGGAAATATATTACATCATTTGAGCTCATAATTCCTCTATACATTGTCATCACTTCAAACTCAATATCAATCAGTTTATTGGCTGCCATATCTTCCCGCCCATTATTGCTGCCTTCTTCAGTGTCCGGCTCTTTGAACATAATGTCAACCAACCATTGTGACGCAATATCGTCATAGACCCGTCAATTTAATAACGTTATCTTCTCTCATTTGTTTCACTTGAAAGCTATCATGCTCAAATGCCTGATTATAGAAAATTGACACGGCGGAAAAGAGCTCTAGTTGTGGCGGCCATTGCTCAACAGAATGCTCTAGTTGTGGCTTTTGAATATTTGCGTATTTGACATCCGTGTAAAGAGGTTTGCCATAAAGGCAGCGCTATCCTCTCCGTGACCTCTTTTTGAAGATCATCCGAACATTCATGCTTCTGTTCGAGCAATCCAAATTGACACAAACTCTCTGTGCTTCTTAATCATCTTCATTGGGACAGCTTTGCCTCTCCCTACAAAGCCACTGGTTGTAACACAGCTTGTAAAGCAATGTAGTGTGGGTATTAAAGAGCAAATATCAGATCACTTCACCTCTACAATTTGTTTAACATTCAACATCTCCTTTTTTAATCATCCCAGTGCCATGACATACGGTTGTATTACTGAAACAAATTGTGAAAGCAGGATCAGTATGTCTGTGTCAGGAGAACACATCACGATTGTTTCTGATGATGGTGAGGATATGTAGTGATATGTTCATTCTGATTTCTACTTCCTACTGTGATGAAAACAGATCTTCCTGATCATCAATCAGCAAAGAAAAAGATGTCATCTGAAATGGTAAGCCGGGGACGTTTTATCCCAGACAAAGTAAGTTTCATGTCCTTGCAGGTTTGGTGCATATCTATCTGTTTTCCACTGGTCGCAAATGTGATTAATGAATTGTGTCGTATTGTTGCGATTACTCATGTCACTCTTTAAATCACAGGTCTTCGTTTTCGGCCCTGACAACAGGAATGTTGGCGTTTCATCTCGCCTCTTGCACTCAAACTACTTTATAGATCCAGGGACGCAAGTGTCTGTCACATGTCGACACAAGGTGCTTTGGTAAGTATGTCAAACACCAGCTCCTCAAAATCAAACGTACCAGGAACTGAAGGCTGATTGTGAAGTGTTGCGTTACCTTCACCCACATACAACAGTATATTCAGCGGGTCGCTGGGTAGCTGGCTCAACTGATACGTCTAAGCAGTAGAGCCTTGCTGTTGCATGGGACCATGGTACTGAGCCTAGAGGATATGATAGCTTCAACTTATGATATGTCTTATACCTGATCAATAAGGGAACCAATTAACCACATATGGTATGTTATAGATCGGGTCGGCGTGTCAATTAACAAGTCATTGACAAATATGTCATTGTCTTCTCAGCCTGATGCTGTAATAGATCATTAACATCTGTCTATGCTGGAACACCGGACGATCGGAGGTACAGTTCGTAGTCATTGATATCAATTCGGAATGGGGTTTGTGAAACCAATGACAGATTCCGAGGCTCTTCTCAAGTATTTCTCATTGTTTTTTGTTTGGGATGGATGCAGTTCTTTGCGCGAAGAAATAACTTCTGATGCTATATTTGCCATATGGAGAGTGGCCTCTAGCAGATTTGCTCTACATTGTACTGCACCAGTGGTATTGCCGGTATGCTTCATACTTTGTACTGAATCCAATTATGTTACCCTGAAAATGTGCATGTTGATTGATAGTTTATTTATAGTTATGTGACTTGTGGAAGAGTGACACTGAAAATCCTGTTTTGGAGAAGTTCATTTCACCGGGGGACGGGTTGTGTCAAGACTCAGGGTGTCATTAAATATACTGGAATGTGTCTGACGTAGTTCCAATGGTCATACTCAAAGAACATTAGACATAGGCGGTAGAGTGAATATATATGCATGTCAAGGTCATTTTCCTTTTTGTCTGTCTTTGATTAGAGTTTGTATTATTAGTATTATGTCCAAATACTAGTAATCAGAATAAGGCAAGACTAACTTCCATGGACAGGGACAACAGATGATTATTCTTTGGGGTTTATCTCAAAATCATATTCATTGTAAAAAAGGGAATATGCCATAATTTGTAAAAAAAATACCAACAACATTTAACAGATAAGCTCCCAATAGTTTAATGTGCAATTACTATTTTTTTCTGATTTATGAACCATTTTAAAATATCTATTTATTATATATTTATTTTATTTCTAGACATTATATTTATTTATTTACTAATACTGCTGAATTGCATTACATTTTTTTTTTAAAAAGAAAAAAAGGTTAAAAGTAAAATACTAGCACCTTTATTTCTGGAAACGTCAAACGTGACATGTAAATTTTAATTGTAAGGTAAATTTCGTGTTTATTTTACATATCGTAGAATCTATATACACACATAGATTTGATTGATTCATTCTTTTATATATTCAGTTTAATGACTAACATGTTATTATTAAAATAGTCACTGTTTCAGTAAAGTACGTGGTCTATAGCCAGCTCAAGGACTATATGTCCTTTCCTAGGTTACGCGCCAGGGTTATGATGAATATTTCAAGCCCAATTTCATTAAACGTCGATGGTCAATTCAACATTTTAGACATGAAAATAACGGTTCTAAAGCAAACTTTTGATTGATACTAATTTTAGAACTTTTGAAAAAGAAAAAAATCTAGAAAAAACCTGAAGTACCCCCTTAAGGATGTGACAATGCCGATAATTGGCTATGCTAGAATTGAGATTGAATACATGTTTCATGTTTGAAATGTTATGCTCTAGCGGGATTGTCCCGAAATCTACATACTTGATCAAACATCTATTTTAAGTATTTTGTGAATAAAATGAAATATTTCTTGCACTTACATGTATATGGCGCTTCGTTTAGACACATATGCAAAAACACGATTGGTAATATATGCTATTGTATATCATTTAAATAATAGTAAATAACTTACCGTCTGCTGGATTTGATAAGACTTCCAGTTTCGTCGTTGCGAATATAATATACGGCGAACTTCTTGGTCAGTATACACTATTAAAGGGACTAGAGGCGATCTGGAAGATTGATTGGTGTACGAAGGAAAGCCATCATAATGTGTTTCAAACATATTTAGGCATTAAATTGAACCGCATGTTACATTTGTTTAAATTGTTTATGAAACATATGCAAATCTCGATGATGTTTATTGTTAAATCATTAATATTAATTCATACGGGGATATACTTCTGTCATAATTATATTTCAATAAATACCTACTATGAAACAAAAATTCACTGGAGTATAAAAGATCATTAGCATTCATTAAGTTAGATGAGTCGTCGAGTTTCTGATCAAACTGTTTCATTAACATTACGGAGGTTGACTAGAGGAGATCTGGAAGATTGATTGGTGTAATTCCAACTACGAAGGAAAGCCATCATAATGTGTTTCAGTTTCATACAAAACATACTCATGCATTATATTGAACCGCATGTTACATTTGTCTTGTCCATGAAACATATGTAAATATCGATGATGTGTATTGTTAAATCATTAATATTAATTCATACGGGGGATATATGTCTGGCATAATTATAATTCAATAAATACCTACTATGAAACAAAAATTCACTGGAGCTTAAAAGATCATTGGCATTCATGAATCTAGATGAGTCTAGAAACTGTTTTATTAACGTTAAGGAGGTTGCATGGGAAAGGACAAAGTGCTGAGATTTGTTTAAAATTGATATTTAAAGCTACTTTGTTATCATTTAAATACAAAATTATTAAAAAAGGGCTGGTCATCTAACCTTTTTTCTTTTCACTAAACGTCTTTGAAGAAGACACATATTTAATTCCAAAATTTCACTAAAAAGAGGAAAAATAGAGTCATTGAACATTTTCACATTTTTTTCATAATATTACATTGTTTGAAAAACAACGATTAATTATATTAATTAATCTCAATAGAAATGGTTATTCCCCTGTCTTAGCATACATTGCCTGTATTTGTTGATCTTGCACGTTTTACCAATACCAATCTCACATGGTACGTTAGTATTGGCACTATAGCCACGGGAATATGAGATAATAATTGATTCACATTTTTATTGGCGTTAATGTGGTTTTAAACGCTAATATTGTATGGAAAATTTACCATAAAGCGAATCAATTCCTAAATTGGACGTATTTGTGAGGGTACGTATTTGGATCGACCCTATTATTCGTCTAGATCGCCTCCAGTCCCTTTAAATACGAATGAATAGATGCATCATGGTGAACATGTCTATGTATAGTTAAACATTGTTATCTGCGTGTTGGACTTGTATTAACATTATTCTATGTCAGGTAAGATGAAACGGTGTAAATAAACGGGACATTACTAAGTATTTACATATTAATATACGACCGACCTTTAAAACTCGTATACTAATATAAATATAGCTTTTTTCTAGCAATTACAAACTGACAAAAGAAGAAGCCTTAAACAAAGTTGGATGAGCAAAAGCTTGTTTGTTTTCTTTATTTAATTTCAGATTATTAGATAACAATATCATTAAAACACAGAGACGCACCACTAACACTAACACAGAAATGATCTCGTAAATCACTGCATGCATACATTAGTTTTGTGGCGGTTTTAAAAGCAATAACAACCTTTTCTATAAACAACATTTCCCCACCTACCTTCATTTTACAGTGCATAATTAGATGCATCATCCGGGTTACTGAATTGGAAAATATGTCACTGGTTCTCAGCTTTCCTTAATTAACTTATGTTTAAACCGGTACCCATGTTATAAAAGTTTGTCGGGTTCCAGATTATAATGTTATTTTAATACAAAGAGGTTAGAAAAACCATCTCAACCCGTCACACAAACTTCCAGTATATCATCTTATGAAATTAAAAGAAGTGCATGAACTAGATACAATATGTGTGTCTCAGGAAGACAAAGTATTTTCGTTGAAAAAGTTACAGAACAACGATAAAGAGATCATGTTAGTTCGAAGTTGGTTGGATGATAAGAAAGTCCCTAGTTATCAAAGTTACACTTAGCGCTGCTGGACCAATGACCAAGTCAATATGGTCACAACGACAAATGCTTGAAGTTCGCGATGATATGTTGTTTCGTAAATGGGTAGGTTTGGACATCACAGAGCTTCAGGCAATAATAGTTCCGTTATCAGAAAGAAAGAGTATGATAATGGACCTTTGGAAACGGCCGAGCACGACACATACGAAATATTGCAGTCTCGGTTTGATTGAGACTGTTCATGAGTGGTAGTGAAATATGCTAGCTACCGCTCACGCCCTCTACCCCCGGGTTGAGCAGAACTCAATATTAATAAAATCAACAGCACAACATTTTAACCATCCCGAAGATGGCATGCATATGGCGGTGGACGTAGAAGACACATACTAGAATACTGTCATGATCACCCTTCTTCAGGTCACTTAGGAATACGAAAAACTTTAAGTAAAGTGGGACAGTCAGTCTATTGGTCAAGTTTGCAAAGAGATGTAAAACATTACATCGCTGGTTGCGATATTTGCGCAAAAGACAAGGGTCTAGTTCTGAAACAGAAGGCACCAATGCAGATAACTGGGGCAGGATATCCAATGGAGAGGATTGCCACTGATATTGTTGGAGAGTTACCTATGACCGAGCGTGGAAACCGATATATAGTAGTAATAGCTGACTACTTCACCAAATGGGTTGAAGCATTCCCAATGCCAAACATGGAAGCAAAAACAGTCAGTGAAATACTGGTCAAAGAAGTTATAACTAGATTCGGTTCTCCAAGTTATATACATTCCGATCAAGGCAGGCAATACGAGAGTCGTTTATTCTCATATTGCTTCATATCAAGAAGACAAGAACAACACCGTACCATCCACAATCAGATGGTATGGTGGAACGATTTAACAGGTCTTTCTTTAGCTAAAATGCTGAAATCATTTGTTAATGAGCATCATACCGATTGGGACGAGCATTTCCCATATGTACTCACGGCCTATCGATCAGTAGAACATGAAACAACTGGTTGTAGTCCGAACTATTGCATGCTGGGGAAAGAAGTCGCTACCCCTGTTGATATTGCATATGAAATGCCGGCAAGCATCAAGACCACTCCAACACAGACGTGGGTCTGGGAATTAAAAGAAAGAATAGAAACAGCACACACCTTTGTTAGAGCAAATATCGAAGGATCAATGCTTCGGCAAAAATCATACCATGATAGAAAACTCAGTTGGCAAAATTTTAAACCTGGTGGTGAAGTATATGTATACTTCCCCATTACAATACCTGGCCATTCCCAAAGTTTACGAACTGTTGGCGAGGGCCATACCTTGTTAAAGAGAAGCTGACCGATGTCACGTACAAAGGTACTATGTGGGTATAGGGAAACTACCCAGATCATACACGTGTCCATGCGTCTGAGAAAAGACCAAACCTTAGCACATGAGCATGTAATTGATCATGTGGTGGATCCACCTCATGACGAAGTTCCCGACAACACCGAAATAAGTAATGCCGATAGTATAACGCAAATGAATCGGAGGCGTGGGTAATGTGGCGGTTTAAAAGCAATAACAAACTTTTCTATAAACAACATTTCCCCACTTACCTTCGTTTTACAGTGCATAATTAGATGCATCATCCGGGTTACTGAATTGGAAAATATATGTCACTGGTTCTCAGCTTTCCTTAATTAACTTATGTTTAACCGGTACCCATGTTATAAAAGTTTGTTGGGTTCCAGATTATAATGTTATTTTAATACATAGAGGTTAGTAAAACCATCTCAACCCGTCACACAAACTTCCAGTATAAATGCCCGTCATCTTATGAAATTAAGAAGAACTGTTTAATTATCCCGACAGGACACTTCGCAATCAATAAGGTATATAGTACATGATTACTTTCAATCGTTCTATAGTTAATGCAACTATACAGACAGTTAGTATACGTACCAGAAGCCTCTTGTGTTGTAAAATACTGTCCGCTCATCAAGCACACGCGTCATCTGCTATAGAACACTTACCTGAACAAATACCTCAGCATACTGTCATAGTATAACACGGCTCATTTGCTCGCTGAACGGTACTTGTGTATTGGCTCTTTTTTCAATACAGCGTTCAGTTGACAATCGCTCGTTGAACAGCCCGTTTGTTCAGCTCATTTGTATTGTACATTACGGCTCTTTTGTTAAAGGCTCATTTGTCATAGCACCTTCCCGTGTGCTCGTAGCTCACTTGCTACTAGTAGTATATCTCGTTTGCTATTAGTACTATAATATACAAATACGCATGTGATTGCTCATTCACTCTCATAGACACATATCTTTCAACGGGTTAAACACCACCAAAAGCACGTCAAGTTTAGTTTGCAGAACGTTAGTCCTCGTTCGCACCCTTCGTACTTGTGCAAACTGCAAATGCTCATTTGAATACATTGCTCGATCTCAAGCAAGTTATCTGGAGCTTACCCATAAATAATCATTGGGTATATATTGTTTTGTGTTGATTCACTTTGGGAATTATTAATCAATAAACCAATCATTTTTGTTTTGGAGCCGTTCTATGCTCTGTCTGTAATTGAGAACAATTATAATACTCCTAATCATCGACGCACGTTACAGTTTCAATTATTATCTCATATTCCCGTCGCTATAGCAACATACGAGTCAACAGCAACAACAACATTAGTTGAATATAAACAGTTGTCTCCCTTAGAACATCCGTTTAGGAAAAAGATAGCTAATGCCATGACTAGGTCGTCGCATAAGTTAATATATTGACAATGGGAAAGCAGTTGTTTATTTAATAAAGTAATAATGCTGAATCTTGGTGATACATTGTTTGATATGTTGTTTAAAAGAGGCCAGAAAAGGACACGTAAAAATATCACTACACCGGCGATGCCGGACACTATAGACGGAGTCGTTTGCTCAATGATCAACGTTCAATAAACGTGTTGAAGTTATTTCGATGTTACTCTCTTGCAGTTTTACTATCCGCTTCTGCAGCCATAGACAATGCAGCTTTACTCTTCGCTTCTCCAGTCATAGATAATGCATTTTTACTCTTTGCTTCTCCAGCCTTAGACAATGCATATTTTCGCATCGCTTCTCCAGCAATGGATATTGCAAGTTTAAGCCTCGCTTCACCAGCAGTAGACAATGCAAGTTTACGTCTCGCTTCTCCAGCAGTAGAATGCAAATTTACACCTCGCTTCTCAGCAGGAGACAATGCAAGTTTATATTTTGTATAACTAAAAAGCTACTCAATCAGGGTTACCGTTACCATAAACTTCGTAAAACCTTTGGAAAATTTATTATCGTAACCCTGATATTCTTTCCAAATATAAAAGCAATTTAAAGACTCTTCTGCGACAAGGACTATCACAACCTGACTTCTATGGTGATGTGATTTATAGACTTCGAAAGATTCTTGGTCATGATCACTTTCATTCTATCTTTGTTAAACTTGTTAAACAGTTTATCAAAATAGGTTATGACCCTATCATCTTGCAACGTACTGCATGCTTGGTGGTGGACCCTTTTACAGTTCGCCACTATGCTTTCCTCTTTAATTGTACGATGACCGGACATGCTGTGGACCCTATGATGACGCCTACCTAAAGCCCATTGGACGGTGACGTTTGATGTTTGTCTATGATCTTTCTTGTCGTGCCCTTAATGGTTTATTATATTGTTGCTCTGGCTTCTGCCAAATCAATGAGTATCTTCATTGTGGCTTTCAAGGCTATAGTTTTTTTGTATTATATTTACACGAGCATATATATGTTTTATTTATAATGCCTATTGATGCTGCCTTGTTGGTTAGAAATTAGATCATGGCGGGGATTTCTTTATTTTCACTGTCCTGTTTTATTGGGATGACAGGAGGGTAAGTGTGAGGTTTGGTGCACCCTAGAACCGGTTTAAACCCCCAGTGGCCTACTTTGCCGCTGAACGTTTCAAGGCGGTAGCCCTATTGTCAACCCTTTTTGTGTTTGTGATGTCGTTTGCATTTATTATTACTTTTGCCTTCTTGTTTGTCTGTTTGCGTGTTTGTTTCTGTGCTTTGTGTTTGTCTGTCCTCCTTGAATGCTACTTTCCCTGTCCGATCTTTTTATATTTCTTACTCTTCGCTTCACCAGCAGAAGACAATGCAAGTTTACGAATCACTTCTCCAACAAGAGACAATGCAATTTTATGCCTCGCTTCTCTAGGTGTAGACAATGCAAGCTTACGCCTCCCTTCTCCAGCAGTAGATCATGCAAGCTTACGCCTCGCTTCACCAGCTGTAGACAATGCAAGTGTACGTCTCATTTCTCCAGCAGGAGACAATGCAAGTTTACGTCTTGCTTCTCCAGCAGGATACAATGTAAGTTTACTCTTCGCGTCACCATCGGTAGACAATGCAAGTTTACGCCGAGGAGACAATGTAAGTTTACGTCTCGCTTCACTAGCAGTAGACAAGCCAAGCTTACGCCGCGCTTCACCAGCGGGAGCCCCATGTGGTTCTCTGGGGCCCCGTTTGGTTACGGGGCAAATAATAGGGCCACTGCAGATCCCGTTGGAGGGGAAGGCAGAGGGATAGAACCCCCCACGAATTCATGTTCATTTCATTTAATTTTTGTTCATGCTCATTAAAGGTCTTCATCATGACCCCTGCATTGTTCGCACAAATCTACAATAGAAATTGCAGCAACTCTGCAGTTCAGGATGTTCGGGTTCTAGGCCCGTTCTCCATATTGTATCTCGATGTACCTGGAGGATGAGTCGGGCATGTTCATTCCTGATAAGCGCCATATAACCTTTCATGTGTTGGTGCGCCTTAAAACCCAATTCAATTCAATTCACCAGCAGGAGACAATTCAACGTTACGCCTCGCTTCTCCAGCAGTAGACAATGCACGTTTACGCATCGCTTCTTCAGCAGGAGACAATGCTAGTTTACGCCTCGCTTCTCCAGCAGTAGACAATGCAAGGTTACGTCTCGTTTCTCCAGCAGCAGATAATGCAAGTTTACGCTTCGCTTCACCAACATTAGACAATGCAAGTTTACGGTTCGCTTTACCAGCAGTAAACAATGCAAGTTTACGTCTCGTTTCTCCAGCAGTAGACAATGCAAATTTACGAATCGCTTGTCCAGCAGGAGACAATGCAAATTTATGTTTCGCTTCTACAGCATTAGACAATGCAAGTTTACGCCTCGCTTCACCAGCAGTAGACAATGCATCTTTACCCTCACTTCTCCAGCTGTAGACAATGCAAGTTTACGGTTCGCTTCTTCAGCAGTAGACAATGCAAATTGATGCCTCCTTTCTCTAGCAGTAAACAATGCAAGTTGACGTTTCCATTCTCCAGTAGGAGACAATGCATATTTACGCCTCTCTTCTACAGCAGTAGACAATGCAAGTTTACGCATCGCTTTTCCAGCAGGAGACAATGCAAGTTTACGCCTCGCTTCTCCAGTAGTAGACAGTGCAAGTTTACGTCTCACCTTTCCAGCAATAGACAATGCAATTTTACGCATCGCTTCTCCAGCAGTAGACAATGCAAGTTCACGCCTCGCTTCTTCAGCCAAAGAAAACAGCTTTTCATATGATACACGTAGATATAAATGTCGAACAGGAAATGTGCATTCACAAAACACAGTCATCCAAAATAGGCATTCAAAACAAACAATAACTACAAGGAAGTATAGAAATAAAGCATACAACATCACAAATACAAAATGGTTGACAATAGGTGTAGTGCATTGTAATGGTCAGTTGATAAAAGACCACTGGAGTTTAAACCAGGTTCTAGAGCTCACCTAATCTTAATCTTACCCTGTTGTCATCACAATTAAACTAGCCAGTGCAAATAAAGTGCAGGCTATATCCTCTAATAATATAGGCAGCATATATAGGCTATAAACGTATATAGCACAGCTGATCATGGATATATGAATATAAAAACAAAAGCATAGAAAGCCACAAAGCAAGTACTCAAAGACTTGGCAGAAGCCAGAGTAAAAAACAAAACAGAACAAATCCGTTGAGGGCACGACACAAAAATAATACACATTAAAACCTCTTTCAGGATTTAGGTAGATGTCATCAAAGGGACATCGCACAATCCAAGCACAAAACAAAGTAGGGAACTGTAAACGGATTAACCACTGAACACTCAAGGCGGTGTAAAGCCGTCGGTTGATGAAGAAGTTTAATACAGATTGTATAAAAGTGTTCATGACCAAGGACCTTACGAAGTTGATAAATCACATCACAATAGAAGTTAGGTCGGGATATTCACCTAGTCCTTGTCGCAGAAGAATTCTTATATTACTTTTATATTTTAAAAGTGGGTAAGGGTTAACTAAATACAATTTTGCAAATATTTCATGTAATGGATGTGAGGTTACGAATGTTAAAGTCCTCAATTCGACTGCAGGCTCTAGCAATCTATCTATCTAGCAAAACGAATAAGTTGAGAAACATGTACATCATACCCCTATCTTTCTTTACTGAAACTTGGCCTTGAGATTTATATTTTTGACAGTTTACAAGAAAAAGTGTTTTAATTATCTAAAAGAATACATTTTTACATCACAAAGCACGTTTTTTGGGAATATTTCCGGTGTAAGACATTCTAGGCGAAAATCTTTAAAATCTCTCGTTCTATTGTTTGGGGCGCTTGTTTCAGCCAAAGGTTTTTCTGCAAAAGCTTGAGCAATTAAAATAATACGTAACTCAATTATATATCATTAGAACTGGTATTTTTAGTGGTGAATAAAAATACCTTAATTTTGAAAATAGGTTGAGAAATAAATATTTTACAGCCCAAAATAATTTTTGATGGAGCTTTTACCATGTAAATGCTTTATTGGTGGGACAGCAGAAAATTCAGAAATTTCGTATAACTTAACAGTTAGCCTTCATATTTTGCTATAAAATTTTCAGATTGTCATAAATTACGAATATCCAACGATTTAAAACCATTTTCGGATAAAAAGACTAAAAAAAAATACATTTTTTCATGCAGCAGTATTTTGCATTGGAAAGGCCCCATCAAAAACAGCTTTCGCGCATGAATTCTTTTATTTCTTAACCGATTTTAAAAAGTAAGGTATTTTTAGTTACCACTAAAACTGTCTGTTTCACTGATATACAACTTATTTAGGTGCGATTAGTGTTTTGTCTGAAAAGTCCAAAAAAACTTTGGCTGAAACAACCGACCCAAACAATAATGATTTTCTTCTACATCAGTTTTCGAACGTCTTAATAATGGTGATTTGTTTCATTTGGTCTCTAACCAGTACTCGTACATTTGGCAAACACGTGTTTGCATTGGTAAGTTTAAAATTCGTTCTGTGTGCGTCCAAGATTTTAGGGTGGCCTGATCAAAACGTCACGTAGAGTGATCCGTTCATGTGAGGACATTTATAAGTCAAAATCCTGCCATGTGAGGACACTCATGACAATGTGAGGAATTTTTGTCATCACATCTACAATCGTTCAAACGATAGCTAATTCGAAGAGTGGGACTTGTAGGGGGTGAGGTCTTGTGAGGACACGAAAGAGAGAAACATGTAAGGACATGTGAGAGACAATGACCTCATATAGTACGTGTACTCACTATTTGTCTTCTCTTACAAAGTATGCATTCATATGGCGAAACAATATGACTGTTTTACAAAACAGCGTCCAATGGTTAGGTATTTATATGTTGTAACCGGTGCGTTGGAGGGCTACCATCTCCACGTTGTTTTTGCAGACGGTGCGATTTAACGCATGCAGTCAGCAAGTCACACATTTTCAACATTCAATTTTCGTTTTTTTCTTTTCTTAAAGTTGGTCATGCATTTACATTAAAGCATGTTAGAACAATTAACAAAGTAGCATTACTATATATATATATAGTATATATTTAATCAAGAAATGACATAAGAAGACGGAAAAAAGTAAACAAGACTCTCCTTTCATACTTCTTTCTATAGTCAGTAGAATTTTGAACAACATTTGTAATATCCTGCAAACTCATTGTGTCATCTTATTAGGAAACCAATATTAAATGTAAAATACAATATATCGCTGTCACCGGTGTTATAATGTGTATATTACAATCGCACAATCACTTTGTTCTTTTTTTCCATTCCATAACTTTTAAACATCCAGATAATTATACAAGTATTCAATATTGTGAAACTTTCTGTCAAACTCAAGATTCAAATTTTGTGGTCTGTTTGTCTACTGCTTAACGATTGGTCACCGAAAACACAGCCTTATCACAGTTGCCCATCTCATATGTGGTGAAATCAGGCCAGACATTTCATTCCATTATTATGTTTACAAATCATGATGGCAACACACCGTGTAACTTTGGAACTAACGTCAGAACAGGAGGAAACTATAAAAGCACTGTTTGGACACAACAACTGGGATTACATCAAAATAGAATCACCCAAAGGTAAGTCATTATTTTAATTTATTTTAATTCTAAAATTGACCGTATGTTTCATCAGGTATTTAATTGTATGTCTGATATGTGTATGCACTCAAGCAGTATCAGTGAAGTTATCATATTTAATAACTGCAGCATACTTATAGTGAAATGCCTTATGTGTGTCCAAACTGGTATATTCTACGTTTTTCTATTTATTTACCTTTACAGATTTACATTGAAAGTCAGTCATTTATTGTTCTTGATTAAACATCTGAACGAATTGAGTGGATATCTGATATAACATTTTAATTAAGATTATCTTTACTTGTACGACAAAACCGAAATACTAATTGAACGCTCATTTATTTATTGTAGCAAAACGGCAACGAAAGTCAAAACGACAAGAGACAGAAGATGAGCCAAGAAATGGTCACATCGGAGATAATCACGAAGAAGAGGTAGAGGAAGAGGTAGTGTTGAGTTATGGAGAATGTGAACACTGTTTCCAGGCACCATGTGTGACATCACGAAACTTTTTATGGATAGGACAGGCTCCGTGTAATGAAAATAGTGCCATTAGACGTGCAAAATATACACATTACTGGAAAATAATTTCAAATTTAGGTGGCTGGAATGACCCACGTTATTTACGCGTGAAGCAGGCACGTGCCAATGGAGGAGAATGGGCAATTCACCATCGCAGAGAAGTCATGCCAAAATGTGTGTTGACACAGATGAGGACATTTTATCCAAATCCAAAGGGAGCACCCTATATGGATCAAAAATGGGAATAAAAGTGTATATCAAGGAACTATTATAATTAGGTGGATTACAAAATATGTAACTCTCAGTGAATCTTCCTGATAATGAACAATTAAAATGTAATGATAAAAAGTATTTTGTCTTTATTACACAATAAAAACACTCCCCCAATCATGTGTTATTCTCTGTCTGATAATATCTCTAAATGTCTAAGCTTGGTACTGACCACTCTGAACCATATCACTTAGCACCCCATGCTGTTATTTTTATGGCTTCAATTAGGAATAATAGCCCCTTCACTGCAGCACATGTCAATCACACAAAAGTTCTCCAGGACAACCACGCTAGCCCTTTAAACCAACTGTTATTTGTAAATGTCATCACACTCGATTTGTGACATTGTTTTTAATTGCCGTGTTAAAACATTTTATTTCGAGATGAAGTTATTAAAGTGTGATTTAAATCTGCAGTCATGTACTATAGAGAGTTAACTAGCAAGTTAGTATTACTTATTAACATTGCAATTGCAAAACAACTATCGGTGACATTTATCACAGTCTTGAAATAGGTCTTGATAACATGTTAACAACAAGGTCCGCTGCGTCCATAGATGTTCCCCATGACAGTGCCACACCATTGGGCCCGTGTCCATAGTTGTGTACAACCTGAAAGTATAATATAGTTGAGAAGTAAAAAAAATGAAAAAGAGATCCTTGCAGACCAAAATATCATTAGTTTTGATTAGTGTTGTACGAATCTAGACACCTTAAACACATTTGGTTTAAAGAAAGCAACCCTCCAAATAACGGCAAAATTACAGTACAAAACCGTTTATCAAAACTCTAGTCAAGTGTTCAGCTCATGTAATAATGTACATGTGCTGATTAAAAATATAGGTTTCTTCAAGGATTTTTAAAACACATGATTCAATATGCGTAAAATGAATCATGAGTTTGTGAATTAATGCGACGCTCCACTTTTTGGGTTTGGCCTGGCTGGTTAAAACCGTTTATGTTGTAACTTTGGAGTTTGGATTCTCAAAATATGTTATAATTATTTATAAACCTCGTCGTCAGTTGGATAAAAACGTTGTACATATGTTATAAATTTTGGCTATTGTTGGCGGGATAGCTACTTTAAACATATTCTATTTCAAAGATAACGTACCATACAAATGTTACATACAATAATAAATGGATTGGAGCGAAAGCAAAAGGCTTATAGAGTTCCTTTACATGGGAACAATGATTTACATGCATACTAATTTACATGAGTTAAATATGTCTTCAAATAGAAAAAAAGCAAGCTGGTATTATTATTATATTCAGAAAAGGAAGAATTAAGACAGAAACAAACACAAGAATTAGTAAAATAAACACATTTGATAGATAAGAGCAAAGGAAATCGTCGAATAATCAAACTGGAATAAGCTATATATATATATATATGTGTGTGTATATGTATACCGACAATTCAAGTTAAGAAAACTATACTTTTTGTTTAGATTTTATAGTTATGAAACTTTTTTTTTTTAATTGTGTTTGTTTCATTTCAAACCAATAACCAAAATTAACAAACAACAACAAAAAACAAAAAAATAAAGTTTTGTTTTCATTTGAAAATGGAGGGATTTATCTTGTACACTAGTAAGATTAACCATATTTACACGAAGCCGTCCACTGGTGAAGTTCATTGTTTCTGCTTCCAGCCTCACGCTATTATCTCTGCCGGGTCTCAACCCGACCCAAGAATGGTCCACAACAGCATCCTATTTGTTCAATACATATACATTTACTTTTTCTGAATTTATTCACCCAAATAGGCCGGGAGAGATTTACACTGATAGGGAGAAATAAAACAGATTCAAACATCTTTCGAGAGATCAAAGACATTCACATATATAGGTAGATATGAAATAGATTCACATATATAGGGAGATATGAAATAGATTCAAATATATAGAGAGAGATAAAATACATTGACATATATAGGGAGACATGAAATAGATTCACACATATAGGGAGATATCAAATACATTCACATATATAGGGAGATATAAAATAGATTCACATATATAGGGAGATATAAAATAGATTCACACATATAGGGAGAGATCAAATACATTCACATATATAGGGAGATATGAAATAGATTCAAATATATAGAGAGAGATAAAATACATTCACATATATAGGGAGATATAGATTCACACATATAGGGAGATATCAAATACATTCACATACATAGGGGGATATGACACAGATTCACATATATAGGGAGATATCAAAGAGATTGAAACATATAGGGAGAGATAAAATACATTTACATATATAGGGAGATATGAAATAGATTCACATAAATAGGGAGATATCGAAGAGATTCAAACATATAGGGAGAGATAGAATATATTCATATATATATAGAGAGAGGTATCAAATATATTCAAATATATAGGGAGAGATCAAAGAGATTCATATACTGTGAGATCAAATAGATTCACATATACAGACAGAGAGATCAAATATATATAAACCTATAGGGAGAGATGAAATATATTCAAACATATAGAGTGAGAGCAAATATGGAGAGATCAAATATATTCACATATATTGGGAGAGGTCAAATATATTCACATATATAGGGAGAGTTCAAAGAAATTCACATATATAGGGAGCGATCAAATAGATTCAAACACATAGGGGGATATCAGATAGATTCAAATATGTAGGGAGAGATCAAATAAATGCACATATATGGGGAGGGAGAGATCAAATAATGCACATATATAGGGAGATATCAAAGACATTCACATATATAGGGAGAGATCAAATAAATGCACATATATGCGGAGAGATCAAATAATGCACATATATAGGGAGAGATCAAAGACATTCACATATATAGGGAGAGATCAAATAAATGCACATATATGGGGAGAGATCAAATAATGCAAATATATAGGGAGAGATCAAAGAGATTCACACATATTGCTTAAGATCAAAGATATAGTTTAATATCAGACAATTTTTTTTCCAAGGGCGAATGAATTAGTAATTGCATATCCGCACAATATATATTTGTATATGGTTGTTTGTTATATTCCAATTTTTGTGATATTTCCCCCAAGAGCAACGCATTCTAATGGTACACGTTTTCGCAGTCAGGTTATAAACTTGCATCGTGCTTCGTGAAACATTGCTAAAAGTTGATCTTGTTATACACATGCGTAGATCTTATCTCCTCTAATAAATACAAATTAGTTCAAATGGGTTTTACGGCGCACCGACACAAACATGTTATATGGCGCCAACAGGAATGAACATTCTCGACCCACTCTACATTTACATTGATAGCTAAAGATACTGGGCTTCATATTCTGTTGTAAACACTCCATTTGTCGTTTGAGCCGCGATTATTGTTTTCTGCCACCACTTAAGTGGCATCTGGAACAATGCAGGAATGATGATGAAGACCGTCTTGACAAAGAAATGAAAAAATGAACATGAATTCGTGGAGATTATACCCCTCTGCCTTACTGAGCATTTACCCTATTATTGCACATGAACCATTCCCTTAATCAATACAAATCCATTTCGTTTTGAATAAAGAACAATATGTCTCATTGTTATTTACCTTAATGCTAGGAGAAAGTCTTTCACACCTTTCAATGATCTCCCTTGTGACTTCTGGATCAACAGTTGTGTCGCCGTTACCAACCTGTTTTGTGCCACCTAGTCCGATTAGATCCTCTCTGTTATAAACACATAGATTTGTCAGCATGAACATATTAAATACCCACACATATTAAACAATCCTTTAATTGAAACGTTAATTATCGAATCACAGCACTTGTCATACATTGTGTGTGAACGAAACACATATATTGAAAGGTGTTAATTAAAAGCCGATGACAGAACAATTGTTTGCATTAATTCAACTAAATTCCAACTAACTCCCGGTTATGTGATTGCTCTATTATTGCCAGACTTAATGACACATATTATCTCAAAGTACACGCACATGATTCAAAATGATTAAACGGGCGTCACCCTTGATAATTATTTCGGGCTTACCGAAACGAAATGCAAGTGGTAATTGGTAATATATTAATTGATTACCCTGGTATGATGTATGTAACGTCATCAGTATAAATCCAATGTTTTATCCATGGAGCTTTTATCTGAGAAGAGTAAAAGACACATAAATAATGAGTTAAAATAGTTTATAATACAATTGTTTCAATACAATTTTGTCTAATATTATACACGTTTTATTAAAGTATATATAACATAACAGCAAATACAAAACCTATATACTGTATTAATATATTGTGTAGGTACCTGGATTTAATATTGATAAACATCAGCACTGACGACAATGGAGTAGTGATAAAGCGTTCGTTCGATCTGAGGCCGGGGTTACACCATAGACTTCATAAAAACGGTACTTATATCTCCCTTGCTTTAGGTGAAGCTCAATGTTCAGCATTTAAGGATTAGCTCTAGGACTGTTCGACCCAATGTCAGTATAATGTGACTGGATAGGAGTATCATGGCATGTGTCTCCGGCGTGGTATTCCAGTGTGACAGCACTATAAAGTTGTGCATAGTGTTCACTGCTACAAGTAGTAGAAACCGTCGGGATATGATTAAACGGATGTTAAAAGCGACGTTAGACCCCCTACCTACATAATACTTTGTATTGGTATACGTACCCTGACGATATGGCCATTGACCGGATGCACAGTAGTATCTCCCACAAGCTGCCTGCTGCCCAAGCCAGTACAATTCACGACAACATCGTATCTTCCCACTAGCTGGTAAAAGAAATAACTAGTACATATTAAGTACAAATGCCAATGGAATTAGATGGGCCGCAAACAGCACCTGCACTACAAGAAAATACATCTCCGAAATTTAACGAGTAATACCATATTTATAACACGACTTATGTAATATATAGAGGATCTTACATGAGTGCCTGTTTAATATTTAATTAATTAAACGAGTTGACAAAGACCGAGCATTATATAATTTTTGCTAACGAGTTTAATAAATTCAATAATGAATGAGAATGAATGTTAGATTCTATTTATCACATAACTTATAACGTCACATTACATCAGAAAACGTACATTAACATGACGCCCATTGACGTCATTAACGTTATGATATACCACTGGGGGAATATGGAAAATATTGAATGGTGTTATTACACTCCCACACCGTATGTTATGTGATAGAAATATACAGCCAAAGAAATACCACGTGGGAGCTTAAATCAACGTTAATACCAATACAATTTAAACAATGTATAATGCAATATGTTGTATTACAATAAGCATGGTAGGAGTCTCGCATTATATCATTATTGCTAACGAGGTTGGTGGATTCAATAATGAATGAGAACGAATGTTAGATTCTATTTATCACATAGCTCACATATCGAATATTATTGCATTTTGTCGATCACTTTAACACGCGAAACCGACATAAACCGTGGGAATTGGATAATAGTCATTATCGATTTGTTTTTAAAGCACATACTAGGCTTATTTGCATACTTATATACCTGGTGGTATATTGAAAATATAGAATGGTGTTATTCCACTCCCACGTCATAAGTTATGTGATAAACTTTCTTATATTACATGGTATCATATAATATTTCCAGATCGTACATGTAAACAAAAATAACACGAAAATATATTCACAAGATGCATGTATATATGTTGAACTGAACAATAACTTTGTTAGGAATAGAAAAAAATAAAAAGTTACAAAACACGCAACACGTGACCATGAAAAGTTAACTTAACACTCTCAGCAGCTACAGCATTTCTATTAGGCTTGGATGTTTATTTAGGAGTTTATTTCTTGTCTGTCTGTTTCTACGTTGTCTAAGACGTTGTGTAGCTGTTCATCGTAAAATTCAGTTTGGAAAAATACCTTGACTGTTAATATAACCATCATCAAAAAATTGCAGAATCAATGGATAATATACTTATTGGTAGCTTTTCTAGTTATGGTGATACATTTAACCTAGCAGGTCTATTAAATGTCATTTAGATGAATACACGAATTAAATCGCAGAATTATGTAACTTACCTCTTCCAAGTCATTCACCTTCCTTTTCTCAACGTCACCTCCGTTTTGTTGAAATCTAAAGAAACAATGCTCATACTAATTAGCCACATTAAGCTAGACACAATGAGATTATGTGCTTTGATGATAACCAGTGTTTGTCACTAGTCAATGGGCACGATTTAATTCCCTATATATGGCGGCGCTAAAGCTATTATAGCTGTATATAAGGTTAGAGGGCTTGTACCTAATTCAAATGGTAGCGGTTTTACGTTTTGTTTAGTAACACATTAAAGCTACTGAAACATGGCTGGAAATCCCTATATAAGGCAGTTTTATCGCAAGCATTTTCAAGTCTTTATCTACGATCGACAAAGCAACATCAAAAATGTACTCCTATTTTGTGAATTTGTTTTATAGCCTATGCGAGATTCGAACAAATACCTTACCCTTCCCCACGCCCCATTTGTTTAGGTACACGCTCACTAGCCTTATATATAGCCATAACAGCTTTAAAAACGATTTTATATTTTCACACCCAAGCTCTCTTTCAAAACTGGTATAAGGCTGCCTCAGCTAAACGTTTTTCTAAGATCATTAGCTGGTAAACATATAATATGCCAAAAGTCGAACTATTCTTACACCGATTGTTAAAACGCTAAATATGTCAACATGGGCTTACCGCTTCATCAGCCAGTTAAGGTACTTCCGTTGATTCAGTACAAGCGTAGTTACCTGATAACCATATCTGAAAAAATGTGACAACTAGAAATAGAGGACACATGGAGATTACATGTCCTGTCTGAAAGATTGACACATCTCAGAAATCAACGTTTGTGTTACTTTATACTATAGAAGTGTTAACATTAGTGAAAACGTAAACTTTCCGTATACATACATAGTGCAGTACGCATACAGTATCAGATAAGTACTACACCAGAGATCTGCAAACTTTGCTTTCAGATAGATATGACTAGAAATTCCACTTTTGCACTTTTATTAGTAACTGGATAGAAAAGGTCATTTCCTAAAACAAGTTTACAAATGGTCTCAAAAACAAATAAAATTATGTTTGGAAGGCATTGACATTTTCATAATATTGTTATGTTTACAAAAATTGTCAAACACCGTTACACGTATTTAAAAAGTCCGAATATGGATAATTTCTCATACTTCCTGTTGTTGTTTTGCTGCAAATTGTGACTGGGTAGAATTTTGTATTTTTTCACAGCAGGATTATGAAACTGGTCTTACATTAAAGAGAATAATATCATGTCTGTATTGCTTCTATTATATTCTTTCTGTCTGAAATGCAGTTTTACCTTGTGTTATACGAGATTATGTGAGATTTAAGTAAGTGCCCAGTCCAATATATACTTCTTTGAACTCTGGTACGACTTTAAAGATGAATGGCCACCCTTTTTGTAGTATTATCAAATAACACTTTAACTCTTAAGCAGCATATGAACATTTCTTGATGGTCCCGGAGAGAAAGATATATTTAAATCCTCTACTAAGGTGTATGTAAAAATAAGTATCATTATTTGCTCGACGTAGATACTACTTTTACCACTGCGTGACTGCCCGGGGAATTGAGGTAAACCTGAGTTGTATAGCTGCACAACTATTGACATATAATTGATAAATACATTTAAATGTGGATTAATTTACACGTTGAAAGTTTTCTACGTCATCAAATAAAATCTTATTCTCGCTTTTCACAGTTATTGTTGTGTTTTTATTTCGATTTAAATAAACATGAACATGTTCATCAAACAAAAACATGGCCGGAGAACTTTAATACTATACTGAATGAACTTACTTGTAAACGGAGGGAAACCCTAGTTTGCTTAGTTCTAGGTCTGATAATTTTCGGTAACTAAAAACAATCTCCTTGTACAGAGGATCCTGGATGTGGAAGAACATAAAACATTGTCAACCGACAATTACACAGGAAACATGAAATTGCCATTTGACAATTACATAGGAAATAAGCCACTGTCATTTGACAATTGCATAGGAAACAAGACATTGTCAAATGACAATAAAAGTAGCTATACAAGCTTTAAAGGACCACAGTCAACCCAAAACATGTATTGATACAAACAACAATTACACGGATAAATAAGAGGCATGACATGTGCCATCACAAACGGTTAACAATAGGGGTACCGCCTTCAAACGGCCAGTGGCAAAAACGGCGTTTAATCCAGTTCTAGGGTGCATCAAATCTCGCAAGTATCCTATTGTCATCCCAATAAAACGGGACATTGTAAACAAAGAAATCCTCTGCAGGCTTTATCCTCTTACCCAGGAAAGAAGATATTGTCAATTGACACTAACCCAGGAAAGAAGACATTGTCAATTGACATTAACCCAGGACAGAAGACATTGTCAATTGACACTAACCCAGGAAAGAAGACATTGTCAATTGACACTAACCCAGTAAAGAAGACATTGTCAACTGACAATAACCCAGGAAAGAAGACATTGTCAACTGACAATAAGCCAGGAAAGAAGACATTGTCAACTGACAATAACCCAGGAAAGAACCAGGAAAGAACACATTGTCAGTTGACAACCGGAAAGAATACATTGTCAATTGACAATAAACCAGGAAAGATGAAATTAACAAGTGACATTAATCCAGGAAAGAATACATCGTGAATTGACAATGACCCAGGGAAGAATATATTGTCAAATGATAATGACTCAGGAGAGAATAAAATTGTCAATTGACGATGACCCAGGAAACAATACATTGTCAAATGACAATACATCATGAAGTAGGACATTGTCTATTGCCATTAACACAGGAAAGAAGACATCAATCTTAATTGACATTAACCCATGAAAGAAAGCATTGTTAAATGACAATTATCCAGGATTAAATACATTGTCAATTGACAATAATCCAGGAAAGAAGGCATTGTCAAATGACAATAACCCAGGAAAGAGGGCGTCGTCAATTGACAATAACCCAGGAAAGAGGGCGTCGTCAATTGACAATAACCCAGGAAAGAGGGCGTCGTCAATTGACAATACCCCAGGAAAGAGGGCGTCGTCAATTGACAATAACCCAGGAAATGAGGCATTGTCAATTGACAATAACCCAGGAAAAAGGACGTCGTCAATTGACAATTACACAGGAAAGAAGACATTGCCAATTGACAATTGCTCATTGAAGAATACATTGTCAATAAACGCAGGAGATAAGACATTGTCAACTGAAATAACCCATGAAAAAAGATATTATCAACCGACAATTACACAGGAAAAAAGAAATTGACAATTACATAGGAAAGACGACATGGTCAATTGGCAATACTCAAGAAAGAAGACATGGTCAATTGACAACAACACATGAAAGAAGGCATTGTCAAGGGACAAGAACCCCGGAAAGGATACAATGTCAAATGGCAATGACCCACGAACAAAAGATCAACTGACAATTACACAGGAAAAAAGAAATTGACAATTACATAGGAAAGAAGACATGGTCAATTGACAACAACGCATGAAAGTAGGCATTGTCAAATGACAATAACCAACGAAAAAACCCCAGATAAATTGACAATAATTCTGGAAAGATCATATTGCCAATTGACAAATACACAGGAAAGAAGATTATTGTTTATGTTCCGCTTACAAAAATGTGTCTGACGGCTGAACAAAAATGAGATATAGGGTCCTATAGAAACCACAGCGTCCGAGCGCAATGGCATCGTAGGTAAATACTAACATGCATGCGAGTGACGTGACTACTAGTATTGTGAACGCAGGCATTTAACATAGCAAAATTATTAAACATACAGCAAACTAGTAAATATAGCAAATTAGTAAACATAGCAAACTAGTAAACGTATCAAATTAGTAAACCTAGCAAACTAGTAAACATAGCAAACCAGTAAACGTAGAAAATTAGTAAACACAGCAAACTAGTAAACGGAGCAAATTAGTAAACGTAGCCAACTAGAAAACGTAGCAAATTAGTAAACACAGCAAACTAGTAAACGGAGCAAATTAGTAAACGTAGCCAACTAGAAAACGTAGCAAATTAGTAAAGATAGCAAACTAGTAAACGTAGTAAATTAGTAAACATAGCAAACTAGTAAACGTAGCAAATTAGTAAACATAGCAAACTAGTAAACATGGCCACTTAGTAACACAGCAAACTAGTAATACTAGTAGACTAGTAAATGCAGCAAATTAGTAAACATATCAAACTAGTAAACATAGCAAATTATTAAACATTTCAAATCTAGTTAACGTAGCAAAATAGTAAACATAACCAATTAATAGAGATAAGAAACTAGTAAACGTAGCAAATTAGTAAACGTAGCAAATTAGTAAACATAGCAAATTAGTAAACATAGCAAATTAGTAATATAACCTGATATTCTGTTTTGCTAAGATAATACCCTGTCATAATGACCCCTCCGCACACACCCGCATCCGGACCTGTGACCAACTGTTGATAAAATGTCCACGACCTCTGAGACCATTTTCTGACAAACACAAAGTAAGTAAGTAAGTAAGTAAGTAAGCAAGCAAGCAAGTAAGATGAGTTCGTTTGAGTGATTCACTTAAACAACTTTACGGTTTATTACCATGGTCTCGTATAACCAACTAGTCTGAAGTTTGTGCAGTGTGTGGTCCAGTGGTAGATTGCCGGACTCCAGATCGGGAGGTCGTGGGTTCGGTCCTCGACGTGGCTGGCCATTTTATTTATCCTTGAACAAGGTTCTTAATCCACATTGTTTTGGAAGCCGTCGAGTGGGAGTGATATAAAATTGCCTTTTATGAATGCATAGCTTTAAATCGTTTAATTCAGGGTAAACAAAGGGCTTTACCATACTCTAACTTCCAATAACTGGTAGTTAGAGTACGGACAGAGTTACTTAGTAAACCATACTACAAAACAGATAGAGTTTGTCTCAGCTCTTGGTTATTTCGCTCATCTCGGTGTTTAAATAAACAAACACACTGAGACAAGACTCCGCCTATGACAAAGAACTTGATTCCCAATCGATGTAAAATAAACACGTTTAAACTAAGGCCACACTTAATAATATCTTAGTTTGCCCAGACCAGAACTTAATTTTTTAGACAGGTAGGTAGGTTGATAGGTAGTTAGAGAGGTAGGTTTTTAGGAATTTATTTTCCATTTATGTCAGATTCTTTTACGAATGCTGTTTAAAGTTTAACTGTTTGTTTGGACTCAACACACTAGTTTTAGTACTTATTAAAAAAACGACGAACAGTATAAAATGCGGACCTGATAGGATACGACTAATATTTTTTATTTTTACTGAAAGATAAAGGTTTGGGAATCGTGTCTATTTTTAATTATGGCCTAAGTTACAGCAATCAAGTGTTTGTCTTACGGAATATGGCATTATGCATATAAGTATGCAGGTTTATTTTCAGTGCATTAGTTAATGGCATCATACGTTCTTATAATAATCCAAGAACTATGTGTATCAGCACCTACCGCCTTGTTCTTTATGTTCTACAATGACATATTTTTGTTTCAATTGAATAGAAGTTGTCTTTGTGCCGACGTGAAATATTGTAAGTATAAAAATAACAAAAAGTAAAAATACCTGAGCAAGTCAACGTTTACTCCTGGGTGAGATTGACTAGAAGGGACAAAGAGGCCTCCACTACCGTAAGATGTTATGTCCTTCTCAAAATTATCTGCAATGACCTTCACCTTTGACCCAGGAATAGCATTTTGAATATTTATCGCCGTTGAGAGGCCTACAACGCCCGCGCCTATAACTGCTATATTTACCATTGTGTATCTAGAAATAAGTACATCTACTGGTGATTTATACTAAACCTCCTTATGTTAAACATTGACAATATAGTGCATATCTGGCGTTAGAAATGTTGAAACTATTTTGTGGTGTGTATATTCTCCTCGCAAGGATTTAAACCGTTCGGTAATCATTGCCGCTTGCCAATGGTAAGATGCGATGGTCGATGGTAATATGCGATCGAATCTTACCATCGACCATCGCATCTTGCCATCGCATCTAACCATCGACCATCGCATCTTATCATCGCATCTTATCATCGACCAATCGCATCTTACCATCGGCCATCGCATCTTTCCATCGCATCCAAACACAGACACAGAAAGGTGAAAATGCTAAGTTTGTTGTACATACGTTTTTGCTAGGCCTAAGTTGAACGCCCATATAAAATTAATTAGAATTGAACAAAGCATGTTTTGTTCACCCACACCCACACACCCAAACAACCAACCACACTGTCTATATTTTAAATTGTCTTCATTAGTCGTGCCTATAATACAAAGCTTCATTTCACGTACTTTTTATACCTTGGATACCTGCGTTACTAAGCATACGTTACCGTAATTTACGTTACCTTGTTTTATAAATGTTTTTTTAACGTAAGAAATTAAGAACATTAATGATGTTACATCCGATAAGTATTCCAAACCTTACACATATCACAGACATACGTATTCATGATGCTAATAATGTTTGGTTCTTGTAATGTCCGTTACTTTGTGTGTTTTTGAATCATTTTCTATTTTCCGCATGCTCATAAGAAATTAGAACAAAGCATCCAATAAACTATTAAAGTTTTATTGCAACATTCCCTTAGACATTAGTGATTGTAACAACTCATTTTGAACATTATTTATGCTTTTTAAACTACAAAATTTCGATGGTAACAACAATGTTTGAACATGAAATTATGTCAAGCTAATATTTGTTACCTGGTGTATTAAACGTTGCGTACGTTAGCAATTAAGTTTACATCATTATATTTAAATACCACATCAACATGGATATATATCTCTATTTTCCTTTATATACTGTTTATACTTGGACGAACATTGAAAGAAATGAAGTTTGTATTTACTTTACACGACTATTCCGTATCTTTTACGTTACCAAATTCAATGAAAAATAGCAAATTATATGCACACGTTTTAACTTCTATTAATGAAATGCAACACATTTACCAATTCCAACATATTCATAAAATGAATTGAAAAATTAGATATAGGGTCCTATAGAAACCACAGCGTCCGAACGCAATGGCATCGCAGATCCGCACTGTACTGCAAACAAGGCCTTGATAATACAATGAAAGAGACTAAAAAACAACAGAAAGGGTGGTGAACTTTACTTAGGTTACTAACAAATATAAATGTATAGCTCTATGAGATAGCATGCATTTTCATGAAAATATATCACATCATTTGAGCTCATAATTCCTCTATACATTGTCATCACTTTAATATCAATCAGTGTGTTGGTTGCCATACCTTCCCGCCCATTATTGCTTCCTTCTTCAGTGTCCGGCTCTTTGAACATGATGTCAACCAGCAATTGTGACGCAATATCGCCATAGTCCAGTCAAATCTAATAACTTTATCTTCTCTCATTTGTTTCACTTGAATGCGTTCATGCTCAAATGCATGATTCTAGAAAATTGTCACGGGGAAAAGAGCTCTAGTTGTGGCCTTTGAATTTTTGCGTATTTGACATCCGTGTAAAGAGGTTTGCCATATAGGCAGCACACTATCCTCTCCGTGACCTCCGTACATTTATTTGAAGATCATCCGAACATTCATGCTGCTGTTCGAGCAATCCAAATTGACACAAACTCTCTGTGCTTTTTAATCATCTTTATTGGGACAGCTTTGCCTCTCCCTACAAAGCCACTGGTTGTAACACAGCTTGTAAAACAATGTAGTGTTTGTAGTAAAGAACAAAAATTGCAGGTCGTTGTTTTCGGCCCTGACAGTAGGAACTTTGGGGTTTCATCTCGCCTCTTGCACTCAAACTACTTTATAGATCTAGGGACGCAAGTGTCTTTCACAAAGTCGACTCAAGGTGCTTTGGTAAGTATGTCAAACACCAGCTCCTCAAAATCAAACGTACCAGGAACTGAAGGCTAATTGTGAAGTGTTGCGTTAGCTTCACACACATACACAGTATATTCAGTAGGCCACTGGGTAGCTGGCTCAGCTGATACTTCTAAGCAGTAGAGCAATTTGGCTTTGTCAGTTGTAACTGAATTGCCATCAGCTGTTGCAGCGGATCATGGTACTGAGCCTAGAGGATATGATAGCTTTAACTTATGATATGTCTTATACCTGATCAATAAGGGAACCAATTAACCACATATAGTGTGTTATAGATCGGGTCGGCGTGTCAGTTAACAAGTTGTTGACAAATATGTCATGATCTTCTCAGCCAGATGCTGTAATAGATCATCAACATCTGTCTATGCTGGAATACCGGACGATCGGAGGTATAGCTCGTAGTCATTGATATCAACTCGGAATTGGATTTGTGAAACCAATGATAGATTATGTGGCTCTTCTCATTGTTCTGTGTTTGGGATAGATGCAGTTCTTTGCGCGAAGAAATAACTTCTGATGGCATATGTGTCATATGGAGAGTGGCCTCTAGCAGCTTTGCTCTACATTGTAATGCACCAGTGGTATTACCGGTATGCTGCATACTTTCTACTGAATCCAATTATGTTACCCTGAACATTTGCATGTTGATTGATAGTTTATGAATAGTTATGCGACTTGTGGAAGAGTAACACTGAATCTCCTGTTTTGGAGAAGTTCATTTGACCCGGGACGGGTTGTATCAAGGCTCAGGGTGTCATTAACTATACTGTTATGCGTCTGGCGTAGTTCCAATGGTGATACTCAAATAACATTGGACATAGGCGTTAGAGTGAAGATATATGCATGTCAAGGTAATTTTCCTTTGTCTCTGTCTTTGATAAGAGTTAGTATTGATTAGTATTGTGTCCAAATAATATTAATCAGAATAAGGCAAGACTAACTTACATTGGATGGGGACAAAATATGATTATTTGATGGGGTTTGTCTCAAAATCAGGATACATTGTAACAAAGGGAAGATGCCATAATTAGTAAAAAAACAAAAACATTTTCAATAACGGATAATTGCTCCCAGTAGTTTAATGTGCAATGACTGTTTTTCTGATTTATAAACCATTTTAATTTTTTTATTTATTATATATTTATTTTATTTTTAGACATTATATTTATTTATTTACTAATACTAATAAATTACGGTACATTTAAAAAAAATCATAGTTAAACGTAAAATACTAGCACCTTTATTTCTAGAAACGTCCAATATTACATGTAACTTTAAATGGTAACGTACTTTTCGTGTTTATTTTACATATCGTAGCATCTATATATACACACACATTTTATTTATTCAATTTTTTATATATTCAGTTGAATGAATAATATTTTGTTATTTAAATTGTCACTGTTTCAGTAAATATTTCTGGAAACATTCAATATGTATAACGAATAACTTTAAATGGTAACGTAAATTTCGTGTTTGTGTCACGTAACGTAAACTACATTGTCTTTTTGGAAATTTGTTTTATTGCATTAGATTTTGGTTTTTAACATGTTTGATAAATAATATAAAATATTCATACCGTTTTGTTGCATATAAACAATTGTTGTGTATTACATTTTCAAAACATGATAATGGTAACGTATTTCAAATGGATGTCACTCCCTTATGTCCCCAGTCTCATTTGGCAAACATACTTCATTTTGTTGCAAGTGCATACCGTTCAGGAAAATATATCCTTCAAAATTCCCCCAGAGTGGGGATGGCATATTTTGGTAACTTACGGTCTAGTTATTATTAACTGTATTTATGATTTTTTGGTAACGAACAGGGTGTAACTTAAACTACAGAATATTTTCAGATTTTCGTTATGTTGAACGGCTGTCTGAATTAAACAATTCATAAATAATATAAATATAGGTAGATTTGTTGTTCATATTATGTACATGTTATAATTATATTCAATTTATTGAAGGTGTTTTGGAATTGTTATGGTAACGTAATTGTCACGTACGTTACACACAAACGCCCCAACGCTCAGATGGCAGACAAGTCTCATTCTGAAGCTTTTTGTATGAACATTCGGAAAATTATACCCTACAAAACTCCACCAGGGGTGGGGTTGGCGGGGTGTCTATAGCCAGCTCAATGACTATATGTCCTATCCTAGGTTACGCGGCAGGTTTAATATGATCATTTCAAGCCCAATTTCATTCAATGTCGATGGTGAATTCAACATTTTAGACCTGAAAATCACGGTTCTAAAGCAAAATTTTAATTGATAGGATTAGAACATTTAAAAAGACCAAAACAATCTAGAAAACACCTAATGCACCATCTTTAGGATGTGACAATGCCGATAATTGGCTATGCTAGAAATGAGATCGAAATACATGTTTCATGTTTGAAATGTTATGCTTTAGCGGGATTGTCCCGAAATCTACATACCTGATAAATAGTCTATTTTAAGTCTATCTGGTAAATAAAATGAAATATTTTTTGCACTTACATGTATATGGCGCTTCGTTTAGACACATATGCAAAAACAAGATTGGTAATATATGCTATTGTATATCATTTAAATAATAGTAAATAACTTACCATCTGCTGGATTTGATAAAACTTCCAGTTTCGTCGTTACATAATATACGGCGAACTTCTTGGTCAGTGTACACTATTAAAGGGACTAGAGGCGATCTGGAAGATTGATTGGTGTACGAAGGAAAGCCATCATAATGTGTTTCAAACATATTTATGCATTAAATTGAACCGCATTTTACATTTGTTTAAATTGTCTATGAAACATATGCAAATCTCGATGATGTTTATTGTTAAATCATTAATATTAATTCATACGGGGGATATATTTCTGGCATAATTATAATTCAATAAATACCTACTATAAAACAAAAAATCACTAGAACATAAACATGATAAAAGATCATTAGCATTCATAAAGTTAGATGAGTCGTCGAGTTTCTGATCAAACTGTTTCATTAACATTACGGAGGTTGGCTGGGAACGGACGTAATGCTGAGATTTGTTTAAAATTGATATTTAAAGCTTCTTTGTTATCATTTAGAAACACAATTATCAAAAAAAAGGGCAGGTCATCACACCTTTTTTCTTTTCACTAAACGTCTTTGAAGAAGACACATATTTCTAACTCCAAAATTTCCCTAAAAACAGGAAAAATAGAGTCACTGAACATTTTCACATTTTTTTTCATAACATTACATTTATTGAAAAACAACGATTAATTATATTAATTAATCTCAATAGAAATGGTTATTCCCCTGTCTTAGCATACATTGACTGTATTTGTTGATCTTGCACGTTTTACCATTACCAATCTCACATGGTACGTTAGTATTGGCACTATAGCGACGGGAATATGAGATTATAATTGATTCACATTTTTATCGGCGTTATGGTTTTAAACACCGATATTGTATGACACCGATATTGTATGGAAAATTTAGCATAAAGCAAATCAATTCCTAAATTGGACGTATTTGTGAGGGTTCGTATTTGGATCGACCCTATTTATTTTTTACTCGTCTAGATCTCCTCCAGTCCTTTTAAATACGACTGAATAGTTGCATCATGGTGGACATGTTTATGCATAGTTAAACATTGTTATCTACATGTTAGCGTTCTATTAACATTATTCTATGTCAAGTAAGATAAAACGATGTAAATAAACGGGACATTACTTGTGAAACTTAACCTAAGTATTTACATATTAACAAACGACCGACCTTTAAAACTCGTATACTAATATATATATATAGTTTTTTTACCAACTGACAAAAGAAGAAGCCTAAAACAAGGTTGGATGAGCACAAGCTTGTTTGTTTTTTTCATTTAATTTCAGATTATTTTTAGATTAAGACAAACATTCACGCGATAACAATATCATTAAAACACAGAGACGCACCACTAACACGAATACAGAAATGATCTCGTAAATAACTGCATGTATACATTAGTTTCAATAAGTTTATAGCAATATAAGAGTCAACAGCAACAACATCAGTTGAATATAAACATTTGTCTCCCTTAGAACATCCGTTAAGAAAAAAGATAGCTAATGCGTTTACTAGGTCGTCGCCTAAGTTAATGTATTGTTTGATTAACAATGGGTATGCATTTGTTTATTTAATAAAGTAATAATGCTGAATCTTGGTGATACGTTTCTTGATATGTTGTTTAAAAGAGGCCAGGAAAGGACACGTAACAATACCACGACACCGGCGATGCCGGACACTATATACGGAGTCGTTTGTTCAATGATCACCGTTTAATAAACTTGTTGAAGCTCTTTCGATGTTTCGTACCAGATACTCTCTTGCAGTTTTACTCTTCGCTTCTCCAGTCATAGACAATGCAGTTTTACTCTTCGCTTCTCCAGCCATAGACAATGCCTATTTACGCATCGCTTCTCCAGCAATATATACTGCAAGTTTACGACTCGCTTCACCAGCAGTAGACAATGCAAGTTTACGTCAGGCTTCTACAGCAGTAGACAATGCAAATTTACGCCTCGCTTCTCCAGCAGGAGACAACGCAAGTTTATGCCTCGCTTCTCCAGCAGTAGACAATGCATGTTTATGTCTCGCTTCTCCAGCGGAATACAATGCAAGTTTACGACTCGCTTCACCAGCAGTAGACAATGCAATGTTACGCCTCACTTTTCCAGCGATAGACAATACAAGTGTACGCATCGCTTCACCAGCAGTAGACAATGCAAGTTTACGTCTCGCCTCTCCAGCAGTAGAAAATGCAAATTTACGCCTCGCTTCTCCAGCAGGAGACAATGCAAGTTTACTCTTCGCTTCACCAGCAGTAGACAAAGCAAGTTTACGAATAGCTTTTCCAGCAAGAGACAATGCAAGTTGATGCCTCGTTTCTCCAGCGGTAGACAATGGAAGTTAAAGCCTCTCTTCACCAGCAGTAGACGGTGCAAGTTTAAGCCTCGCTTCAGCAGCAGTAGACAATGCAAGTGTACGTCTCGCTTCTCCAGAAGTAGACAATCCAAGTGTACACCTCGCTTCTCCAGCAGGAGACAATGCAAATTTACGCCTCGCTTCTCCAGCAGGAGACAATGCAAGTTTACTCTTCGCTTCACCAGCAGTAGACAAAGCAAGTTTACGAATAGCTTTTCCAGCAAGAGACAATGCAAGTTGATGCCTCGTTTCTCCAGCGGTAGACAATGGAAGTTAAAGCCTCTCTTTACCAGCAGTAGACGGTGCAAGTTTAAGCCTCGCTTCAGCAGCAGTAGGCAATGCAAGTGTACGTCTCGCTTTTCCAGAAGTAGACAATCCAAGTGTACACCTCGCTTCTCCAGCAGGAGACAATGCAAGTTTATTCTTCGCTTCACCAGCAGGAAACAATGCAAGTTTACGCCTCGCTTCTCTAGCAGTAGACGATGCAAATTTACGCCTCGCTTCACCAGCAGGAGACAATGCAAGTTAACGCCTCCCTTCACCAGCAGTAGACGTTGCAAGATTAAGCCTCGCTTCAGCAGCAGTAGACAATGCAAGTGTACGTCTAGCTTCTCCAGAAGGAGACAATTCAAGTTTACACCTCGCTTCTCCAGCAAGAGACAATGCAAGTTTACTCTTCGTTTCACCAGCAGGAAACAATGCAAGTTTACGCCTCGCTTCACCAGCAGTATACAATGCAAGTGTACCTCTCGCTTCGCCAGCAGAAGACAATGCAAGTTTACGCCTCGCTTCTTCAGCAGGAGACATTGCTAGTTTACGCATCGCTTCTCCAGCAGTAGACAATGCAAATTCACGCCTCGCTTTTTCAGCCAAAGAAAACAGCTTTTCATATGATACAAGTAGCTATAAAAGTCGAGCAGGAAATGTGCATTCACAAAACATAGGCATTCAGAACAAACAATAGCTACAAGGAAATATAGAAACAAAGTAAACACATCACAAATACAAAATGGTTGACAATAGGTGTAGCGCATTGTAATGGTCAGTTGATAAAATACCACTGTGGGTTTAAACCAGGTTCTAGGGCTCACCTAATCTTAATCTTACCCTGTTGTCATCACAATTAAACTAGCCAGTGCAAATAAAGTGTTCCACGCCAGGCTTTATCTTCTAATAATCTAGGCAGCACTTAAAGGCTATAAACGTATATATAACACAGTGTATCATGGATATATGAATATAAAAACAAAAACATAGAAAGACACAAAGCAAGTACTCAATGACTTAGCAGAAGCCAGAGTAACAAACAAAACAAACAAAATCCGTTGAGGGCACGACACGAACAAATATTACACATTACAACCCCTTTCAAGATTTAGGTAGACGTCATCATAGGATCACAGCACAATCAAAGCAGAAAGCACAGTGGGGAACTGTAAACCCCTTTCAATATTCAGGTAGACGTCATCATAGGATCACAGCACAATCAAAGCAGAAAGCAGTGGGGAACTGTAAAGGATTAACCACTAAACACGCAATTTTGCAAATATTTTATGATAAAGGATGTGAGGTTACGAATGTTAAAGTCCTCAATTCGACTACAGGCTCTAGCAAAACGAATAAGTTCAGTTTTTCTTAACTGAAACTTGCCATTGATATATATAAACAGAAAGTGTTTTAATTGTCTAAAACAACAGATTTTTACATCACAAAACACGTTTTTTGGATTATTTGCGGTGTAAAACTTTCTAGGTAAAAATCTTGAAAACCTACCATTCTAATGATTATTTTTCCACAACAGATTTCAAACTTCTTAATAATGGTGATTTGTTTCGTTTCGTCCCTAACCAGAATTCGTGCTTTTGGCAAAAACGTTTTTGCATTGGTAAGTTTAAATTCGTTTTGTGTGCGTGCGTGCATGTGTGAACACTTTTCAAGATAACGTGAACGCTTTTGATGAATTTGTGTTTGTCTTTTTTTTGCTTCCAAGGGATCCCCTTTTCAGTATTTATTTCTCCATAGTCAAGTAAATTGATCACCACTTTACGTTTTCATGTTGTGGACTATAGCGGACATACAATCTTGATTTTCCTGTGCAAATTCTTCGACTGGAACTTTTAACTAAGTATCAATTTTGGTTCTCAGAATTTGTCTATATTCAAATAATCTGATGCGAATCACGTGATCTGGGAGTGATTCGGAAATGTGAAATAGCATACTACACTAATTCATCTGGTTTATATGAATGATCTCTTCAGAAAATATAATATTCTGGTCAGGGAAGTGGTCACGCGGTCCCGGAACCACTACATTGGAAACACCTCCTTTATACGCCATGGATTTATCTGCAGAACCCTACACAAATTATAACTGCACAGAGAGATTACAGATTCAAATATTAAATTAGTAGTTCGAATTACGTCTAGGCTGGCGCAGTAATTGGTTTTGTGTCTTGTCCTGGTGCAGTTCCATTTGGCACGTTTTCGTGTTCAGGTGCGCGTTCCTTTTCCACTTTTACCACAGTAGTTCCTATTATGTCAAACATTTGTTTGCAATGAAATGTGGCTACTATTTCAAGATGTTTTGTCCGTATTGGTAGCAAATTCACAATTCCCGTCCACTCACACTGCGCTGGTACATTTCTGAAAATATGAAATAAATATTAGATTTAATGATTATGGTATTTTCAAGACAGTAAGCTTAATGCAAAACAACAAAGTATTATACACAGTTACATTTTAAATATGTTTCATTATGCTTTTAAGTTTGCTAGCTTGCACTGTGTATCTTGAATTTAATTCCAAGACGATGCAACTGTTCTATTTAAAACACGTCATGGTAAACGCCACCACATAAAATTGTATTTATTTCTTAATTTATATTTTCAAAATGACAAGTCGATCAACAAAGAGAATGAGGTATTTACTCGAAGTTTCGTATATATAGCATGGATTCGATACCAACTCCTTCCACGGTCACGGCACAGTTAGACAGATGTCGATGTAGAGGGTTTTTGAACGATAACTTTAGTTGGAAGTTTTTCTCCTTGTATACAGTCTCCTCCACCTGCAAACATAGACATACAATTTGTTGCACCCCGTAAACGTGTATGACTGTTCGGAAAATTCAGTAAATGTTAATGACTAAACATGCAATTTTTAAAACAGCCCACATCTGACACAAGCTTTTAAAGAATAACAGTGGGTATACAACAGTGGATATACAAGAAATATAAAAAGATCGGACAGGGAAAGTAGCATTCAAGGAGGACAGTCAACCACAAAACACAGAAACAAACACGCAAACAGACAAACAAGTCGAATAGAGAATGCAGCATTCACAGAACACAGTCAACCAAATACACTCATACAAAACAAACAATAATTACAAGAAACAAGCAACATATACGACAACACAACCATAAAATGGTTGATAATAGGGTTAGCGCCTAGGAAACCAGGTTCTAGGGTGCAGCAAACCTCACGATTACTCTTTTGTCATCCCAGTAAAACGGGACAATGTAAAGAAAACCACAGCCAGGTCATATTCTATAACAAACTAGGCAGCGCTAATAGGCAATATAAGTATTACACAAAGATGATCATGTATATAAAAAACACACTAGAAAGTCACAAAGCAGATACTCAATGACTTGTCAGAAGCCAGAGGAACAAGAAAATAAACCGTTAAGGGCACGAAGAGACTAGATTGAAGACAACATCAATAGTAAACGTCCCTTTCAGGATTTAGGTAAACGTCAACACAGGGCCCAACATATGTCGGTCATCGCACAATCAAAGAGGAAATAGTGATGAACTGTAAATGTATCAATCACTAAACACGTAATGCATTGCAAAATGATAGGGTCACATGCTTTGGATAAACAGTTTAAGAAGTTGTATGAAAGTAACTATGCCCAAGGACATTAAAAGTTGGTAAATTACGTTCCTGATGGAGTAAGTTCCGTTCCTGACGGAGTAGCTTTGCTGAATTTTAGTTATGCAATGGTTACGAATATTAAAGTCCTCAAATCGACTACAAGCTCTAGAAAAACCCGTTGAGAAACATAAACCTATAAGAAGTTGCTCGGGCAGCATCCCAGTCTAAGTGTGGATAATTGCATCCCCGTCTAAGTGTGGATAATTAACAATGTCAAAATTCAAATCATCTCTTTTGTCATATATTTTGTTTATTATTTCTCTATTTCTAATATAGAGATGTAATCAGAAATATTAGCTTTGTTGAGTTGGAGTGCTTTAGGGCAGACAGTATTATGGCAGAAAAGAAACGGCTGTCAATGTTCAATATGTCATCCAGAAACCGGGAAGTGTTATTAAAGAATACAATGACACCTGCATTCGTGACTGTTGAAAAAATCAACATATGAAAATTTTTTCATAGCAATACAGAAAAAGTCTGCAACAACAGGTGTAGACTTCGTAGCCATAGGGATACCAAAAATAAAGTTTAATAGCAGCCAGAATAAATTTGACTATTTTCAGTTTGATATCTCAGACTTTACGTAAACGTATTAACACCAAATGGCAATGCAATGACTAATCCTACTACAGTTGCTGGGCTACTAGTCACAATTAGTCTATAATGACGGATTTACGATTATAACAATTCATGCAAACATCAAAAACAAGGTATCGAGTTGCTCAATTATGTTTTCCACGTGCCAAGTTTCAGAATTTTAATTGCTTACCACCATTTCTAGATGTGGCTTTTGTAGCAGGAAGTCGTCGACCCAAGCTTCTATCTGATCTGTTTCCTCCACCCGGATCAGACCAAACTGTCTCATACACGTATGTTCTGCTAGTTTCCCGATATACTCAGACTCGTATATCCCCAGTTGCAGAAGCTCGCCTGGCGTTTGGCAAAAAATAACATTTTGTTATATAATATTCATTATATGTTGGTATAGACTTAACACAAATATATCAATGCATATAACATGAATACTGAAAATGGGATTCCTTGGACGCAATAAGCACAAACAAGAGAGAAAACAGTATAAAAGTCGAACAGGAAATGTAGCATTCACGGAAGACAGACAAGCAAAAACACGTATACAAACCAAACAACAATTGCAAGGAAAAAGCAGTATGCGACACCATCAACATTGACAATAGGGGTACCGCCTTGGAACGGTCAGCGACAGAAAGGCCAAAATATGTTTAAACCAGGTTCTAGGGTGTACCAAACCTCATACTTACCCTATTCCCACTCATACTGTATAACACACATTGATAACACAAGTGTGCTACTAAGCCTACGCAGCTTATTTTAGCGTTGCTTCACATGAGTTCGACGAAATGATAACATTTATAATGTTCATAATGAACGTGAATATGTGTTGTAAATCGAGATAATTTTAGTAATACATGTTCCCAGGGAATATACGACTTCTGATTACCCTGAAAACCATGTTTATTTATTTAGGATATAGCCTCGGGGAATTCTTTATTAACACTGTCCCGTTTTCGTGGGAAGACAATAGGGTAAGATTGAGATTTGGTGCACCCTAGAACCAGCGGCCGTTCTGCCACTGACAGATTCAATGCGGTAGCCTTGTTATTAACCATTTCATTTTTGTGATGTTCCATATGTTGTCTTATTGATCCTGGTAATTTTTCTGTGTTTCAATGCATGTTTTGGTTCACTGTGGTCCTTGAATGTTACGTTTTCTGTTCGACTTTTATATCTACTTTTGATTGACCTCTACGAGATGGGTTTGATATAACAGGTTACGTTGAAAAAGAGTTTCTCTATTGTCATTCTTTTTATGTTTGTGATGTCATACACTTTCAAATTATAGTTTAGATACTAGTATATGTAGTAGTTTCCTAACAAGCCAGTCAATTTTATATGATTTACAGGAGGCGTATATATTAAAGGTATTGCAAAAGAAACAAAACGATTTTGTGAAAAATACCGTTGTTTCCAATGAATGGAGTCCACAAATCCATATGACGTCAACAACATTAAATGTTTTAGTCATCGTGCCAACAATCATACTTTAAATAGTACTCAATATTCACTAATAAATTTCCGAAACCTGGTTTAAAACCCAAAGGATTTTTTTCCACTTACAATTCCCATAATGTATCATTATAGTCAACTATCATATTCATGTTATTGCTGAAAAACCTTTGTTTGAAACAAGCGCCCCTAACAATAATCTGTATACACTTACTTTCACCTGGTTCAAGGGCTTTCACAAAGTTTTGCTTCTTCACAGTTTGATGAGTTTTTCCATTATAATGAACTGTTTCACACAGCAGTAGTACTTTCACTGTTCTTTTGGCTTCGCTCGTATTGGTAACAGTTGCTTTCACGTAGAAGTCATCACCAATATGTTCATATTCTTTCTCCTCTAGCTTAAAGTCAATATCCTTTAATAGAAGACAGGCGATCAGCTGTTAGCGCCGAAAATAAGTAAATAATTTAACATGGTATTTTGTGAGCAGGTTCCTAACCGCACTAAACAAATATTGTGTCGTTTGGTTTTCATTTATAATGTATGTTTTAATGTACTATGTACACGTTACAAATATGACAAACAGAACGCCGTAATAATTTAATACAAATGCAGTAAGAACACATGAATTAGAAATAAACTAGCCACTAACTTTCACTTTACAGCGATGCATCGGCTTAGCTCGTCTGCGGGGTCGCTGCACAGTTTCCATCTCTATTTTCGTTCCTGCAGTTCATAACAAAACTAAAACCAGTGCCATTTCCAATAAGATTGAATGTTTGTCTTAAATATTAGACATATATACAATGTACTATTAAGAAGTTTACAAGAGTCTGACGAAAATAAAATGTAACAATTTCTGTTTATTGCATGTTTAAATCCAGATAGGGTTGAACAAATGATGAAAGTCATTGTTGTTGGAACTAAATGAGTGGTTTTCGAATTACTTCTGATTGTCACGAATATTCGAACTCACACACTATTTGTTTATTACAGAAACTACTTCATTCACTGCAACACAAAATGTACAGATATTTCTAGAGATAATTTGCATGTTGTTTACAAAAAAACAAACTACCCTCTGGATAGACTGTCTTTAATTGTTCCATTCTATTTTTCATTGCATTACTTTTCAAGGTGACCTTTTATACCATTACTTTGCGCATTTGTATTTGTCCTTTGTATTCGGCCATTAAATGCGATACTTATTCTGCACTGTAATATGAGTGATATATACGTGCCAATGTTAATTGAAGCATTTGAGGCCAGGTTTCATTCAATATCGTATATGAATTACGAGTTTATACCTGATCAACATGGTGCTACGACAGTATTTGTATGACTAATATGTTCTTATGAATTGGAACATTTTTTGTTGATGTTTGTAGAAAGGCCTTATGTAATCCCTTTACTGGCTGTTCCCCGTACTTGTGTATAGCAGTACCTTTTTTATATTTATAATCGCTGGTGATGTCCTGTTTTATTCTGTTCATTTCTGACGCGTTAAATTTATAGGTAAGCATTGATGGACGACCATCTGGCGTCTTTGTGCTTATTGAACGACCCACTCTGGAAGAAGCGAAGGTATTTTAAAATATTTCGTAGTGATACAAACATTACCCACTTTTCTGTTGTTTTTTTAACAAACATTTTGATTAAGCAATATCACATTTTAAAAAAGTTTTAGTTTCATTAATTTATTTACTCAAAGAAAAAAGATAAGTTTCAATATAATCATAACACCAGTTAAATATTGACTGATATTATCATTTATAATACATCATTATATGTAAAGATATCGTCTTTTATGTAAAGAACTTGGATACTATTTGGGATAATAAATAGTTGCAACACGTTTCGTCATAACTGATGGTTTTGTTCACCTTGTCTCCTCGACCTTGAACACAGTCCAATTACCCATGTCTACTTTGAGCCAGTGTAGAATGTCCGCATTGACCTCGGCGAAAAGAAAGCCTACATCATGCTTAAGATCAGTCAATCCGTTTTTTATAGCGTGCAATGGGGCGGGGCCACAGCTGTGCAGTCCTGTTGATAGTTAAATAATGAAATGAATGATAGGATTTAGTCGAATTATTTCCTTATATTCTAAATACACTTCATTATGCAATATTTACATAACCGTACATTTGCAGGAAAACCCCCAGAACAAACTAGCAGTCAAGATGATAACAAAAGGATATCGCTTTACAAGTCAATTCATTAAAAATTAAATCTAAATAAGGAAAATACATAAACGAAAGCATGCTATATGAAATATTCTAAGTAAATCGGCTGTTCATGGACAGTTAATGGTTATTGTCAATTTTGTGTAGAATATATTTTATACTGGATCTATAAGATATCAACTTCCAATCAAACATTAATTTTGCATAACTAAATACAAATGAAACGAAAAAACCAGGTGCGTCATTTGATAGCTGTACACTTATTACAACATGCGTGACATACGGTCGACGTTTGCCACATATAAGAATCACGTGATTCTCAGATATGTTATATGATACATATATAAATGGAGCAGCAGATGATTCTTCTATATCATATAAGACTCATATAAATGTTGAAAAATAGTTTTTTCATGAGAATCATATGAAAGTATGTGCGTTTTGAAAGTGAAGCTTTTATGAATTTGTTCTGATATGATAATTATAATGAAACTCCTATTATATAAATATCATATGGTAGGTTTTATATGAGAATCATATGTGACTATATTCATATCATACGAGAATGAAATCATATGTTTATTTATATTGCAAAAATGCCTATGTACCATTCGTGCTTGTGATTTGGGACGTGGCGTCCAGTGCCTGCCAATCCGGCTCGTTGTGCGGATGGGCGAGGTCCGGCCTCCTCATCCATACATCGTTCCATACGTGGAAAGTCCTAAAGATAAACTAAATATCTTGAACAAATCTATATTAAAAGTATAACTCAGCAGAGGAGAGTTTCAGAAGTACGCTAAAAATAAGATGCAGCAATGTATAAACATGTTTATTAATCCTCAAATCAATAAATTAAATACGTAACCGTTTAGCGCAGTCCGGGAACATGTTGACAGCCTCTCGTATAACGTTTTCATGTCACTATATATTTGGTTAGTTGGTTATATGGTTCTTTACGTCATTTTCAGCTCATGTTAGGCTATATATGACGATTTAAAGTTATGGAAGGAGCCCTACCACTTTTTCCCCTGTAGAATCATTACTGTACTCCTCCCACATCCGTAAGAATCGACACGTTCTCACTCAAACATGTCTCTATTTTGTGGGTAATACAACTACTATCAAACATACCAAATCATTAATTATAGACAGACAAACGGTTGTCTTAACTTTGGCACTCCTCTCGTGTTAATAATTAACGTGTATAACGCTTGTTTATAGGTCAGTTGATCACGAAGTAACCACACGCTTCAACGGCATTAGATATATATTGCTGCTAAATAATGTAAATGCATATCACTTTGTTGGCTATTTGTAAACGATGAGAACATAAATACCAAAGATATACTCAGTTGCAAAAGAAATAGGACACTGAGTTTTGTTTAGATTTAATTGAATATTGTTTTTTTTAGAATTAAATTGACAAATTCCAAAATGAATATGCCATGTTTGGTATCAAAGATTTACCATTCTATTGCCAATATCATGTTGTCATTTGTTTTTTAATAGGTCGAATCATTACGGGACTGTCGCTTGATAAAGAGGATAGGGTGTAAAGCAACATGTTCAAAGTGTCCAGTTTCTTTTACAACTGAGTATATATTACAGGTGTGGTTGGGGAGGTTAAAGTGTATGGTGGTAGGCATAGGATGTATTTGGATTATATACTTACTATATAATCTCTGATAACACGAAAGTTGTAACCAAAATGTGCCAAATGCGACTTTGACAACGGAAATATCTCCGTTTAAACTAATATAATTAGGGACAAGTGTTCAAAACTCTTAAACGTTTAATCACTATCAGACGCATACCATCTAAGATTGCATACATGAAGAAACACACGAGAAAATGGTCCTATAGAAATCACAGCACTCAAATGCAATGTCACCGTAGATCCGCACTGTACCATTAACAAAGAGCAAATTAACTATACAATGAAAAAGTGCAATACACAACACAAAGAGTGGTGAAGATGCAGTTACCGAATTATCACAGTCAGTAGGCCACTGGTTCGCCTAAGTGTACAAAACCTCGCTATTATCCTGTCTTTAATGCTCAAATTGACAAGGCAGAATTCGGAAACGATACAAGTATATGTTATATATATAAACAAAAACAACAACAAATACAAACAAGACCTCAGTCTGAGGGTGTCTCGCCCACCGCGGCAAGAAAAAAGAAATATAAAAAGATCGGACAGGGAAAGTAGCAATCAAGGAGGACAGTCAACCACAAAACAAAGGTTTTACGAAGTTTATGGTAACGGTAACATGATTGAGTAACTTTTTAGGGATACAAAGATTACGAATATTAAAGTCCTCAACTCGAGTACAAGCTCTAGGAAAACGAATAAGTTGAGACACATACACCCCATAAGAAGTTGCTCGGGGAACATCCCCATCCAAGTGGGGATAATTAACAATGTCAAAATTAAAAACACTTCTCTTGTCATAGATTTTGCTAATTATTTTACCATTTTCAATCGAGAGATCTAAATCAAGAAAAGAAGCGTTATTATCAGATATATTAGCTTTGTTAAGCTGAAGTTCTTTAGGATAAATATAATTAACCATAGATGGAAAAAAAGGGTTGTCAATGTTTAATATGTCATCCAGATACCGAGAGGTGTCATTAAAGGCTTCAATAACATCTGCCTGGGTATATGGTGAAAGACTCAACATGAAATCCCTTTCATAGCAAAATAAAAACAAATCTGCGACAAGTGATGCACAGTTCGTACCCATAGGGATACCAACAATTTGTCTATAAACGGTGGTTCCATACCTGACGAAAATATTATCTAATAGGAAGATGAGTGCTTCACAAACTTCACAAACTTAATAGCAAGTCCACATAGTATAATTGTCTAAACTGCCGTTAGTAAAAAACGCTTTTATATTATTACATGCCAAAAATGTAGTATTTTCTCTAGCGAATGTTTTTTGAATAAGAGAAATTAGCTTGTCTTGAGTTTTCATAAGTTTTATCACAATATAGTTTAACGTGATCTTTAACGGCAGTAAGACAAGAAGTTAAAAGTTTGGAGATGTTTGTTGTGGTACAGGCTCTAGAATTCGAAATAAAGCGAGCCTTATATGGATTTTTATGTAATTTAGGAATCCAGTACATAGTAGGCAGTTTATTTTGCTTATCGTTTACACCAGCCTTGAAAGTAGTGCACCGAGTGATATGTGCGGAAACAACATCATCCTCAGAAGTAACTGGAATATACGAATTGGTGCTGCCGAGTTCCAGAGATAAAACATTGACGTAATGTAGGCGTCAAACAATAATGACATTATTAGCTGCTTTATCTGCAGGAACTAAAACAAATTTATTATGAAATTCCTGAATTCTCGATTTTAAATTACGAAAGGAAAACCTAGGTCTCGGAGGAAGTAAAGAGGGGTTAGCATTATAAAAGTTAATACGTGTATCTATAATTTTCAGAATTGACTTTTTCCAAGTAGAAAGTGAGTTTGGGTCCGCATGTTCTCTACGACACCATATGATACTAAAATCTTCAATGGAGTGGGCGATCTGGGCACGACAGGCATTAAAATCAATAGTTGAAGGTAATCTATATTTAGGACCTTTCGAAAACAAATGCCGAATAAGTTTATCAATAACATCAATAACATCAAAATTACCAGTGATGACATGACCTGCTGGAGCATAACTGCATATGGAATATTTCATTAAATTTGTGCTTAAATGATGTCCACCAAAGACAATACTTCATGTTATAAAGTATCAAACAAATAAAAGCAAAGTAATCATAAAAAGTTACGTTACTGAGGTTAAGTGGTTTAACTTTTTAAAAATAATGCAAAATATGACCTTGACCTTGGTATTTTTTGTCATTCAGCGGTGTCAACCAATGCCAACAATACATATGACCAAGTATCAAAGACATAAAGTCAGGCAATCATAAAGTTAACTGAGGTAAAGTTACCTAACCAAGGTTGTTACTTAACTAAGGTTAAATGTTTGGGGGAAACGTAAAATGTGACCTTGACCTTGTATTTTTATCATTCAGCGATGTCCACCAATGCCAACAAGAGTTGTCGCCTTTTAAGGGCGACATATATACCCCACATCCAGTCCCCACCCTACTGTTTGAGTAAAGTTTGACCGGGTTTTTCATTATCGGGTCCCTGTGACCTTGATCTTTGATATACTGCCCTCAAAAACAATAGGAGTCGTCCTCTCACCACAGCAAGTTCACCTATAAAGTTTCATGAGATTTGCTTCAGAGGGACAAGAATTATGGAACGGACAAGTTTTTTCATTATCGGGTCTCGGTGACCTTAACATTTGACATACTGAATCAAAATCAGAAGTGGTCGTCCTCTCACCACAACTGTTCACCTATGAAGTTTCATGAGATTTGCTTCATGGGGAGAGGAGTTATGGAGCGAACAAGGTTTTTCATTATCGGAGCAAACAAGGTCCCTGTGACCTTGACCTTTGACCTATTGACCTCAAAATCAATAGGGTTGTTCTCTCACTACATGCAGTTCACCTATGAAATTTTATAAGATTTGCCTAATGGGGGAAAGGAGTTATGGAGCGGACAAGATGTTTCATTATCGGGGGCTTTGACCTTGACCTTTGATCGTTGTTGAAATATAGTTGATTTAAAACGCCGCCGCCGCCGCTGGAAAAGTGACTGATATGTCTCGCTACCCACTATGTGGGTGAGACAAAAACACACAAAAAAGAAACCTCAACAAAACAGACAAAAAACAAAAAAACTACAAACTAATTGCAAAATTGTATTATCGTAACATTGCTATAACTAATCACGACAGTAGAACCGTACCATACAGAATCACGATTGTTTTCGGTCATCTCCGCTATAGAGCCGTCTTCCAGTAGCTCATAGTAGAAGTCGATGTTGAGATCCCCATCGGTACCTCGGCCCGAGTTGTAGTTTGTGACGCAGCGGCACGGAATACCGATTGCTCGGCAAACTTGGAAGTGTAAAATAAATTAGTATAAAGCTCATATAAAGTGTATAGATAGATACACATACACAGCGGTCCAGTTAACAAAACAAGTAAATGAAACATTCTAAAAAGGAATCTGCCAGTTTGCCATTTTGCAAACAGATGTGACAGTTCTATTATTTTATGGAGCATCTACAATATACTACTATATATGTTTGAGCATATATAAAAACTGAAACTGAAACTACCGACAAAGTGTTACTTGGTTTAACATTATTTAATTCCTATTGTACACAATTAAATATATTCATGGATCAAAACATTTAACATGATTGGACTTAATAGTGTAATTGTTGTTTGTTTCAATGTGTTTTGGTTGATTGTGTTCTGTGAAAGCTACATTACATTACCTGTTCGACTTTTATACCTACTTTTAAGGTGTTGCATCTTATATAACCTCTCCACGACAGGCTCATACAATTGAGTAGGCTAGTTTTCTCTTTCGTCTGTGTTATTTGCTTCTAAGAGACCACTCTTTCAGTATATATTAACACAAATGCTTTTAAAATATGCTCTTCTGAATATGAATATAATGTGTACATAATTCAGGTGGATACAGGTTATACTTTAATTGAGTGAAATGAGTAATAAGGTAAATTACCCAGTTATAGGACCGAGTTTTTACAAAAAAGAGAAAATGAAAAATAAGAACAATACCAAAAAGTTAAGACAACTTGAATGAAGTTTATTGAAAACATATCCTCAAAAAAGTAAATCCTATCGGACACGAACAAAAGTATGTACCATCGGACACGAAGTTAGCGAAAGTGGGAGTTGACGGTGTAGGAGGAGAAAAATGGACATATAAGAAATACAGCACCCAAACGCAATAGCACCGTAGTTCCGCACTGTACCACAAACAAAGAACGATACAAATATCGGACAGGGAAAGCAGCATTCAAGGACGACAGTCAACCACAAAACACAAAAACAAACACATAAACAGACAAACGAGAAGGCAAAAGTAATAAGAAATGCAAACGACATCACAAATACAAAAGGGTTGGCAATAGGGATACCGCCTTGGAACGGTCAGTGGCAACAAAGGCCACTGGGGGTTTAAACCGGTTCTAAGGTGCACTAAAAGATCAAATGAGCTATTGAAATAGTCAAAGAAGAGGTCAATAAAGCCGTGTTATCGAACTGGAATGATCAGTAGGATTAAATCGTTTCTATGTGCACACAACCTCGCTTTTTGTCTATCTTCAGCGCCCAAATTAACAAGACAGTGTAAATAAAACCCCTCAAAAGGAAATCCATAACAATAAAGTCAATATCCAGAGTAGTTAGCAAACGCTATACTCATTAAATGTTGTCGTAAAGATATATAAATAATCACAAAAACCTCAGGATATATCCAGAACTGTAATGAACACCCACAGCTGTTGCAGCCAAAGAACAAACCGGTCTAGGCCGGTAAGACCAAAACCTCCGTCGGGTTACAGTTCATGCCCCTACCGTCCTGTTCATGGTTCAGAAGGTACAAACATAGAATCCCATTAGGTTCTCCGTCATCGCACACTAGTAGTGTGAAAAAAAAAGGTGAAGCAAAGTGACTAACTGGAGGGACCAATCGCTAAAAATGAGTTGCGTTGCAATACTACAGGGTCTTATTCCTTGCTGGCAGATATGATTCTCATATGATGTTGCACGAGGCACATCTCCATCAAATGCAGTCATCTCGCTTATCATAGAGCTTAGCACGTATGTATCATTTGAAATCGAGAAACGAAGATCGAGGAATCCTGCTATAGAATCTGAACTGTTAGCTTTATTTAACTTGAGCTCTGGTGGATAAATATTAATGATCATTTGAGCAAAGAACGGATTGTCAGTATTGTGTCATCTAAATACAAATATGTATTATCCAACGCATCAAGTGTGTCTCCCTGGCTATCAGGCGATACACTGAACATAAAATCTCTTTCATAACAACATAAAAACAAATCTGCGATAAGTGGCACACAGTTGTACCCATAACAATACCAACAAATTGGCGATGTGCTGTTTTACCGTATCCAATAAAGGTCTATCTAGAAGAAATGTTAATGCTCTACAAACATAAGAGCAAGTCGACATGCTATAATTAACATTAGGGGCGTTTGTACAGAAAGTACTGACATTATTACAATCAAATATTTTCTGTATTAGCTGACTGAATGTTTCTTTGATAGTATTTTGTGGTAGAATAGTGTAATTTCTTAGATAAATAGATGGAAATGCTTACACCAATATAATTATTTCTTCATTTACTCTGTCCCGTTTTATTAGGATGATAATAGGGTAAGAGTGCACCGTCACGGTAGAATCTGGTTTAATCTCCGTCGGCCTATTTGCATTTGACCGTTTAAGAATGTAGATCTTTTGCCAACCCGTTTGTGTTTTGGATGTCACATGCCTTGCCTCTAATTAACATTGTAATTGTTTCTTTTAATGTGTGTTTTTGGTTGATTGTGTTCTGTGAAAGCTACATTTCCTTTTCGACTTTTACACCTACTTGGTTTATTTAACCAAGCGAAAAGAATGCTAAACCTACACATCCTACTGGCGTGACTCAATCAGCGATAGTGTATATCAAGAGATCCGAACATGACTAATTTATTTTACAAATATAGTATATAATTAAACATTCCATTTTCTAGACATGCATAGTGATATAAAAAGCGATAGTAACGATGGTGTTTTTCCTTGTTTGAGTTTGGTTCTTCCAAGGGATCCACTTTTCAGTATTTATTTATATGCCTAATTAATTAATTAGCATCCATTCGATATACCGGACTAGTCGATCAATCATAATCAAAGTGAACATATATTCTTTAAGAACATTTATTTCTTTTAAATCCTATTTGGTTATATATATATTGTACACATTGATGTACATACTAAAATAAAATGCTTTAACCAAAACGTTGGACTCGTGCACACGTCAACGTTTTCAAATGGTTAGCTAAGACAAAAACTTTACTTTTGGGTAGTATGAAAATGAAACCGTACTTGTAGTGACTAGACCAGCGTAGACGAAGCATTGCCCATATTTGACGGGTTCTGGATTTTCGCTCTTGTTTGTTAATGCATTCTCCACGTACTGTTTCAAGATGGCGACACTTCCGCTCCACGTGGTCGGTGATCTACCATCCAAAAATTCATTTGTTGACCATTTTCCTTTTAACACTCCGAAATTGTCTTCAGCATTTACCTAGATAAAGGTAGATACAGAAGTCGAACAGGAAATGCAGCATTCAACGATCACAGTAAACTAAAAACACTCATGGAAACAAACAACAATCTCAAGGGTAATAAAAGGCAGGATAAATGATATCACAAACATAAAATGGTTGACAATAGGGCTACCCACTTGGAACGGCCAGTGGCCAAAAAGGCCGCTGGGGGTTTAAACCATCCTAGGGTATACCAAAACTCACTCTTACCCTTCTGTCATCTCAATAAAATGTTACAGTGTTAATAAAGAAATCCCGGCGATGCCATATCCTCTAACAAACTAGGCAGCATTAATAGGCAACAAAAGTATAACACAAAGACGATCATGTATATAAGAATGGAAAAATGCGTAGAAAGCCACAGAGGAAGTTCTCAATGACTTGGAGGAAACCAGAGCAACAAGAAAATACATCCTTAAGGACACGACAAGACAAGATTTGAGACAAACAACAAACGTAAGCGTTCAATCCGGATTTAGGTTGACATCAGTATAGGGTCCACAATCAATTGAAAATCGAGAAAAGAAGCCTTAGTATCAAACATTAGTTTTGTTAAGTTGAAGTTACCAGGCTATATATTATTTACATATTAGCTTTGTTAAGCTGAAGTTACCAGGGTATATATTATTTACATATTAGCTTTGTTAAGTTGAAGTTCTCGGGGTGTATATTATTTACCATAGTAGAAAAGAAACCAGATTACGAGAGGTGTCATTCAAGACTTCGATGACATCTGCCTGAGTATCTGGTGAGAGACTCAACATTAAATTCCTTTCATAGCAATACAAAAACAAGTCTGCGACAAGAGGTGCACAGTTGGTACCATAGGGATACCAACAAAACCGATCTGTTGAAAGTGACCATGAGAGGCAGTGGAAATATATATTATTTCATGTATTGGCATTTTCGAAATCTGATACCATCAGAATTCCAGTTTCACGCAGTGAAGTGTCAGTTATTGTTATATAAAAGTAATTCTATATGAGTAAATCTCCCATGAGTTCCACAAATGTTCGCACATTTAGTATCTAAACATTTCTATAGTGTTTCTACTCGCGATGTATGTTGATGTTGGCTGGCATGATCATGTAATGGTATGGGAAATAGTAAAAAAAGAAGAAAAGTATGCAACAACACCAACGTAAAAGGGTTGACAGTAGGGATACGAACTTAAAACGGTCAGTCACAAAAAAGTCGCTGGAATTTAAACTAGGTTGTAGTGAGCATCAACATGCTTTTAAAGTTTGATTTGGACTGTTTTTTAAGTCGCACCAACACAAAAAGGTTAGCTGACACCAATAAAAATGAACATTCCAGGCCCATCCTCCAGTTACATCGCGAAAAAGAAATGCAGAATTGTCATAGAACCTTCTATCTTGCAGAACTGTAGAGTTGCGGCAAATTCCAGCAACGATCATTCCAGCAACGATCATTATTTGTTTGCCGTTACTCAAGTAGCACATGAAACAATACAGGGTTGATGATGAAGACCTTGAACGAACATAGCAAACATCATACAATGAACATGAAATCGGTGCGATTTACAACTCTTCCTGGATAAGCAGTGGATCTATACTTGCCCGGGAACCACATGGGTTTAAGCATTTATGAACACCCTTGTATTTGTGTAGAACAGAGAAGATAAGGTACATGAAGCTCGGATCATGTTTTCCATCTTAATGGTATATATGAATATGTTTTTGTCTGGGTATACCAAATATAAAAGGAGACTTACGATTGTAGCTATATTTCTGGAGACAGTTACAGGATCTCCCATTGCTTGACTTGTTCGGAAATTAAACCCCCGCTTAATGATGTAGAGACACGCTTCCAAGATCCCACTTTCAAACTGAAAATATTGCCTTAAAATTGGGCATGATTTGAAAATGATTTCACACTACTATAATGTAATCGTTGCTGTGTAGATATTTAGATCGAAGACAGACAAGTTGCAATGGCTGGTTGTGATAATTCATGTTCATTCAGACACGTTTAATCTATATTATATACTGACGGTCAATGAAAACGCACCATTAACTACATGTGTTTATGCCTTTGGATTCGCAAATAATTGGAATACAACTGCTGAACCAATATTCTTTTTTTTAAAAATACTGAATCTTGATACCTAACTTGTCTCACTTATTAGAGTTAGTTTTTTATGACAAGCAGTTATGCAGTTATCTACCTTGTCATTTAACATTGTTAACTGTGTATAATCATAATAATAAAACTGCTCCACTAAATTCCAAGCTGCATTAATCTGTCTCAGAATAAATTCCAACTGGTTTTAATGGCCTTATTATTGTTTGACTGAAGAAACCCGGAACTGCACATGCACTTCATAACAACAGTGAGGAATCCACTAAATCCAGATAAACACGTAAAAAATGTTAAATACCGACTCGTTATATTGATTATATCATATTTTGTCCAAACTGCCTAAAATTTCCATTTTTAAAAGAATTAGTTTTGTGGTGCGATTTCATTAACGGTGAGTATATAAAGAAATAGTTTAATTATTTAAAGGGACACTGTCCGTAAGTAAGCAGATATTGAGCATAACCAAATAACTGGCTGACTTTTATTCAGTGAAATGTATACATGAAAACATGAGGATAGACCGTAAGAAGTTTGTAGGAATACATTCGTGAGTTTGAAAAAAAAAAGTTTTAATTATTATATGTAAATAAAGTGGGACCCACAATATTTACCTTTTCTGCGATCACTTGACTTCCATTAGCGCATTAGGTTTTCACCACAGTATGTATTGCGAAATATGTATAGCCCGCTTAGCTCAGTCGGGAGCGTTATCGACCACTTTACGCTCACGCACACTATTATTACGTCGAGTGTAATTTTAGTTTGGGCTGCGAGTTCAAACGCACAAACCGGATTTACTTTTTTTTGTACCGCGATTGAATTCCGTTAAACAATCTTGCTTTTAATTAGTAAATATTCAATAATGTTTAGTGTGTAATGTTTGCGAACATAGTTATTGTGTGTTTTATAAGCTAAAAGTTACGGACAGTGTCCCTTTAATTACCAGACTGGCTTATCGTTCGGATCTATACTATTCAATCTTTACATATTTATAATATTTTAGACTACTAAAGGATAATGTCTCTTATACGTGCGATTAGAGGGAATATAGCGACACAGTCAAACAGCTCTGTTATTGAGAGTTCTGAAAAACTTGGAAAATGGTAAAAGAATTATCAAAATCGGATAATAAACGAAAAAGATACGACCATTTAAAGGTTGTTCTAAAACGGATATGGGAGCCACCATTTTGAGAACTATAACGTCAGTATTGATAAATTTAATTTAAAACGGAGAAAATTACTGAAAATGAATGCAAAATGTTTTACTGGTCATATAAAGCATTAGTGCCATTAAATATTACATATTTTTCATACGGTTGCTGTCATTTTCCCCTATAAACCAGTAAAGTTTCATATTTATAAATATTCCATATATGGTTATTCAGAACCGTGATGCCATAGCTCTCAGAATGGTCGCTTCCATATCCGTTTCAACAGAAGCTTCAAATGATCATATCTTCTTTGTTTATCATCCGATTTATAATTCTTTCACCCTTATTCAAGTTTTTCAGAACTCTCAATAATGAAGATGATTTGTCTGTGTCGCTACATTCCCTTTAAGATGTTTACCTGCCCGTAAATCCACGGTTTAACCGTCATCCTTTTTCTGCACCCTTGAAACATAATTCCACTTGAGTTCATGACGTACTCTTCCAGCATGGGCTCTGCGGGGTAGTAAACGGCGTCATCTGCAATCAATAGTCCAACATTTACAGTAGGAATTTCCAGAGGAGTGGGTGTCCTTGTTCCAGGGATCCCTCACAAAATAATCGTTTATTTTAAGAGATCTAGATTATATATATCTAAGAATAGGCCGTTAATCTCTGGATCCCATAAGTAATTGCTAATGTTTCGAAGATCCCAAAAAATAATTAGCTGTGCTCCCCGGATCCCCCAAACCCATGAGAGTGCCTGAAAGTATGCAGACCCTTTTAAAGAATAATAATTATATTTAAATCAATATGAGTATATGTAATACAACTATTTCTTAACTATTTAAAGTCTTGACTTCTCGTTCGCCTTAATCGAACACATACTTCTAATACAATTGATATGCCAACTCCCTGCACTACTTGTATACGTAAAACCAGTGATTTAAGAAGCAGTGATTGGACACTTACTCAAATCTGCCATAATTTCGTATGACTTCCAAATCTTGTTCTTCAGTTTCTCTTCTTATAGTTAAGGCAGAAAGAATATAATGATATCACTATACACAGGATATAAGTTTCTTTAATTTGAGACCAATCGCAGACTCCTGCTGTGAAAATTATGAATTCTATACAGGTTCAGATTTCACCAAAACTACTACAACAACAGGAATAGGCCATAGTCGGATTTTTGAAATAACATTTTTTGACATTTTTAGCAAACATAGAACTATTCTGGAAATAAATACCAGTACATTCTAAACATAATTGTCTTTAATGTGAGACCATTTACAGACTGTGGCTTTAAAGTTTCTGTAGAATTACCAGTGAAAGTGCATACGTGAAATTTCGAGTATTTTCTATCCAAAAGCATACGTTCTGGTTTATTACGTCTTTGGTAAAACATATGACATATAACCTGCTGTGTTGACTTCTCCCCACTTCTTTCAGCGTCATAATGTCTGATGATGCTAAATGTAATGCTGTGACGAACCAATCGTTACTGCGATGTTATACATTTGTATCTACATAATAAAAACAATACAAATAAAAAGCATGTCTACGTACTTTTGCACCAAGGGTTAAACAGTATATAAATTCGTTCAGGGTGTTCGTATGTGACCATAGCAGTGTCCGTCTCTGTTCGGAGTATACTCTGCATGGAGAACTTCCACTCAGACACGATACAGTCAGGCGGCGTGAATACCCACAGGTTCGCCTCGATACAGTCATTGGCCTTGGTCCCAATTACTGGCAGAAAATCCGACTTCCAGCCGCTTGATCCCTGAGATGTGTAGGAAGAAAGGCATACCATGGTGTCATTACCAGGGAGGGGCGTATCACCTGAAACAAACACGTGTATCGGGCTAATATTTGCTTTATCAACACAATTACAGTACGAGGCGGCTTAGTGGTAGAGCGGGAGGTTGTGGGTTTAATCCCCGGTCGGGTCGCATCAAAGACTTCACCAAAAATGCACTAGTAGTCCTTGCTTGATGTTTAGCATATAAAGGATAGTGCTAGAACTGCTGGGCCCGGTCAGAATAATGTCAGGTGTCTTCGGCGTGGTAATCCAATGTGGCAGCAATATAAAGTTGAGCATTGAGGTACCCACCGTCGTGATAGGACTGAACATTCTTAAAAGAGTCGTTCATTCCCATACACACATACACTGCACGCACGCAAGCATGCACGCATGCATCTACAATATTGAGTTTAGATTTGAATTAAGGCAACACGAGAAGTACATATGTACATCCATCTTACAAAATGATGCTAATACCTCTGAATTAGGAATCTGTGTTAGTCTGTTCAACTTATAAAATAGACTTAATTCAAATATACCGGCAAAGAAACCGCACCTGTTTCGAAGAAAAACTTCAGCTCATCGGTAAGGGAGTTGTAAGGTCTGTTGAAGGTAAGTGTAATTTTGAACGGCTGACCCCTCCTGACCACCAACGTACCGGTCCTGGGTAGCGCAAACTTCTTGGTGTGATGGTGTTGGGCATTCTCCCATGCCCACGTGTGTAGTTTTCGCAGGAATAATGGCGCTGTGTTACACAATATAAAATTGTAAAACGTGTATGCCACATATGTCTGCCATTTTTGTAATAACTTTAAATCTTGTAAGGAGAGGAATCATGCTTCAGTTCCGACCTTTTTATTTGTTGTTGTAGTATGGTCGGTGAAATTGCCTTAGATGAATGCATATAGCATTTACAATCGTTTAATTCAGGATAAAGAAAGGGACGGTGCTTTACCATACTCTAACTTACAATGAATGGAAGTAAGAGTTCGTACAGGGTCAATAAATACAACACTACACAACAGACAGAGCCTGTCCCAGCTCGTTGGTTATTTGAAAACTTCGATGTAGCCCATCTCGGTGTTTAAATAAACCAACTCGCTGTAATCAAACTCTATCACTTTAACAATGTAATATTCAGTTATCGTCTGCGTCTATAGTCAAGTATTAAGTTATCGTCTGCGTCTATAGTCAAGTATTAAGTTATCGTATGCGTCTATAGTCGAGGATAACCTTTGCACGATCCAAATAGGACATCAACCTGCATGAGTGTTACATGCTAAATGGTTGATGACAATTAGTGATCCTTTAGATGAAAGAAATGCAGATGCACGTGAGACATGAAGAGACAATGATGACGAATGTTATTGTGTCATCTAGTCACCAGACAAATACATATACAAGCTATACAGTGATTACCCTTGACCAGATCAAATACACGGTGTTGATGTACTTGATGTTATGTTGACAGATAACTCATTAATTACAATGAAAGAGTAACACATAGAGATAGATTTCTTTTGTTTTTGTTTGAATGGTGTTTACGTCATTGTTAGCACATGTTAGGCCATATATAGAAGCATTCTGTCCTATGACTATAACATATTCCTTAACACAAAACAAACATGAGAATATCGATCCGTGATCTAAGCTGCCGGTTGTGGCATGTCCTGGCTTCCGGTTGTCTGAATGGTGACACCCCGTTTATGTTCCAACAAGGTTGCGTTTCTGCAAGCTTTGTGTTTCGGCAAAAGTGAACATTGGATCTATACGGGTAATATAATTTAAGGACTATTGGTCCGCTATCTTTATAAAAAGTATCCTAAATCGATGGGGTTGGTCAAGTGAAATGTTCAAGCAAATGCATACTTTAGGCATGAGCAATATCAACCATATAGTATATGACAGTAATTCAACACTATTGACATGAACAAAATATCAGAAAGAATACTTATATGGCAGTTATTATTCCTTTTATATCCGAAAAGTGTAATGCAATTTAACTCAAATTTGTTTTGCTTTTTGTGTGAAATAAGTTCATCCATAAAATAGTCCATTTATCCAGCGAGAGCAGAGGCTCGAGGGTTTTATGGGCTACTTCCCGTATACCTGTGTTTTGCGATCTTATGTTTCGCTTTACAAAACCTAAAGTCCTATTTGCAGTGGATGTAGATCTAGTTCTATGGATATGACCATTCGTCTGCATACAGGTATCTCTATACATGATCTCGCGCTCGCAAAATGCGAATACGTCCTACTCGATCATGAGCATTACAGAAGTGGTTTTGCATTTATTATGTAAAAACTAAATATCGACGCCTATCTTAGTTATGTATTGCCTCGGTAGCGTAGGCGTCGTGATTGGGATGATTGTGTTGATGGGGAAAGTATCAGAGCTGTATTCTGATGCAAATGGCATACTGGCAGATACGATTGTCATTTCTTGCAAATGCTTCAATTAAAACTAGTTTATCTATTCATGTATATGTGTCTTGAAAAAAATAGTCACATTTCAATATTATTCGTAACAAGAAGATGCATTATTCATTAGAATTGTCACATGATTGGTTCTTTCTTTCATTTATTGGTTTGTCGACTTACATGTTTTGTCGTTTACAATATTTCCCTGGCCAGTCTGTTTAGTAGGTCCGGAAAATATGACCTCTCCTGATGGTTTAAGAACCGGTTCCGACAGTATTACCGTTCTTGTTATCTTCTCAGTGCTGCAAGCGACCTAAAATATGTGTGTTCTAAGTAATAGTACAGCTTCTAGCTTTGGAAAAATGAAACGTATAGACTAGATCATTGAGACGCTAGCTTGTTTCCAAGACAAACGTCTAAAACTGTTTTCTTAAAAAAGTTTAAAAAGTGACGCGGCAGCCATTTTATCGAGATTCTGGTATCGTTGATATAGATGCACCTTCTATCCAAGATATACAGAACGGCAGAAAAACAATAAATTAATAAAGAAACAAATCTAAATTTAGTAATTGATGTTTAACAATAATTTAAAGATTATAATAAAATTAATATTTAAAAGTTGAAAATTATTTGCAAATGTTAAAGCAATATTTGATCATTAACTTGTTTAATAATTGTGAGCTTTTTTAATATAAAAAATACATACCCCCATATTGAGACTCCGCACCGCCGTACTAACTGTTCTTAAGTCCAATCATTATATATAAGATTATTCAATAGAAATAATACATATTCTATCAATGTATTAATGCCCAGAAACACATGTCTTTGTTTTGTATTTCATTATTATGCAATACAATTAGAACTTCGCCAGACCGAATGTCGGATATGAGTGTTTTTCCCTAGTGTAAGCATCCGTTTACAACACAATGTTTGCTTTTGAAACGTCAAACATACATATATTCAAACTTCTGGTTACTTCATACATTTGCCTTAATGAAACCCGTATTATGAATTGTATGTGAAGTTTTTCCGTTAACGCACGATTTAAAACCTTATACAAATGCTAATAATGTACGCATTCTATTGTTTTTCATTGTTAATGCTATACTTCTCTGCTATATAACGTAATTCGCACGGTCTGATGCATTACTAACAAATACAAAAGAGAGAGTATTTTGTTTCAGATTAACGTGTTTATAATTTGTATCGTTCAGTAATTCATACATGGTCATGTTCTTCATTATTTTATGATCTGTATGATAACAGTTTATATATCACCACTAAAAACTAAATAGATAAATAAATAAATAAATAAATAAATAAATAAATAAATAAATAAATAAAAAATAAATAAATAAATAAATAAATAAATAAATAAATAACTGAATAAACGTACAGAACGAACGAACGAACGAACGAACAAACCGAAAGAACGAACGAACGAACAAACAAACAAATAAACGAGCGAACAAACAAAAACAAACAAACAAACAACAAAAAAGAACAACAACAAAAAAATAATAAATAAATAAATGAAAAAATAAATAAACAAACAATAAAACTACTACTAATAACAACTAGAAACTATTTGCAAATCCCCACGCGTTCTTCATACAGGTCAATGTGGTAAACGAATATATATGCACCCCTTTGACCCGGTATCCTAATCGAGGCTTAACACTGCTGATACTCAGAATACAAAAACTACCTTTACATTATTCCGTATATAGGACACTTTAAATTAATAAATTAAAATAAGGATATTTGTATATTTGAACTTTTGACTCCAACCCAAAGCTCTGCAGGCGACCCTGGAGCAAAATTTACTGTGTAATTATTTACAATGATCATAACATTTAATTTTAAAAAGAAAAAGCAACATTCGATACATAATTAGAAGGGAAACCAGCCTACACTCCAACCCCAACCCATGGGCAGACTGATCATGAGTTTGATAATAGTGTTATCCATTATGATAATAAAGTGCCGAGGATAAATTCCCTTCCACACGGTAAAGGCTTTACATCCCAAGTTGGCATACGTTCAAAGGTATACTGCGGGTGTGCATAATATCTGATAATCAAATCTCAGGATTTCAGACCGAAAGCAAGAATGTTAACCACGCGGCCACTGTAAGTTATGATTGAATAGACCAGAATGCGTGCATCATGTAGAGTCCCTTTTGGGGGAAAATATTGATTGATGGATTTATCAATTAAGAACTCTTTTGACACCATATCAATAACTGGCCCTTTGGTCATACTCATGACGATGCGTGTACTCTCTTCCTAATATTGTCGATATGAAAGGAAGCTACAGATAAAGATCGAAGCAGATCGCCATTGATACCACTTTAACGAGAGGCCGCGATATTAATTAATTATGTAAAAGGTACAGTTGGCTATTACTGTACACATGCCTGTTGTAAGGAGCATTCCGTGTTTAAGTGTGGTCAGAAGATACGAAACTTATAATAACTTTTTGTGTTAATAAATACATCTCTGAATCAGAACACATATAGAATTATATACAGAAGTATTAAATATGGAATTACGAGTCTCGGTTTTAACCGTTTACCATGTACTGACTCTTACAGGTAAGTGTATTTGTATCCGTCCGCCTGTCCGCCCGTCCGTCCGTCTCTCTCTCTCTCTCTCTCTCTCTCTCTCTGATAATATAATTACATAAATAATTTTGTTTTTCTGTACTGATGGTTCATTGTGTTGCATATTAACATACATTACAATTGCGACGCAGAAGATATTAAGTTGTATTGCAATCTAGCTGTATACTTTCTTTCGTATCCTCAAGAAAAATACTTTCTGTTTCAGAAACCAGCATTCGTATTAATTTATTGAACATAGTTGTTTCCGTTATATCGTGTTCTTTCTGAATCAGCAACCAGCATTCGTAAAATTAACTTAGTAAATATCATTCGATATGTTTAGATTTCTAATACCCTGTAGACAGGGGTAACAAAATCATTTGTACATATCTATATATACACACAGACATCCTAACACTGATTTTGCTAGTTTATTTGCATATTTTTCACACATACGTTTAATAAAATACAAGTTCTTGTCTTGAACAAATAGGCATGGTCATAAGAAGCTGCATAAAATGCATTGCATGTTTGATTGCAAAAATAGTGGCTTGAATTAAAAAAAAGAAAAAATCCGCCAAATAACGGCAAAATTATACTACAAAACCGTTTATCAAAACTCTGTCCAGGAGTGCAGGTCATACAATAATGTATATGTGCTGTTTAAAAGAAAAGGATTGTTTATGGGTTCTTAAAATACTCGTGAATGCGTATGCGTAAAAGAATTATGTATGAGCTGATAACTCTTAATTCAACGCTCCAGTTTTGGGGTTTGGGCTGGCTGGTTAGAGCCGTTTATATTGTATCTGTAGAGTTTGAATTCTCAAAATATGTTAGTTAAATATATACCTCGTTGTCAGTAGGTTTAGAAACGGTGTACATATGTTGTAAAATTGGCTGTTTTGGCTACTTTAATGCAAGCAACTTGCAAAGAGGGGTCCAACATTCTTTGTATGTAAATAAGGGCCTACGTTGCCTGTTGCGCCGTAAAACCCCAATTCAATTCAAATGCAATTGATTATATGTAAGGAAGGGTTTACGTTTCATTATACGTAAAGAATGGTCTATGTTTCATTATATGTAAGAAGGGTCTACGTTTTATTATATGTAAGAAGGGTCTACGTTTTATTATATGTAAAAAGGGTCTACGTTTTATTATATGTAAGAAGGGTCTATGTTTTATTATATGTAAGAAGGGTCTACGTTTTATTATATGTAAGAAGGGGGCATGTTTCTTTATTTTGTTTCTACATCTACACATGTTTGATCCTCATCAGGTATACAGCAGGGTAGTTATAGTATCAAACTTTTCTATAACCTGTATTTTCATATGCACCGATCACTTTATTGCATTATTATTAGTTCAAACCTCGTTCACGTTATTATTATTTTATGTTTCGTTTTCGGCCGTACAAAGAGCAGGTAACCTGAGTTCATTAAGCAAGCTTACTAACATGTTTTGGGTTTAACAGGTCCCATTATTGCTCGCGAGCTAGAAGTTGCTAAGCGCAAACTATATTTAATAAAGAATTACTATCAAATAATTTTGATTCTAAGTA